>BSBK01002185.1:340000-425000 GCA_027943335.1 Chamaecyparis obtusa | reverse complement strand
TCAAAAATACAAAAAAATTCATGCTTTATGTAGTTTTAGTTTAGTACATCTGCATTACATTGGTTTATGAGCTTTACTACTACTAGTCCTACTTATAATATTTTGGTTAGAAGAAGTCATAGACTCATGGGTGCCTTTGATCCTAAATCTTCCTCTCCTTTCCTTAGGATCCCGGATGATAATTTGATTCTTCATGATTCAAATCCTACTATGGAGCAAAACTCTTCTCACTCATCTCATGATGAGGATGACGCTTTAAGAGTTCCTCCTGAACAAGTCCAAAAAATTTCCACTGAACTTGATAAAATGGGTAATTAGCTTATTCAAGAGAACCATAATCAAGATTACATTCAAGCTATAGAGGCTCTTAAGAAAGTTCTCCATGATAGTGATCAAGGTGTTAACCTCTTGCATGGTATTACTCACCTTGTGCATTCAAATGTTAAACCTTTAGCTCAAGAAGCTCAAGATTTAGGGTTGATTCCTCCTATCACTAGTGTTGAACCTCCTTCTAATCCTTTACCTAGTATTCCTACTTATACTCCTTCTTTGGTGATTGTGACGGTTCCCTCTATTCCAATGAGTGTTCCTCCTATGTCCCTTCCTACATCACAACCTTCATATCATAATGTTCCTTTTACTTATTCCAATCTGCTTCCAACTGTAGTTCCTAGTGTTCCTCCAGTTATATCTTCTATTCCTACAACTTCTTACACTTTACCTAGTGTGTCTAATGTTGCTACTCCTACTATTTCCTCCAATGATTCAACAATCATCAGTTTGGCTCAAACTGTGTCATCCTTACAACAACTTGCTTCCTTAACTCAAAACAAGTTTAGTATCCCTACATGTGACATGGGAAGTCCCTTGTCCCAAGACATTATTTGTACTCATGTTCCTTAGCAAGTCGATATGCCTCGTCTTGAGAATTATAATGGAAAAGGAGATCATGTTCATCATGTTAAAACATTCAAAATCCTTTGTAGTGATTATGCTCATGACCATAGGATTTTATCCAAATTGTTTGCTAGAACCTTCCGTGACAAGGCCTTACAATGGTATTTTTCCTTGCCTCCTTATTCCATTGATTCCTTTCCACAACTTGCTAATGTCTTTATTCAACAATTTCAAAACAACATTGGCCCGCAAGTGTCTTTGACTGACTTGATGCATTGTAAACAAAGTGCTAAAGAAAAATTAACTGAATTTAATGGTAGATTTAAGCATTTGTATGCTCAGATTTCCTATCTTGTCCCTAATATTGATATTCAACATATGTTTATTTCAAATTTGCAAAAGGATATTAGAGATAAGATTCTACTTATTGAATTTACCTGTTTTCAACAACTTTGTACAGCACTTCATCATTATCAATTACAAGTGAGTCAATTTGAGAGCAACACTCCAATGGCTCTTGTTCCAGTTGATAAGAGTGATGTTGCTCCTAATCCAAACAAATTTCAAAAATTCAATAACTATGTCAAGATAAACAAACAAGCGAATGAAGTTGCTGATCAAGTTGTTGTTGCATCTGACAATGCCACTTCTGCATCCACTGCTTTTTGATTAAATCGTATGTTTACTCCTCTTTCTAAATCTTTACATGCTATTATTAATAGGTTTTTAGCTGCTAATATGATTACTTTACCTCATATTTGACCTCTTTTACCTGCTACAATTGCATCTAAATCTTTTGATCAAAATGCTTTTTGTCAATATCATCATCAGAATGGTCATGATACTGAGAAGTATTATTCTTTAAAACATAAGGTTCAAGACTTAATTGATTCTAAGGCTTTATTTGTTGATAATCTTGATGGTAGTGGGAAAAAATTTGTCTCTCCTCCTAATCAAAACCTTCAAATCTATATGAATCCTTTACCTACTCATGATACTAATACAATTGCTCAGCCATCTACTATGGAAATTGTGTATGATTCAAAGATGGATGATCTCAATCATGTTGTTAATCAAGTGGAGCATGTTGGTCAATCTGTATCTCCACCTCAACCTCAACCTCAACTTCAACCTTAGATTCAACCTCAAGTTCAGTCTCAACCTCGACCAAAACCTAAACCTAAACTAAAAACTCAACCTAAACCCCGACAACAACCTAAGAATAAAAGACCTCAGGAACTCTTGATTACCTTTGATGATTTTGAGACTATTAAAGCTCTTGATGGTCCCCTTTACATTGCTGCTAGGATTTCTCAAAAATTCACTCGTGGTTGTCTTGTTGATCCTACATCCTTAGTCAATGTTATTACTGAAGAAAATCTTTTTATGAAAAGCTTACAATGTGACTTTTATGATACATCGAATGTGTGGATTCAAAATTGTAATGTTTTTCTTTATCCATCATTTGGTTCTATTACTTTACCGGTTGAACTTTGTGGAAAAATTGTGAACACTACCTTTGTTGTTGTTCCTACTTTTGATCAATTTCAAGCTAAGCTAGGTTTGCCTTGGTTAATTGCCATGCATGTTGTTGCTTCACCTATCCATAAGTGTCTTAAGTTCATTCATGATGAAGAAATGAAGATGATTAATCATAGTTTATATCAACCTTCTAGGCCTAGAGATTGTGCTCCTCTTGATTTCTTTTGGCCTTCATTACCTAATTCATGTCCTCCTTGACCTGATAATCTTTTTCAATCATATCAAGCCTATAAACATCGTAAGATTCTTGAATTAAGCATACCTCCTATGGATCTTAATCATGGTTTTTTACCTACACCTTCTATACCTCCTTTAACTATGGATTCTAGTTCTGTTAATCAAGATCCTTCTACCGAACCTATCAAAGATCCCGTGATTGTTCCTCCTATTGTTGATAATCCTATTGATCTTCCTAAAGAACTTGTGAAGGATCCTGTGATTGTTCCTCCTAGTTCTCAACCTATTTCAAATAAATCAAAATGTAATCGATCTGCTAATGAACATCATAAAAAGCATTGTGCTCATGCTAAAGCTCATAATTCTATTCTTCAAGGATCTCTACCTTCCTCAGATAAACCTATGCATGATGTGTTAGAAGAGGTTGTTACTAATAATGATGTTCATATGCATGATTATGATGATTCTATTCATATCTTAGATCCTATTTTGATTAATTTGGAGGAAGAAGATACTCTTGATGATATTGATGATGTTAATGATGAATATGAGACTATTGACATTGACATTGATTTACCTAATATTCTTTCATCACAATTAACTCTTGCACCTAGTGTTGAACATTGTGATTCTCAAGAGGATCCTTGTTTGGAACTGGCTATCATTCCTACTGTGTTGGATATAGTCCCTCTTGTGAGTTACCCACCTTCCCTAAATGATATACAATGAGATGGGGAGAGTAGGCGGCACGCTTGATTGGCTTGTCCTCCATGGTAGCTTTGTTGTGTGTTTGTCTATTGTACTATGTTTCTCCCGTAATGTGTTTGCTAAATGTTTTTAGATTCTTTTATACGATCCTTGTTACTCAGTTGGTGCAAGATGATGAAGGAATTGAAACTGTTGTTCAAATTCTTCTATATGTATCTCTTTTCTTCTATGCGTTGTTCAATGTTATGTTGTAATTGTGCTATTGTTCATAAATGTTTCCTTGTGTAATCTGCTTGGATTCAAGATATGGTAGCACTAATTTTTTATTATTATTGTATTAGGTGAAGCATAGAATGTGATGTATATTTTAGATTTCAAAAATGTTATATTGTTTGAAAGTTATAGTTGTTTTTCAAAGAGTCTATCAATCAGGACTTATTTTTCACATCATCACCTTTTGGCATACCATGATCCTACACATACCGCTAAATCATGTCTCTAGTAATTGACTGTTATACTGGCATATTTCATTCATGTAAAAGATTAGAAAAACAAAAGGGAAGACAAGATGAGGCAGGTGTTTTGAAACTAACAAGTTTTTGTTATGTCTAGCTGCATGGATGTATAAATATAAGTTATTGAAGGGACATATATTTTAAAATATGAAACCTTCTAGTCTAATTTTTAGATCTATGTAAAGACAATGAATCATTAAAGATAGATGCATGTCCTTACATGATGCAAGGAGGGACAAGAAAAGATAGGGCCAAGGCACACCTAACTATCCATCCACCTTGCAGAGTAAACACAAAGGAAACTCACAACACAGAGAACAACACCAAGGAGAGAAGGAGAAACAAACACTTTTATTGATTCATCCAAATTTATGCATACATGCCCAACTATGAGGCCTTTTTGGTTACGACCAACAAGTTTTATTAATATCTATCTATCTCGCTAATACTTCCTCTTAACTCCTTACTGACCCCCTCATCCTACATCTAACATCCTTATTTATATTTGCCAAAATGGCTTACAGAAGATTCTAGATTATTACATAATAGAAGGCAAACCACAAACGGTCCACACACATCCCAATACAAGATCCCAATCATTAAATTTACTACCTAAATTAAATACATAAGTCAGCTCCTGTATCATCTTAAAATGGAATCACTTCCATGATATGATCATTTAGCCCTTTGAGTAAGTGGTTTGGGGTCATGTTAAGCACCTTGATTGGGTCATTTCATGTATTTGGCTTTCTCCCTACTTTCCACTTCTTTTTTGCTTTGTTATAGGTGAAATTAGGCTTAGGATCTCAAGGATTCTCCTTAATTTCCCTCTTCCATGACTTTATTTTCTAGGTAGGACTTAGAAATAGGTCCTCCTATCCTTCATCATAGTCATCATAGGATTGTATGCCTATCCTTGGCATTCTATCCTATTCTGGTATCATTTCTAGGTCTCCGGGCATCCCCGAGACCTCCTGTTCTGATTCTGGCTGGATCTGGGCCCACAGGGTCAAAATCGAGGTTGATCCTAACTAGGTCAGGATCAAGCTCAATCCTACCTAGGTCATAATTGAGCTAAATCCTGACTAGGTCTGAATTGAGCTTGATCCTGACTAGGTCAGTCCCAAGCTTGATTTTGCCCCCCTCTTTCAAATTTCCAAATTCCTTGATTTCTGGGTGTTGGGTTTTGGGGATATTTGTTTTCCCACCTTCGGGTTGGCTAATTTCAAGTTTCAAAATGGTAAATCTTTTAATTGCATTTAATCTAGGTATATTTTCTAAAGGTTAGGACCTAATTGGGATTTAATTCTCCAAGGTGGCCCCTCTAGAGGATTGTGCCCTAGTTCACTATAAAAGGAGGCCTTCCTCTCTCATTTTCACATCTCATCTCAAGAAATTGCAATCTCTTAAGAATTCAAGCATTCAAGTGTTCAAGCATCCATCCATCAAGGAGATCCATTGTTAGCCATTGAAGGATTCAATCTCTTTGGAGCCCCCTTGAATATCCATCCTTCTACATTCATCCAAGCCTCCTCATATGCAAACATCAAGTCAAGATTGGTGTTGAAGATCAAATGCCATTGATTAGAGACATCCTACATTCATTCTACATCCATTGAAGCATTCCTTCTTGTGTATTTGAGGATTCAAATCCTCTACAAGGACTTCAACATAAGTGAGGTGAATTGTTTCAATTACTTTGTTTATGCACACTACATTTCAATTTAATTTCAAGGTTAATTCCTAAATTAGGGTTTGACCAAGGAAAACCCCCCATATAAACAAAAACCCTATTTTCTTGCAGGCATAGGTGTGAGATTTCGAATCTAAGAGAGGATTTGGATACCCCTTTCAGTGAACTTTCAAGATCTGGGAACAAAGTCAGAATCAACCTTCAAATAAAGAATCTAGCCTTTGACCTTTTATGAGGGTCAAAGTTGACCTGATCTCATCTTGGAAAAATATTTTTGGGTTTTCTCCGTCTTGGCATTTCCAATCCTAGAAAGGTTGTAGATTTTCCTGAAAGTACACACAAACATCAGAAATTGGCATTTTCTAGATTTGCCCTAATTTGAGGTTAGTACTTGCATTTCAATTATTTCAAATTCTAAACACTTCAATTCTACCATACGGAAATATAGGGTTTCTCTCTCTCTTTCATATTCTCCATAGATTGATTCGATTGTGCATTAACCTTTTGGTTGATCAAATTGGATCTCTCCTTTGGGAATTTGGATTTAGGAGTGGATCTAATATTTCCCCCATTACACATTACATTTACATACACATTTGAATAGGTGTGATGCCATTTTACCCATATTCAGCTCTAACTAAGAACCAATCATAGTCAAACTCAATCAAAGAAGAACCGAGCATCAGCAAATAATAGGTTCACTCAACACAGGAATGAATTCTAGGCCAACACTAGACATCTCGACACTTATTGCAACTTGGCAATGATTGTAACTCGACACTTACTAGTAGAATGAACAAAAATAAGCAAGATAGAAAGGCAATCCAGGATGCTCTTGCATCAAACAACCGAGGTTGGAAGAAATGATTCTCCTAAATCATTGAGATGTCACAACCTAAGCTGAATCCAACTCAGATTGAGAAATCCATGTAGCATCTTCAACTGGTCTATTCTTCCACTTCACAAAATATTCATAGTAATCCTTTCCTCTTGTTCTTTTACCAATCCTATGATCCAATATTTGTTCAACCTACTTCTTAAGATAATCATCTGGTACAACAACTTCATTAGACTCATGATATTTATGCAAATCAGCAATATTGAATATAGGAGATATATCCATGTTATCAGGTAACTCAACTTCATAAGAATTACCACTGTCAAACTTCCTCAAAATCCTACAAGGATAAAACTTCTTCATTTTTAGCTTACTGTATGTTCCAATAGGAAATCTTCTCTTCTTCAAATGAACCATCACCTCATCACCAACTTAAAAAATATAATGTCTCCTAGACTTGTCATCATTTCCCTTACATTTTTTATTACTTTGTTCCAACTTCAACTTCACTTCTTCATGTAAAGACTTCATAAAATCAGCGAAAACTTCCCCTTCAACACTTATGTTTTCTTCACCAACAATATCCCTCAAATATGATACTCCTCTAGGCTGCATTCCAGTAACAATCTCAAAAGGTGTTTTTCTTGAACTCCTATTCACAAAATTATTATATGAAAACTCAGCTTGTGCCAATACCATATCCTAATTACCCGGCTTATCCCCAACTAAACATCTCAACAGATTACCAAACTTCTATTCACAACCTTTGTCTGTCCATATGTCTCTAGATGGAATGTAGAACTAAACCTCAACTCAGTATTCATCTTCTTCCACAAAGTCCTCCAAAAATAACCTACAAAATTTCTATCTCAGTCAGAGATAATACTTCTTGGTAATCCATGAAATCTAACAATCTCTTTGAAATAAATCTCAAAAATATGCACTGCATCTGATATCTTCATACATGGTATGAAAAGTGTCATCTTAGAAAATCTATCCACAACAACAAATATGGAATCATACCCTCTTGTTGTCTTAGGTAATCCAAGAACAAAATCCATACTGATGTCACTCCAAGGTTTCTTAGATACATAAATAGGTGTATATAATCCAGTATTCTGACTTACTCCTTTTTCAATTTGACAAATTCCACAACTCCTTACAAACTTCTGAGCATCCTTATACATATGTGGCCAATAATACTTTTCCTTAAGAAAACTCAATGTCTTATCAATCCCAAAATGTCCAGCCAATCCACCATAATGCTTTTCCTTAATCAAATTAATTCTCATGGAACTTCTTGGTATACACAACTGAATTCCTTAAAATAACATACCTTCTTGAATGAAATACTCCTCAAACCTAGCCAGTTGTTCTGATAGGTTTGGTGCTCTACACTCTCCATGTCTTAGAAAAATTAGGGTCAATATCATACAACTCCTTCATCTCATCAAAACCAAGAACTGCAATCTTCATCTTGGTCAACAAAGAACATCTATTGCTTAATGCATCTGCAACCTGGTTAGTAACTCCACTCTTATGCTTAATCACAAATGTGAAACTCTATAAATATTCAACCCACTTCATATGTCTTTGATTCAACTTATGTTGACTTCCTAAATACTACAAATCTTTATGATCACTATACAACACAAACTCCTTAGGAATCAAATAATGTCTCCACTTTTTCAAAGCTTGAACAATAGCATAAAACTCTTGATTATACACAAAATACTTCCCTTTAGCATCATTCAACTTCTCACTAAAGAAAGCAATAGGTTTATCTTCTTGACTCAACACAACTCCTATTGCACTATCACTTGCATCACGCTCAACTTGAAATACCTTATTAAAATCAGGCAAAGCTAACAAAGGTAACTCAAAAACCTTTTGTTTCAATGTCTCAAAACCCTTCCCAGCTCCATGTGTCCACTTAAAATCCTTTTTATCTCCTCACATAGTCTTAGTCATAGCATTACAAATAGAACTAAAATTCTTAATGAACTTTCTATATAAACATGCCAAACCATGAAATGATCTTACCTCACCCACATTGTCAGGTGTAGGCCACTCCATAATTTATTTAACCTTCTCAAGATCCATTTTCAAATCATCCACTGAAATTAAAAATCCCAAATACACAATCTCTTCTTGCATAAAGGAACACTTCTTCAAATTAATCAGCATCTTCTCCTCTTTCAATCTTTGCAACACTTTTCTAACATGCTCAAGGTGTTCTTCATTAGTCTTACTGAATATCAAAATATCATCCTGATAAACAATCACAAACTTACCCAAAAATATATTGAGAACTTCATTCATCAACCTCATGAAAGTACTAGGTGCATTAGTCAAACCAAAAGGCATAACTAACCACTCATACAAACCATCTTTTTTTTTGAAAGCAGTCTTCTATTTATCACCTTCTCTAATTTTGATCTGATGATAACCACTCTTCAAATAAATCTTTGTAAAATATTTTTCTCCACTCAGACAATCCATTATGTCATCCATCCTCGGCATAGGAAACCTATACTTCACTGTTATCTTATTGATAGCTCTGGAATCAGTACACATTCTCCATTCTCTATTCTTCTTAGGTGCTAGCACAATAGGTACAACACATGGGCTCAAGATTTCTCTGATCAAAGCTTTCTACAAAAACTCCTGCACTTGTCTGTTAAGTTCTTCATTCTCGGTAGGTGTCACTCTATATGGTGATTTATTCAGAAAACTAGCTCCAAGAATCAAATCCATATGATGACTTATACTTCTTACTAGTGGTAAACCATCAGGAATATCCTTTGTAGCAGTTTCCTTGTATTCATTCAATAAGTTTTCAATTTCCACTGGAACTCGGTCTCTACTATCTTTTGTTGCTTGACCATTGCTATTTTCTATCACTCAACCATTACTATCACAACTCAACCTCTTAGGAATTATAGAAAAATAGAATTGGTTCTTCTTCATGTCTTTTTAGAATTTATTTCCATTAACCATGCAAATTTCACAGTAGTACAATTTATCTCATCTAGTACCTTAATCAAAGGTAACAATGTTTTCTTTCTCCCATTCACCCAAAGAGTATATTGATTCAATCTACAATCATGCACAACATATCTATCATATTGCCAAGGTCTACCCAATAGAATATGACAACAATCCATAGGCATAATATCACATAGAACTTCATCAAAGTAACTCCCAATCTTGAATTTCACAATACATTACTCACTTACCAACAATTTATGCCCATCCTTGATCCATGAAACATGATAGGGTTGAGGTTGTTTCAACCTTTGCAATTGCAACTTTGTAACCAGCTCTTATGATGCCAAATTTGTTGAACTACTACTGTCAGCAATCACTTTTCAACATTTTCCTTCCATCTTACATCTGGTCTTGAAAAGACTTCTCCTAGGGATAGGTTCTTCATCAACTCTTTTATTGTACAAAGTTCTCCTTACCATCATGTTTTCTCCATCCTCAAGCCTACTTGATGAACCCTCAAGATCTCTTGTACCATAGTATTTCTATTACTTTGTTCATTTCCATCAGAGTGTCTACACTCAAAGGATCTATGCTCTTATTTTCCACATTTGAAACAATTAACACTAAAACCACATCTAGAATAAGAATTACATCTTCCTTGGTATGAACTAGTACCTCCTCAGTAAGAGCTAGCTATTAGGAATAGTCCCAAGAGATAACTAAGAGGGGGGGAGGGGTGAATCAATTATCTACAAGTTTCAATTATTTATCTAATTAAGTATATAATAACATTAAGCATAAAAACAATGAAAGAACAATTAACACAACACCACAATTTTGCTTACGGAGAAACCCAAATAGGTAAAAACCCCGACGGGAATTGACACCCACTAAGAACTGCACTAGTGTATTATGATCCCTATTAGAAGATCTTGCAACCCTATTAGGATTTTATCTTTACAATGCATTAAGTATAGTGACCTGGTCAAGGGTCGGGCCCCGTTAGGAGTCTTTTACAATTAACCCTGTTAGGGGTGAGGACGCACTGTCCGGGAGCACACTGCTCAAAGGGGTGAAGGCTACAACCTTCTAAATAATAGATACACACTATATCTAGATCTTGGTGAACTGTGAGGTAGACCTATTGTCTTGATCAGTTCTAGTGATTAGCACAAACATATATCTTTGTCACATAAACCTTTTGCTGATGGCACAACACTTCGCAACTTCTGCTCTACTACTTCTATTCAACTCTCTGCCATACTTAGCAATCACAAATGATTGCCTATAAGTATCTTTCCTCTAAATGATATAATCAAGTTGGCCTATTAGAACCATCTTGAAATCATATTAAAGAAACAATAAAAATCTCTAGTAACATCTTTGTTGGCTCTACTAAGCATGCAACACAAACTGGGACCTGTCCAACTCAATAAGAGTGAACGTGTCGCTTCACACAGTCAGCTTCACCAAATTAACTGATACTTTCTCCTTATGCTGAATTACATAATGCACTATTAACCAAACATCCATAACTCTCCAATAAATACTAATCCAAGTGCGCATACCAAAATGATGGGTGCAACTATTGAAATCATATAAACATTGTCGGCTCTTCTAGATAAACTCAAGAAACTATGACTGTCAATTGGAGACTTCAAAACTCAACATGTACTGCATATCTGACTCTGCATTCATGAACATAACATCATACATATATCTACAACATAATTATAAAGGTGTAACGCTCTACAACAACTGTATGGCCAATCACATACAGAACTGTTCCTAGGACCTGTCAGGAACACTCACTGATATACACAACTGTATTACTATCTTCACTCAGAATCAGCCTCTGTGACTATGATATCATGCTGATAACATATCCATGCAACAAATTTTGAAGGCTCTCTCCATCAAGCTTCCATGCATGCTACTTACCATATGTTGTCATCAATGACAAACATACAGTCAGCAATCTGGCTTCCTAGAAAATCTCCAATAATCTCCCCCTTTGGCATTGATGGCAACATATGGAATGAAAAACACCACCAATCCAAACATCCAATTATTTTATAAAATTCTCCATTTCCTCAACTATACTCTTTCTCATGACTGTATTTTTACTCTCCCTTTCTACTTGTTTTTTATTACTATATATTCCTTCTTTTTATATTTTTCATGACTATATATTAATCCCCCTTTGACATCAATGGCAAAGGGAACCAAAAACATTAAGCATCGGTACTACTCCTGAGGTAGAATAGTCAACCTTTCATCAGTCACTGAGGATTGATGCACTCCTTCTATCTCTAATCAGATTCAGGGAAGGGAATTACTCCCATCTTTTCCCTAACATACTCAAAAGTATCCTTAGGTAAAGGATTTGTGAATATGTCTGCTAGTTAATCTTTTGTAGTCACATGTCTGCCATTACTTCTTTCTCTACAACTTTCTCTCTTAGCAAGTGATATTTTATCTCAATATATTTTGTCTTTGCATGCATCACATGGTTATTTGACATATTGATAGTGCTAGTGTTATCACAATGAATAACAATAGGGTAGTCAATCTGAATACCAAAATCTTTTATCATCTTCTTAATCCACACAATTGTGGAACAATTCAATACTACTGCTACATATTCTACTTATGTTGTTGACTGAGAGATACAATTCTTTTTTTACTTGTCCAAGTAACAAGTCTATCTCCAAGGAATGCAGCTCCTCCAAAGGTACTTTTTCTATCATCCACACATCCTACCCAATCTGCATCTGTATATACATGAAGCTTTACATTCTCTGAATTAGGATACCACAAACCATAGTCTAAGGTTCCATTCAAATATCTAAATATTCTTTTTACTGCCATGACATGACTTTTATTAGGTTCTGCTACAAATCTCCCAACAATACCAACTGCATTAGAAATGTTTGGTCTAGTTTGAGTAAGATATATAAGTTTACCAATCATAAATTTGTACAAGGTTATGTCTACTACTGGTGAATCATCTTCCTTTGAAATATTGCATCTAGTTATCATAGGAGTACTTACTGTCTTGCAATCATCCATCTTGAATTTCTTCAAGATCTCTTTCACATACTTGGTTTGATTTATGAATATGCCTTTGTCTGTTTGTTGCACATTTAATCCCAAGAAGTACTTGATAGGTCCAATCATGCTCATCTCAAATTTTCTCTGCATATCCTTAGCAAATTCAACACTGAGCTTGTCATTTCCACCAAATATAATGTCATCAACAAATATAGAAACTAACAATAGTCCATCAGATGTTTCTCTTATGAATAAGTTACAATCTACTACTCCTTTCTTTAATCCAATCTTATTCAATTAACCATCAAGTCTTTCATACCATACTCTAGGGGCTTGCTTAAGTCCATAGAGGGCTTTCTTCAATTTTCATACCATATCAGGTTTGTCTGATAAAGTGAATCCTTCTTGCTGCTCAATGTATACTTCTTCCTTCAACTCTCCATTCAAGAATGTTGACTTAACATCCATTTGGTATACCTTAAAGTTCTTGTATGTAGCATAGGCTAGAAACAACTTTATGGCTTCCAATCTTCTTACAGGGGAAAATGTGTCTGAATAATCAATTCCTTCTCTTTGCACATATCCTTTACATACTAGTCTTGCTTTGTTTCTTACCATTGTTCCATCTTCATTCATCTTATTTCTGAATATCCATTTAGTTCCTATTACATTCTTATCACTAGGCCTAGGGACCAATTCCCATGTGTCATTCTTAATTATCTAATCTAGCTCTTCTTTCATTATTTTTTTCCAATCTGAACCATTACATGCATCTTCAACACTTAGGGGTTCAATCTATGATAGTAAACATACCTCTTCATTTTTTGTGGAACTCTTTTCTTTTGATCTTTTCATGACTTTACTACTCTGACATCCAATGATGTCTTCCTTTGAATGATATCTAGATGTAAATTTAGGAACATTAGGTGTGACTCTTTTATCTTCTTTTTGTGTTTCTTCTTCACTTGTTTCAGGGTCATTGAATAGGACATCTATGTTGTCAAAATTTTCTTCAACTGATTTACTATTAGTAGGTCTAGGTTCTTCTTCAATCATAGGTGCGTAATCATGGTATCTCTCTTGAATCATAAACTTCTCATCAATCTTAACATGAGAACTTTCAATGATCTTCTTCAATCTAAGATTAAAAAATCTGTAAGCTTTTCTTTTAGTAGAGTAACCAATAAAAATACCTTCATCACTTCTTGCATCAAAATTTCCAATTGCTTCATCTCCCTTGATGTAGCACTTGCTTCCAAAGATTCTGAAGTATTTCACTTTAGGTACTTTACCAAACCATAGCTCATAAGGTGTCTTGTTTGTGCCTGGCCTTAATTGAATTCTATTGATTGTATAGATTGCAGTGTTGACCACATCTCTCCAATAGGTGTGTGCCACCTTTCCTTCAATCATGATAGTGCGCAATGAGTCAAGAATGATCTTATTCCTCCTTTCTATTATTCCATTTTGTTGAGGGGTTCCAGGTGCACTCAACTATCTTTTTATTCCATGTTCTTCGCAGTACTCATAAAATCTATCAGAGGTGAATTCTCCTCCTCTATCTAATCTTAGACATTTAATCTTCAATCCAAACTCATTTTCAACCTTAGCCTTGAATATTTTGAACTTTTCAAATGCTTCTAATTTGTCCTTTAAGAATGCAACCCACATCATTATATAAAATTCATCAACAAAAAAAATAAAGTACCTTTAACCATCTTATGATCTTGTTTGAGTTGGTCCACATAAATCTGTATGTATTAGATCCAACTTGTTCTCTGCCAAATTATGCTTTCTTCTGAATGAATTCCTTACATGCTTTCTCATCACACATTCCCTACATATTGTGTCTATTGGCTTTGCAATGCTAGGAAGATCTCTTACTACCTTTACATTACTTATATTTACTATGTTATCAAAATTGATATGACATTGTCTTTTGTGCCATAACCATCATCTACTTTAGCAACAAAACAACTTGCTTCTTGATTAAGCTGAAAAATATTACCTTTAGTCTTTGATCCTGATGCAATCATTTCTCCTTCTTTATTGTCAATGATGCATTTGTTATCTTTGAACTCCAAACGGTAACCTTTGTCAAGCAACTGGCCAACACTCAATAGGTTGTGTTGCAAACCATCAACATAAAGAACATCATCAGTGTTGTTCTTTCCCTCCAATGTGATAGCTCCTCTACCTATGATAGGTTTAGGAGTGTTGTCACCAAACCTAACCATGCCACCTTTGTATCTATCCAGATGCACAAATCTATCTTTTTATCCAGTCATATGATGTGAGAAACCGCTATCAATGATCCAATCTGGCCTGATGTCAGCTTGTGAAATCAGTGCCAATTCTTGGTCTATCTTTTCATTTTCAAGGTTCATTTTCTCCATGTATTCAAGAGAAATGAATCCAATTTCATCTTCTTCTGATTCATCATCTGATACTCCATCACCAACATAGTAACATTCTTTTGTATACTTAGGCTTGTAGTTATTCTTGAACTTCTTGACTCTTGTAGGACATTTAGAAACAAAGTGACCAATCTTATTACATGAAAAGCATTTGAATGGTAACTTCCCTTCATATTTCCCTTTTCCTTTCCTTTATTTCTTAGAAATTAAAGGAATGAAATCATCTAGATCTTTTTCTTTATCATCATCATCAAAATTTCCAAAGGTGTTCAAAGATTTCTTACCATGGACTGAAGCTTTGAATGTTGTTTCACTTTTAGGCTCTATCTTCAATCTTGATATCTCAAAGGCTGAAAGCTTGCTGATTAAGGTCTCTCTGTGGAAGTCTTTTGTGGATTGCATAGTTTCATCAAGGATGCATATTTTGTTGTCATATTCTGGTGTCAAAGTATTCATTAACTTTTCCATTATGTCTTCTTCTGAAATCTCTCCACCATTGTTTCTGATTCCAGCAACTACTTCATTAATCCTTTGATTGTAGGCTCTGACATTCTCATCAGGTAACATCTCTAATGTATTGTATCTTTTCTTTGAAGTCTTTATGCATGCATTCTTGGCTTGAATGTCTCCTTCAAACATGTCTTCTAGATACTTCCATATCTTATAAGCTTTTTCCATCTTCTTGATCTCTAAAAACTCACTGTTAGATAGGGCGTTGATGAGGGATTCCTTGGCAATAGCATTTGATGTGAACATCTCATTTTGCTTCAAATTTGCATCATCTTTTGCAAGATCTGCTAGACAAGGAATCTGCACTTCTTTGGTAGCTACTTCAAAAATATCAAAAGAAATGCACTGTAAATGTGTCATCATTTTGTTCTTCCAGTCTAGATAGTTCTCTCCATCAAGCTTAGGACTTTCTTTTCTAAAGAATGTCATCTGATCAACCTCAAGCTATTAAAATTTCTCTTTGAGGCTCTTGGCTCTAATACCAATTGTTAGGAATAGTCCCAAGAGATAACTGAGAGGGGCGGGTGAATCAGTTATCTACAAGTTTCAATTCTTTACCCAATTAATTATATAATAACATTAAGCATAAACACAATGAAAGAAAACTTAACACAACACCACAATTTGGTTATGGGGAAACCCAAATAGGTAAAATTTCTGGTGGGAATTGACACCCACTAAGAACTACACTAGTGTATTATGATCCATGTTAGAAGATCTTGCAACCCTATTAGGAGTTGATCTTTACAATGCATTAAGTATAGTGACTTGGTCAAGGGTCATACCCTGTTAGGATTCTTTTACAATTAACCCTATTAGGGGTGAGTATGCACTATCCGGGAGCACACTGCTCAAAGGGGTGAAAGCTACAAGCTTCTGAATAATAGATACACACTATATCTAGATCTTGGTGAACTGTGAGGTAGACCTATTGTCTTGATCAGTTCCAATGATTAGCACAAACATATATCTTTGTCACATAGACCTTCTAATGATGGCACAACACTTCACAACTTTTGCTCTGCTATTTCTATTCAACTCTCTGCCATACTTAGCAATCACAAATGACTGCATATAAGTATCTTTCCTCTAAATGATATAATCAAGTCGGCATGTTAGAACCATCTTGAAATCATATTAAAAAAATAATAAAACTCTCTAGTAACATCTTTGTTTCCTCTACTAAGCACGCAACACAAATTGGGACCTGTCCAACTCAATATGAGTGAACGTGTCACTTCACACTATCGGCTTCACCAAATTAATGGATACTTTCTCCTTGTGCTGAATTACATCATGTGCTCTTAACCAAACTGTAGTACCCCGCCCCTAGTCTAATTTTATCAATATTATGATTACTTTAGGATGATAGATTATACGTTAGGAAATCATTGATGTATATGATTTTACTGACCCCATACTGGCATGTGTATGGTTAATGTGATTGTTTTACATTTCTGTTTGACGTGCTTGATGTGGTTGAGGGACGGAGTCATAGTTACTTGCTTGTGAGATCCACACGATCGGCCGATCCCTGCCATTGTCTGTTATGTATTTATATATGTTTGTACATGCGGGTGTTGTATGCAGGTTCACAGGTATCGGGCATCGTCTTCCCGAATTGTCAGGATGAGCGTGCCCTATCGCAATATCTCAAATGGTAAGAGAGGGGAGATAACACGGATCCAAAACTCTAACCCAAACCCATTTATCCTAGTTGTTGGATAAGTATCTGTTGACTACCCTATCCGAATTTTTCAGGTTGGCAAAGTTCATAGATCCCTTTCTAGTGTTGCTTGGTTTTGGTTTTGTTTGATTTTATCTCATTTGGCTTCAGTTGATTTGTGGTTTTGTGGGTGATTATTCATTTATTTATTATAGTTGAATTATGTTTATATAGATTATTTTATGTGATTATCAATGATAGGTGCATAGTTGAATTTAATGAATAAATATGCTTCTATGATTAATTGAGAAAATTAAATTAAAGTTAATTATTTGAGTATTTGGAAATTAATATTGATTATGTCCTAAGTTTATTTTGATAAAATTTAATTAAATATCTAATTGCATATTTTAGGATGCATTAAGTATTTTATTTATTTAATATGTGTTTTAAATTATTAACATGTGCATAATTGAAAAGTGAGTTGTCAAAAAGTGAACAACTAGTTTTCAAAAGTCAAGTTGTGTTGTGCTTTTTAAAAAGATATTTTATTTATTAATTAGAAATTACTTTCAATTTTGGAGTTAGAGTCTGATCAGGAGTTGTCTTTTGAGTCATTTCTGATTTGGAGTTGAACTTAGCTTTTGAGTTGTCTTTAGGGATTGCTTGAATTTGGGAATGGAATTCCTATTAGGAAAATTATTGCATTCATTTGAGATGAGACAGGTTTTTTGGAGAAGATTTTTGGAAGAGCATTTGTGCTTGGAATTTTTAGAGATTTGTGGATTGTTGTGGTTACTTGTTGATTTGGCTTGATTGTGCATCTAGATCTGGTTCCTGTTTTCAACATAGTATTCAGATCTGCAGGCAAGATTGGTTTTGGAAGAAATCTCTCTCAGATCTTCAACATGGGTTTCATTATAGTTCTAGCAATGGATTTAAGGTAGGATCTAGAATTTTTGTTGTGTGTTCTTTGTTAATTTATCTGGTAAAATTTTGTGTTTAAGTAGATCTAGTTTTATCTCATTAGATTTCTATGTTTACTTGAATTTTTGGTATTAGAGAAACCCCAGATCCGTTATTTTATGTTTTTATGATTACTTGGCATTGTATTGTTATGCTGGTGAAATTTTATCAAAAGTTGGTTTATGGTTTTCTTGTAAAACGATAAATCAATTCCGTTATATAGTTAGACTATAGTGCTGAATAGAAAATCAATTCATTACCAAAAAAACCCAATTTAGGTATAAAAATCAATTCTGGGTATAACTGATTATTTTCTGAAAAATGTGCATGGATAAAATAAAATAAATAGAGTCAAAATTTGGTCAAGAAAAGTTTATTTGTGTCATAAACTTTGGTATGTTTGGATTGGTTGATTATGCATACTTTTTAATTTAAAAAGGAATAGATTCTGTTGAAAAATAATCTGGTTGTAGTTTGTTTTTCAAAAAAATACCCTGTGGTAAAATATACACAGATAAAAGATATTTTCTAGAAAAGACATCATGTTTTAGAAATGCATGTGACTGTTTTTCTATTTTCGAATATATATTATTTATTAAAAAAATATTTTCTCTGCATCAAAATATATGCATTGGCTTTATAAAGAAAATATTATAAATAAATAAAAATTTACTTTACAAAGTAGTTTGTTGCATTATAATATAGTTTTTAAAAAAAAAAAATTGTAAAGTTTTTTTTAAAAAAAAATTAAAAGTGGGAATCACTTGGGTAGAGCGCAGGTACCCACACATGGTAGGTACCTACGCATGTAGTACCTACCATGCACAGGCCTACATGCGTAGGTACTGCGCATGTCCTTTGGGAGCGCAAGTGGTAAGGGGGGCGGTGGGGACCGCCACGTCCCCCACCACTATGTGTTAATATATATGTTTTCTTTTTAATTTTTGTTTGTTTATTATTTATTTAATCATATAAAAAGTGTTTTAATATATATTGTTTTTAATTAGTAAATTTTATTTTATTAATTTTATTTTATTAAAAAGTTTAAAGTATTTCAAGCATAAATTTATAAATTATGTTATTTAATTTATATTCTATACTTTATAATTTATATGTTATTAATTATTAATTGTTATTTATTAATTAATTCAATTTAATAAATTTGTTTAGTTGGATTAGTTAATTTGTTTATTAATTAAATCGGTTTAATTAAATATGTTGTTTAATTTTGAATTAGCTAAAGATTATGGTAGTAATTTAATCAAGACAGATCTTAGTTTGATTTGTTAAATATACTTAGTCAAAATTAGTTATAAGAAGTTAATTTGTAGATGAAATATATTTGTTTCATAGATTGATTATTTGTAACTTATATTGGTAAATGTGAATAGTTATGTTTGGGAATTGTTACTTGTCAAATATCAAGGTACTACTGAAATTGGGCATTTTTGCCTATTGGATCCATGGACCAACATTAAAGAATATTGTATATTTAGGACATTATTGTAATGATTTTGTTCGGTTTCTCCTAGTAGGTTTACTTGTTTTCGTACTTGGAATCAATTGTTCGTGATGTAGAACTTAAATGCTTATAAATCATAATTCAGTATTCAATAATGTGAGTGTTGTATCATTCATGCCTGATGTGTCTTCTGGTATAATTGTTATGGGTTATCGGGTACTAGATGACCTAGGAGGATACAGAGGCTGGGGTATGTGTCAAATATTCATGTTTCAGTTATGTTTGGTGTGTGTGTACTTTATCTGATTATCACTCCTGTTTGACCATTGGGCTCATGATATATTGTACTTTGTTTATGGTATCTCTGTAACCATATCTAGTTCTTTTGTGTGAATATGGATATGAGGCTGCGTAGTTGTATACCTAATTAGATCTAGGAGAGATCTGTGAGCCTAGGGTAGTTTACCTAGATATGTAGTAGGAGGTGGCTTGCAATAAGCGTCAGGGCCCACAAGTGGCTGCCAAGATCACTTATTGTTAAGTATCTTAATCAAGTGATAACTAAACATAACATTGAGAGTTTTATTAAAATGAACCTAATAAGGTATGGTCCTCACCCAGGCGTTAGTGCTAGTATAGACTAAGATGGTGTTAAGAAGATGACTAGCCCCCTTGTAAGGGATGAGTTGGCATAGTTGATGACTTCGTCAGTACGAGAGGTCATTGATATCGTGTATGGTCACTTGAGTGCCGGGATCCAACAAGATTACTAGGATGAGACTCAAGGGTTAGACGTACATGATGACACCTTCCTATGCATAGTCTAGTTATCCTACATGTGTCGGTTGCCTCTGGAATAGTGAGTCTTTCATGGCATTATTTTTTTTTTCCCTTGAGTTGGAGAGCTTTCAGGATCCTTTCCTTAGCTTGATCTGTTTGATGTTTTTTATCTGAGTGGGATCTATTGTTGTCTCCTCAGCATGGTGGGAGTGGACCATTTAGGTTCATGAGGTATGGTGGTAGTGGTTATTTTACCATTTGAGAATTTGACATTCATGCACCAGTGCTGGATGATCCCTGTAGCAGTTGTTCCTTCTTGATCTTCATTGTTGGAGAGGTTTTCTTCTTTATGAACTTCTTCCTTGTGATCTTGTATCTTTGTATCAGTTCTTCAGAGATGTCTTGTGTTCTTCATTTCAGTTATTGTATTACATACCCTGCGACATGTGCAGTGGATGTAGGTTATTATGGATACCTTATGGTACCAGATGTAATTATGTTATCTTCTAGGTGATGTTGTTTTTATCTTTCATTGTTTATGTGAGTTTCGTAATTGTACCTAATCTAAGTTAATTAATTAATGTTAAGTAATTTTTGTCAAGGAACCCTTGAGAGTTGTAACCTATGTTGGTTGTTTATGTTATGTTATGTGAGTAAATGGTAATTGCTTCCGCATTGATGTTTATCTTGTATGTTAACTTTTTAAAAAAAATTATTCTACAAACTTAGATGCGTGTTTAGGTTAAGTTCTCCTGGGTTCCCTGGTAGGGCATTACACAAACATTCGTAACTCTCCAATAAACACTAATCCAAGCACACATACCAAAATGATGGGTGCAACTATCACAATCATATAAACACTATCGGCTCTTCCAGATAAACTCAAGAAACTATGACTGTCAATTGGAGACTTCATAAATTAACCTATACTACATATTTGACTCTACTTTCATGAACATAACATCATGCATATGTCTACAACATAATTATAAAGATGCAAGGCTCTACAACAACTGTACGACCAATCACATATAGAATTGTTCCTGGGACCTGTCAGGAACACTCACTAAAATACACAATTGTATTAATGTCTTCACTCAAAATCAGCCTCTGTGACTATGATATCATGTTCATAACATATCCATGCAAAAAATTCTAAAGGCTCTCTCCATTAGGTTTCCACACATACTACTTACCATATGTTGTCATCAATGACAAACATACAATCAGCAATCTGGTTTGCTGAAAAATCTCCAACACTATCACCTTTCCACTCGGTCTTGCTTTTGTCTTCAGTTTTCCACTCAGATTTTCCCTTATCTTGCATATAATTATCATATCTTCCACCTTCACCATAAGATCTACCTCTTCTTTTCTAGAATCTACCACCTCTACTTCTTTGTCTTTTTTCATTCTTCTATGTCAAGATCTCCTCAGCTTTCAAGGCATATTGATATGCTTCTTCCACACTATCCAACTTTACAAAACTTATTTCATCTTGAATTCTAGATCTCAATCCATTCAGATATCTTGCAACTTTCTCAACCTCATCATCCACATGTTCAGATCTGATGTCCAATCTATAGAATTCCTCAGTGCATTCCTTCACAGTCATATCCCTTTGTCTAAGGTTTTGCATCTTCCTCAACAAACTAATTTGGTAATCAATAGTGAGGAGCTTCTTCTTCATCTTGTTCACCATTTTCAACTAGGTTCTGATCTTTTCATTTCCTCTTCTTTGTCTATCAGTTTGCAAATGCTCCCAACACAATGAGGCGTGACCTTTCAACCTAGTGACTATAATTTTCACCTTCCTATTCTCTGGAGTACTTTCAAACTCAAATAATTTTTCCATATCAAAGATCCAATCCAACACAACATTAGTATCCAATTTTCTATCATAAGGATTAACTTCAACAATAGGCTTTGAATGTTCCCTAGACAATACTCTCAACAATCTTTCCTCATTCCTCAAGTTCCACATTAGGGTTTGGTACCTCTACTTCATCATCATCACTCACATTATCAAGATGTGCTCCTCTCCTCTAGGCTATCTCCATAGCATCTAATCTAGCCGCAATTTGTCTAAACATGTCCATTATGGCATTATCAACATTTCCTCTACCTCGAACCATTTTAAAAAATAGGTTCCTACAAGATCATAACCCTCTACAAGCTATAGGTCAAATCTGTAGATCTACCACCCTACAACCAAAATCCAACTTAGGGTTCTACACAATCCAATCTCCTCAAGGAAGAACCTCAAGCTCTGATACCACCTGATGCAAGGAGGGACATGAAAATCTAGGGCTAAGGAACACCTAACTATCCAGCCACCTTGTAGAGTAAACACAGTGGAGACTCACAACACAAAGAACAACACCAAGGAGAGAAGGAGCAACAAAAACTTTTATTGATTCATCCAAATTTCTTCATACATGCCCAACTGTGAGGCCTTTAGGGTTAAGGCCAACAAGATTTATCAATATCTATCTATCTCGGTACTACTTCCTCTTAACTCCTTACTGACCCCCTCATCCTACATCTAACATCCTTATTTATACTTTCCAAAATGGCTTAGAGAAGATTCTAGATTATTACATAATAGAATCTCGACCACAAACGGTCCACACACATCCCAATACAAGATCCCAATCATTAAATTCACTACCTAAATTAAAGACATAAGTCAGATCCAACTAAGAACCAATCACAGTCAAACTTGGTCAAAGAACAACCAAGCATCATCAAATAATAAGTTCACTCAGCACAGGAAGGAATGCTCATCCAACACTAGACAGCTTGGCACATATAGGAACTCGACCAACACTAGACATCTCGGCACTTATTGCAACTCGGCAATGATTGTAACTCGACACTTAATGGCATAATAAACAAAAATGAGCAGGATAGCAAGGCAACCCAAGATGCTCTTGTATCATTACATTAAACCTTTTGATTCACCTATTATGTAGTAAGTGAGACCAAGAATGGACAACATATCAATCAATCAAAGAACCAGATAAAAAATGCTAAATCTTTCAGCAAGTAATAATGATTAACACTCGTGGAATTACTATTTTAGATTTGAAAAAAAAAAGTATAAATATGTCATAGGGAACATTCATGATTTCAAGGTCAAAAGTGCAAACATCAGTAATGTGATTATAGTTATATATAAAGATTAGTAGTATAGCATATTGACTATGGCATAAGTTTAGACAATATTAAAGCATGCTAATATTGGAGCCTAATCAATGCTAATCTAATTGAAATCAAATACAAGAAAGTACAAGGATTAGCATGCATAGTATTCCAAAATAATAGAGCACAATATTTAGTTGTCGAATATTAAAAGGACATATAAAGTATCATAAACAAAAAATAGTTTAAATAGTACAAGAACCATGAATGTAACTTTCAAGAATGTTATCAAACCTACTTGTATACTAAATTTAGCTCCAGGAGAAATCAGACAAGCATTATGAGTATACTTACAAAGTGATAGGAGCAACTATATCAAATACATGAGGAGAAGAAATAAGGATAAGAGGTGATGCTTTTATGAGTCTAAGGATGCAAAAAAATAGAAGAACAATAAGACATAGACATTTTTATTTAGTAATGAATGAGGGAGCATCATTTTTGTAGACAACATGGATCATCAAAGGTATAACATGATTCAATACATCAAAAGAAACATTGTAGCAAATGTCATTAAATACATGAGGAACTACTACAAAGAGATTCCAATACCTTTAGAAAGTACAACAAGCAATATATGTGAAGGATTGCACTATGAACACAAAGGTTAGGAGCATGTTACATTCAAAAGTATCATGTATATAAACAACTTGGAAATGGAAAAAGGTTTCAAACTAGGGTATTACAAAACAAATGTACCATAAATGTTGAAGGTTCAAGAAAAAGTACATGGACATATATGTTGATGGAACATCTATTCAATAATGAAACAATGCATCAACAAAGCTCACTGAAGGAGTATAATTACAACAAATAAATGTTAATAAAGATCAAATGCTATAGGAGGATTTTATACTTTTGAGTAGTATGATAAAAGATCAAAGGTACCATGTAGTAACAGTGAGGAGTAACAGTCAACAATTTGAAATGTTTTCATAGTACGGTAAGGATCATCGGAGATGCTACAAAATGCAAGGGTCACCATCATAAGAGGAATCATTTTTAGAATGATGCATAAAAGGAAGTTATTAGTTGTGTGTTTAGAGTTATAAAAGGTCTATATACCCCAAATGAATGAGAAGATAATACTCATGAACGATATTATTATCAATATGGAAATCATTTTAAATACCAAGGAAATATTGAATTTCTTGTTACAAATAGCATAGGCATGATAAATCAAAATGTAAATATCATGAAGGCAATGAAAATAAAGACCACTTTCATGCATAGAAAAAGTGAGAACATCTCAATATCTAATTTTTTTTGAGCCTAAGCTTTCCATCAAAATGAATAGAGATTGTAAATCAAATAAATGAAGCTATAGGACACAAATATGTCAATGAATAGTGAGAATTGAGAGTTATGGAACATACCTTATTGACAACTAAATAAAATAGAGTTCAAAGGTTTTTCATCATACATTATTTTCACAAATATACATGTATCATGTCATTTTTTGTGACACCCATGCAGATTAAATTCGTTGAAGTCAGAAGAGGTTTTTTCCATATATTCTAAATGTATGTTAGTGTTCAATGGATAACTATAGGAAAAAGGAACACCATTGTCAGTTTGAATAGTCAATCCAACAACATAGAGGTTAAGGATTTTGAAAAGTTTAAATGCACAGAGATATTCTTAGTTTTCCATGGTTTTGAATAGATATAGATGAAGAAAATTGTGGCCATAGAAATTAAATCCAAAGCATATTGAAGAATAGAAGGGAGAAATATTATGAAGGAAATGTGTCCAAACTAAGGCATTAAAGTTGTAGATTTACAAGGAAAACCCATAAACATTTTAGAAAACCCTCATCAATATACAAACAACCTGTAGAAAAGGGTATCAAGCCTTTGACAGAAGTATGCATATCAAAATTTATTTTAGGAAATGAATGCCTTATCAGTTTGAAGAAAGATACAAAACAATCAAAATTAAATGAAGCAAGGAACTTTCCTTTTTTACCAAGATTGTGGAAAGGGGTCTCATGAAATACAAGGTTTTTTCTTATCTTTCTTTGACTTTTGAAAGTAATCATGCAGAGGAAATCCATGGGCCTAAAAAAGAAAATACCAGAATGAAATGGAAGATGAAAAGGGTTTTTACAGCACCAATAAAGTTTCATATATCAACAAACCCATGTACTTTAAGACCTTTAAAAGAAAAATGAAGTTTTATATTTAAAGATAAATAATGAGTACATTTATATATGGAAACTATGTACAACAAGAAATAGAGGGTATCATGTTTGTTTTCTTTTTTCTCAAGGAGAGTGGTTTCTTGTAGGAAATGGTGTGATAGAGAAAACTTAGAAGTGAGGCTATAGGATGCAGAAAGAGTATCCATTCACTCCTTCATAATCTTTAGAAAAATGCAAGCCAAGAATGGCGGCCATAACTAGCAATGAAGTCTCCAAAAAATACGAAAGTGGAAAATGAGTCCAAATTAGGGTTTGAAAACCCTATATGCTCAAATTTGAGATTTTAGTGGGATTTGTTAGAATAAAAGACCCCATGATTTAAGTATATGATGTTACAAAGGAGTTTTATGGTTTATATTTGACAAATACCCCATGGTATATGTGACTAATTATATATATATATATATATATAAACTTGTTTTGATATGTATTACGTAATAGTCATATATTACTAAATGAATGTTGATTAAATTTAATATTTATTAAGTAATATATTATTATTACTTAATTAATATTAAAACAATTTTATAATTATCTTCTATTTTTGCATAAAAGGTTTTGTAATTAATATTTATTTATTGGCATTTTTTATAAACCATAAATAAATGATAAATTTTTAATTCAAAAAATTGAGCATATATGTAACTGGGAGAGGCTTTGAGTTTTCAATTTGTGGAGCTTTGGTTGAGTCATGGGTGGTTAATCTACAATTAAGAGTACTACTATGGATCAGTTATGAGTGGAGGAGACTTTTTGAACAAATAGACTTCAATTACCCATTGTTACACCCCTGATTTTGAGGGTTTTCTTGCAAATCTAACCCAAATGATTTTTGCAAGTTGATCGAGAGATTTGATTTGAGACTTCAGTTCCTTCTTGAGTTTTCTTTGGAGTTTGTGTAGCTTTCTTATAAGCCTTCTTTTTCTGTTCTTTTAAGTAGTTCTTTTCTTTTCCTGAGGGCACGTATTGTGGCTTTTTTAAGCTCTTTCATGCTTCAATATTGTATTAAAACTCACATGATTTTAAAGTTTTTATAACAGTTGATTCCATTTATTTTAAAATAAAGAGTAGAATTTTCCTTCCCATCTTCTGTTTATTAGGATTATGGTTGTGCTTGTATGTTTTCAGTAATCTGACTTGTGGAGATGTTTTCCCTTATTGTGATTACTAATACCTTGAGTCTTCTTTAGAGATGGTTTATTGCACTTGGGTTGTGGAGGTTAAGTTTTATTCAGATTCAATTGTGAATGCATTAATCTATCAAAGTTATTGAAGATTGAAATTATTTTGGTCAACAACCTTTAGTTTACATAGTTTCATTTTAGTACAAGTTCCTTCTAACCCTTTTTTCATGCAAGTTAGTTTTAGGTGATCATGGGAGAAAGTCGGCCGACAATCCAGAGATTGAATTTTTTCATAGGTACACCCACATGCTTGAGAGTCACTGTGTGTTCCACAAGATCATTGATTTCATGAACTTGGCATAGCGAGTATAGATCTTACTGACAATAATTATATTATTCAAATAAAATAAATGATTTAAATAATAAATCCAACTTTGAATAACCAAAGTCTTGAATCCTTCTTACCATGTTGGGTCCCAATGTGGGGCCGACTAAAAAAATTCATTCGAGTTCAATTGGACCTTTAAAAATGATATGAAACAACCTCCATGTGCATTTGAATCAATAATATAAATTTGGAGCTTAACAAAGTTTGCACTTTAACCATTTTGATAAATGCCCCTAACTTAGCCTGGAGCCTTTGGGAATGCCTCTAAAAAATAATCAAATGTCATCATGAGACCTTGGCTACTGAGAGGCCCACAAATTGATACACCTAAAATCAACCTATAAAAAAAAATCTTGATAACGCATGAGGTGAGAAATTTTAATCTCCAAAGTTGGCCCTTTCATTAATTCTACATAAGAACTTGTCAAAACTTTACAAATTGCATTTCATTTGGTCCCGACAAAAATAGAAAATGAACTCCTGGGACCTTAAGATCTTTCACATGAGTACATGGAGATATAGAGAATACAAAGGAATAATTGGTTTTTCATGAAAACCGCGTGACTATGAAATATATCTTTCTGAAAGTAGCTACATGATAGATGCAACACTGTAAACATTAAAAATATGAATAAATTATATTTGAATTTGACTTGGAAAACTTGTCAAATGAACTCCTAATGATCTGAAAATGTGCATATGAGTTCACTTACATGCTACTATTACAGAGAAGCAATTGTATTTTCTACTGGGCTAACTGATCAACTATTATTAACCTTCAAATTTGGCCTCCTGAAAACTTTCACACAATGCAAACTGAAATTTTGAATAAATTGAGTTTGGTTTTGACTTGGAAAACATGTTAGATGGACTCATTAGGGTCTGAAAATGAATACATGAGGTCTCTCTCATGTTCAAAATACATGGTAACAATTCTTTGGTCATGACATTCAACTATATGTGAGATACAGACCTCCAGAGAAGGCCATTTGAATATTCCTGAACATGTACAGAATGCATCTATGTGTAAACTCCTTAAAAAAAAAACTTCAAAAATAAATCAACACTAATTTTAAGGGGAATCAAATGGACATATTAACTTAATTATTGGTGATGAAAATAATCCCAAAGAGGTTTCTCATGACACTAGTTGTGTATCAACTTATTCACTCTCGATGTGGGCTTCTCCAAATAGTTTTCAAGGGTGCTCTTTCCATGCCTTAACAAAATTTCAACATGGTGACTCCAAATTTCTCCAAAAATTGAGAGTTCCAATAATACCATTATCAGTGATAATAACCTATGGGACTCCATACTAGTTTATGATACAGTTTAGGATACACTTAGAAATTTGCTTGTCAGTTATGTAGGTCATCAAAATTGATTTAATTCACTTCATGAAATACTTTATAGCTACAATGATATACTTATGACCATTATTGGATAGTGGGTTCATCTTGCCAATGAGATTGAGATCCCATTGTGAGAAGGGCCACAATGAAGTAATTGTTAGGAATAAGGTGTCTCAACCTTGGATAATTCCTATTCTTATTATTTGTTTTGTAAATGTATTTTTTGCAAATAATGTAATTAAGTGTGAGTGTACATGTCTAGTTGGCATGTTGATGTGTCACTCCACTTGATGTGTCGGCATCTTGTGCGTAAGGAGATCATGACTGAAATGGTCATGATGGATTCCTATGATGCGTAAGAACTATTTAAGGAATGTGCTATGACAGGTGTAAGAGCATCTTATGACTAGGGCCTATTTGGGCACCCAAGAAGAAGTGGTTGGTGTGTGTAAGAGAATATGCCAAAAATAGGTTGGTATGACAGATTCTCTTACACTTCTCTTGTGACTGTTATTTTTGGCAGATTCTATGACAAGCTGTCATAGTCTATTCTAGGGATGGACGCCTATTCTTAGGATTGCATGTAACAACTGTGTACATGTGGCTTTGTGCATGGGTCTTGGTGATTGTGCCCATTTTTGGGTCCAGAGGAGTCTATATATATGATGTTTCTCCTATGGGAGAGATATAATAGAAATTTAAGTCTTGTTGGCTTTGTCTCTCATTTCCTAAAAGAACTTGCATTGCAAGTGTATTGTAATCTTTGTGTTGAAGATAATACATTGTGTAGGTTTTGGAGTGCTAGGGTTTTTTACCGAAAGGTTTTCCCCAGGGTATATCATTGTGTCATTCTCTATTTTTCTGTATGTATGGTATGTGGTTGCAATATCTTTGTTAAAGTAGTTAACGAATCTAAAATTGTAAGGATTTATAAGAATTTGCACAATACTCTCCTATAGAGATTAGCGTAGGAAGTTGTTTCCACACCTGAGTTTCCTTACAGTAATTGGTTTCATCTCCTAAGCTGGTGCACAAATGAGGTTACCATATCTCTGACACTTTTTATACTTCTGCGTGAATTTACAGGCATCAGTCTCCATAGTGGACCTATAGTACCCAATCCTTAGAAGTTACTTATCCAAGGTTAAACCACTAGAATGAGAACCACAAATACCTTTGTGTACCTTTTATAATGTTGAGTGTGCTTCTTTTGAATTGAGACATCGAAGGAGTGTAACATTTAAACTTCTTTAAAGTGTATTGGGAATAATGATGTATCAAGATGAATTTTTCTAGTTTTTGGATAGGTAAGGTATATGGTTTGGTCTTTGAGATAAGAAGAGATTTATTGGTACCATGAGGAATCAGGAATAACAATCTCACACATGAATTAAGATGATACTTTTAAGGGAGGGGTCATGAGTTGTTCAACCAAGAACTCACAATGTGTAACTTCTAGAGGCATGTCTAGTAGAGATCCCATTGTGGTCATAGATTCGATTGCTTTGTTCCTGGCTTGAGGGACCTACTCATAATTTATCTAATCAAAGTATTTCTTAAATTCTTCTATCATGGCCTTGTATAGGATCAAATTCTCATTCTTGGTATCATAGGTGTCATTAACTTAATAAATGATGAGTTATGAATCACCATACACACGTAGATATTTTATTTTCCACGTCTTCAATATTGTAGTGAGTGCCTCACTTTAAGAAATATTGTTTGTGTAGGAAAATTTTAGTTTGTAGGACCTAGGGATTGAGTCCCCTTGAGGTGTGATAAAGATAATGTCAACACTTGAACCTTTTTATGTGAATGAGCCATCAAAATATAGCTTCCATTGTTTCTTCTCTTCTAGGGTGAATATCCCTTCATCTGGGAACTCTATTATCATTGGATGATCTAATGGTACTAATGCATTTTCTAGTTGATTAATAATATCTTGTCTTTTAATGCTTTTCTTGTCCACATAGTCAATGTATAACTCACTAAGCATTGTGACCCACTTGGCTAACCACCCTATTAGTGTTGCTTTACTCAAAAAGTATTTCAATGGATCAATTTTGGCAATTCGAATTGTCTTATGACTTAGCATGTAATGCCTTAGTGTCTATTATTAAAATAATATGGTAAGACATGCTTTCTCTATTTCAATATAATTGATCTCATAATATACTAGTGTTCAATTGATATAAAAGATGTCGTGTTACTTTCCTTCTAAATCATTCTAAGCCAAGAGTGCCTCTAGTGAGTGTTTTGTAGTTGAAATGTATAACAATAGTGGTTGACCTAGAGTAGGAGACATTAGGGCTGGTGCTAAGAGGATATAGTATTTCAATATCTAAAATTTATTTTGACAATCTTCAATCCATTCAAATTTTATACCCTTGTGAAGAAGATACTAAGAGAGATGACACTAATCTGTCAGTTGTGAAATAAACCTTCTAACAAATTTTAATCTTCTCTGTAGACTTCTTAGCTAACAAAGAGTCATTGGTGGAAGCATCTCAATGATTTCTTGGAATTTCTCTCAATCTATTTAGATCACTCTATGTGACACAATGAATCCCAATACTTTTCCTGAGGTAACCCCAAAGACACATTTATTGGGGTTTAATCTAACCTTGTATTATTCTAACATGTCAAATATATTTTCCAAGATGTTTAGGTGTAGGTTTCTCTCTAGTGATTTTCTAGAATGTCATCAACATAATCTTCCATAGTTATATACATCATGTCATAGAAGATAGTTGTCATTTCCTGCTAATAAGTAGCACTGACACTTTTCAAACCAAAGGGAATCACACACCAACAATAAGTGCCCTAGGAAAAAGTTAAAGCTATCTTATATTAATCTTCTAGAGATATTTTTATCTAATTATAACTAGAGAATCCATCCATCAATGATATAATTTGATAGCCAACTATCAACTCTACAATCATGTCAATGTTGGGTAGAGGGAAATCATCCTTAGGACATGCCAAATTTAAATCTATAAAGTTTGTACATGTTGGCATTTTGATGAAGGCAATATGATTTTTTGTCATATGAGTGTGTTGTGTTGTTTTCATTTATGGAAACATGAATCTATTTATGTCAAGAGATTCACTAATGGTGCTAGAGGATCAAATTGAAGATGCACTTAGTGTTTAGTAAATCAGGAAGGAGAAAGAAAGAAAGACAAATTCAACAGGATATTAAGTTAGAGATTGAGTTAAGGTGTATGATTGTACAAACATGATCTAAATAGGTATATTAAGCTATATTTATGATTGCATCAGTTGGTTCAAAGATTTGAGTGTGTTATTAAAGATTGAAGTGGAACTGACAAAAAGAATAGTGAACCACTAGATATAGTTGGTTAGATCAGTGTGGTGGTCAAAGATAAGTGGTTGGCTAACATATGTTCAAGATTTAATATTTTGAGCCGACACCAAGGATGTTGACTTTCTATTTTTCTATGCTTTCTCAAATGTTCAATTTGGATTTGAGCACTGACTTGTAAAATGTTTTAGGGTTCTAGCACCAACCTAGAACAAGTATATAAATGGTTATGAAATTATCTAAGGAAGAAGTTGGATGATTTTGTGACGGTATGTTGTGATAAATGTAAATTTTTGTAGATAGTATAGAGGTAGTAAAAGTTCTTTGAGTAGCTCAATTGATCTAGAATACATTGGATATGTCATGCATTGAGTGAAAATATCAGGTCATTCTTCACTTGTTGATTCTAATAGATTAGAAAGGTAAATCCTTTAAAAGGGTTAATCCTAATAGGGTGAGAAGGATCTTTATAGGATTTGAAGCTTAAATCATCTAACAAGGTGAACTCTCATAAGGATTTTTTAAATCCCTTGACAGGGTAGTCTTTAATAGGATTGTTGTAGTTCTAAACTGGGATATTGATACTCTTAACTGGGTATAACCTCAGAAGGGTTGTTTTAATTGCACCTAATAGGGCATATTTCCAAGTGCATTAGTAAATTTTATGGGCATCATCCACACACATGGTTTTCTCTCTCTAATAAGGGTTTCCACAAGAAAAATATGATGTCAAGTGTTTAATGTGTGTGAATGTTTTACTTGTTATGCATAATTGTCATAATATTATTTACATGTTGGTTATTGTGGATGATAATTGTTAAATGCATTAGATTTTTGATTGCACTGATTCACCCCCCCCCCCCCTCTCAGTTCCTTATTATACTAACAATTTGTATCAGAGTCTTATGCCCTTGAAGAAGTCTAAAGGCTTGGGTAGATCCTTAAAGGAAAGTATGGAGGGTTTAAGATACAGAAGAAAACTTGAGGAAGCTGAAAGGATTATTAAAGAAATTAAAGATTAGTTGAAGTATTCTTTGGCCAAGAAAAAATATCTTGTTGAACAACTCAATGAGACTCAATATTACATTAAATAACTATCTGACCAGAGTGGATCTAAGGAATCTGAAGCAGCCATTGAAGCTTTGTCTCAAGAGAATGAACAACTACATAAGGAAAAAAATAATATCAAGAGGGATTTAGAAGCATTAGCTATCAAGATGGGTCAAGAGATGGAAGAAAGGAAGACTACTAAAGATGCCCTAAAATCTAAGGATCAAGACTTAAAGAATAAGGAGCATGAGATTTTCAAGTGAGAGAAAGAGGTAGGTACCTTGCATGCATATCTTTATGAAACTAGAGAGGAATTGGTGTTAGGAATGAATTCTAAATGTTTGGTAGACATTCTATAGCATTTTTTGTTGCATTCATGACTATGATTGTCATTGATGTCAACACAGTGATTTACCGAAGACTTGCAGAGAAGCAGATAGAGTTTGGATTAGCACACGTGGGTTATTGTAGTTGGAGCTATGTGATGTTGAGGTTATAATCTTTGATATGTCATATGTCTATGGTTAAGAGCGTAGGTATTAATTCATTTATTCATGGAAGTTATGATCATTTTGGTGGAAGCAGTATTCAAGAAGTGTTCCTGAGTAGCGGTTTGTGGAAATTGGATGATATCTCCTAATCAGGATGGAATCTGGTTTTGCACAGTTAAAGGGAATTTGGAGACACATTGATAGTGACGTGGATGATAGCACAAAATTCAAGGTCACATGAGTGAATATTTATTGTATTTGGAAGCTGACAGTTTTGATTAACTTTGGTGTAGCGTGTGGAAACTTTTATTTTGTAATTGTATGCCGACTCATTTATAATTATTTGAGTGTGGTATAAAGGAAGGAATGTATTTCCTTATTGTAATGTATTAGTAATATGAAAATTGTGTAATTATGATATGGTAGCAGCGGTTGTGATGCTGTATGCATGAAGTGAAGAAAAGAGCTAAGTATGAAAGCGAATTTGTGAAGGAAGACATGTGAAGTACAGAGATCTAAAATTAAGATCTGATGTAACAGTGAGTGTGGTTTGGCATAATCAGAGAAGAGGTAACATATTATTCTATTGATTAATGCAAAGATTATTTGGATAGTGTGTTCAGTGATCTTACCCTAAAGCTGTTTGGGCAGTGGGTCCTTTTGTCTTCCATAACTCTTAACCGGGTTAGAATCTTTTAACAGGGATTCAAATTCTCCTAACAGGGATTCATATGTACTGAATGTATTTCATAAGACTCCTAACAAAGTCCATCCTCTCACAAGGCATATTCATATTAGTGCATCTTTTTTGGGCATCATTCCCACTGGGGTTTACTCTTTGATCAAGAGGTTCCCTAGTCAACATATCTTGTGTCATTATGTTATTGTGTATGAATATCTTTCTATGGTTGGTAATTATATTTCTTATATGGTTTAATGTTTTTGAAGATGATAAAAGTTATAATTATCTGATAACTGATTCACCCCCCCATCTCAATTATCTTGGTGGACTTTACTTTCTAACAATTGGTATCAGAGCGGCAGGTCCTTGAAGAAGAATTTTAACAGCTTAAGGAGATCCATGGAAAATTTTAGGAAAGAAAGCCCTAAGTTTGATGGAGTAAATTTTGACAACTGGAAATAAAAGATGAAGACACACCTATTATGTTTAGGACTAGGTTATTGGTCGATTACAAAGAATAATAAGACTATCATTGAAGAGGACAATCTTGAAACATGTACCGCGGAAGAGAGAGAGATATTCATGTGTAACATACTTGCAAGAGAAGCACTTTTGACAGCACTTCTGGAGAATGAGTATAGTCAGGTATAATATTTGAAAAAATCTCATGAAATTTGGAATGGTTTACACTCTACTTTTGAAGGTGATGAACATGCAAAAAGAGTTAGATTACATAATTGGATATGTGCATTTGAAGATATAAGAATGTTGGAAGATGAATCTATTAGAAGTTATAGTGGTAGAATGTTAGAGATCATTACAGGTATAAAATCTTGTGGAGGAACAAAGATAGAGAATGAAGTGATATGGAAAATTCTGAGGACATTGACTCCTGTATTTAAGCAGACAACGTAGATGATTAAACAAGTGATACCTTGTACAACAAACTTTACAAAAGAAACTCTTCTTGGAAGATTGGAAATAGCAGAAATGAACCTGAGATTATTAGGAGACTTACCTAAAATGGAGACAGCATTCAGTGCTCTTAGTGTTCTCCCTACTTTGTCAAGAAGCATCAGTGTGAGCGGAGATTATGCTGGAAGCAGTAGATCTAGAAATGAAGAAGACTAGAAGATTGAAGAAGGTATTGCCTTGCTTGTGAAAAGAGAACCAAACGGTAAGAAAATATTTAAATGTTGGACTTGTCAAGAATATGGTCATTTTGCATCTAAATGTCCTAAGAGAGTTAAAAAGTACAGAAGCAATTTCAAACCTAGAAGATCTAAGGAATGTTATTATGCTAATGATGAAGATCTTGAAGCTAGTATAGAAAGAACTTTAAGTGAAAGTGATACTGAAAACAATGATGGCATAGGATTTGTAGCAATTAAAGAAGAAAATCTTGAAACTAATGTTAAGGAAGAAAAAGCCTTAGTTTCTCAAGTTGAAAAGAAAGCTGATTGGATTATAGATAGTGGTTGTTCACATCATATGACTGGAGACATGAAAAAGTTCATAAAGTTGAATGAATATGATGGAGGAGTTGTTAGAGTTGGAAACAATGCACCTTGTTTGATTAAAGGTATAGGATCTATTACTCTTGATGGAAAGACTAATACTAATGATGTTTATTTTGTGGATGGATTGAAACATAATCTTTTGAGTGTTGGATAGTTAGTTGATAAGGGATATCAAGTTTGGTTTACTGAGAAAACTTGTGTGATAAAGGATAAAGATGGAAATCTGATTGGAACTGGATCTAGAACCAGAGGTAATGTATTTCAGTTGAATCCTACTGAGATGACATGTTTGATTACTAAGATTGATGATAGTTGGTTATGGCATAGAAGGTTTTGTCATATAAACTTTGATAACATTGTGAAAGTAAGTACTACACTTGCAGTAAGAGATTTACCTAAAAGTATGAAGCCTACTAACATGATTTGCAAAGAATGTGTAATGGATAAATAGAAGAGAAGTTCTTTTCCTAGTAAGAAGTTTACATCTATAGAGAAGCTGGAGATTGTTCATATAGATTTGAGCGGTCCTAGTAGGACTAGAGGATTCTATGGAGAAAGGTATTTTATGATTCTTGTTGATGATTTTACAAGAATGATGTGGATTGCATTTCTTAAAGAAAAATTTGAAGCATTTGATAAGTTTAAGATTGTTAATAATAAATTTGAGAATGAATCTAAAATGAAGATTAAATGTTTAAGATCTGATAGAGGTGGAGAATTTACTTCTAGAGAGTTAAACAACTTTTGTGAAGAAAATGGCATTAAAAGATAGTGTTCAGCCCCTAGAACACCTGAACAAAATGGCATTGTAGAAAGAAGGAACAGATTAGTGACTGAAGCAACAAGAGCTATGTTGTTTGAAAATGATTTGGCAAAGATATTCTAGAGAGAAGCAGTGTATACAATGAACAAAGTACAAATCAGAGCAGACACAGATAAGACACCTTATGAATTATGGTTTGGACATGCACCCTCATTTAAGTATTTTAGAATTTTTGGAAGCAAATGTTATATAAAGAGAGATGATGATATTGGAAAGTTTGATCCAAGAAGTGATGAAGGTATATTTCTTGGATATTCTTTGAAAAGAAAAGCATATAGATGTTTCAATAAAAGAACTAAGACTATTGTTGAAAGCACAAATGTTAAAGTTAATGAAAAGTTCAAAATTCAAGAAAGAATGCTTGATTATGAATCTGATGAAGAAGCTCATCCTAAACCTAAAACTGGAACTACTGAATTGTTTTATGAAACTAACAGTGATTTGTTGAATGAAAGCCACGGTGAAGTTATTGAAGAACCTACATATGAAGAGAGATCTGAGACAATGACACCTAGCAAGAGTTTGTTAAGGAATCATCCTTTTGAATAGATTATTGGGAGCATCAAAAGAGGATTTCTTACTTGAAATCAGGCACAAGAATAGTTATGTTTGATTTCTCAAATTGAACCTAAGACTACTAATGAAGCTTGTGAAGATGAAAGTTGGACTAATGCTATGAAAGAAGAACTAGATCAGATTGAAAAGAATAAGACATGGGAATTGGTCCCTAGACCTAAAGACAAGAATGTTATTGGAACTAAATGGGTATTCAGAAACAAGATGAATGAACAAGGAGAAGTAGTAAGAAACAAAGAAAGATTGGTATGTAAGGGTTACTCACAACAAGAAGGAATTGACTATGAAGAAACTTTTGCACCTATTGCAAGAATTGACGTAGTAAGAATGTTTTTGGCATATGCACCTTACAAGAAATTCAAAGTGTATCAGATGGATATGAAGTTAGCATTTCTGAATGGAGAATTAGAAGAAGAAGTCTACATTGAGCAACCTGAAGGTTTTCCTTTAACTCAAGAAGGAGATATGGTATGTAAATTGAAGAAAGCTTTATATGGACTTAAACAAGCACCTAGAACTTGGTATGTAAGACTGGATAAGTATTTGTTAAAGTTGGGATTTACAAAAGGAACAACTGATAGCAATCTATACACAAAAGAAATTGAAAATGGTTTGTTAGTTATAGTTATTTTTGTTGATGACATTATCTTTGGAGGAGAAGATGAAGCTAGTGACAAATTTGCTGATGAAATGAAGACTGAATTTGAAATGAGTATGATTGGTGAGATGAAATCCTTTTTGGGATTACAAATAACACAAAACAATGATGGTATCTTTGTAAGTCAGACAAATTACTTGAATGACTTGTTGAAAATATTTGGAATGGAGTAGTGTAAACTAGTTGGAACACCTATGGTGACCAGACATAAGTTATCTAGCACAGACGAGACTCCTACAGTAGAACAGAAGAAATACAGATCTATGATTGGAGGATTGCAGTATTTGACTCATACAAGACCTGATATAGCACATTCAGTTGGAATTGTAGCAAGATTTCAATCTGAACCTAGAGAATCACATTATACAGTAGTAAAGAGGATACTAAGATATTTAAGAGGCACAATGGACTATGGACTATGGTATGAAAAATATGATGATTTTACCCTATGTTCATATATAGATGCTAATTGGGGAGGCAGTGTTGATGATAAGAAAAGCACCAGTGGTGGAGCATTTTTCCTTAGAGGAAGATTAGTTTCTTGGCTAAGCAAGAAGTAGAATTGTATCTCACAAAGCACAGCATAAGTAGAATATGTAGCAGTAGAAAACAATTGTAACCAGATAATTTGGATGAAGAAAATGTTGAAGGACATTGGAATAAAATTTGTTGAACCTGTTGTTATACATTATGACAACACTAGTGCAATTAGTATGTCTAAGAATCCTATATTACATTCTAAGACAAAGCATATAGAGATTAAGTATCATGTTGTAAGAGAGAAAGTTGTTGAGAAAGAAGTTAGACTTGAGTACATAAGTACAAAGGAATAGATAGCAGATATATTCACAAAGCCTTTGCCTAAGGATACATTTCAGTATTTGAGAGGTATGCTTGGGGCTATGCCCCAACCTACTTTTGAGAAGTGATGTAGTTGGTTGCATCCGTCCAGTGATATATGAGCTTTATCTTTCTTCTGGACAGGATGTTGGTACTTCCTCTATGGGGGAGTATGTGTATCTAAGGTGAGTCATGAGGACTCTAGTAAATGTATTTTCTGAAAAGTGTCTTTTGACATTGGGTTGTTGTTGATATAGTGATGAAATTTCTATCATTGATGTTAATGGGGGAGAAGTATGCATGAAAAACAATCTCAGACATCTGTTGGAGAGAACTGAATAGGATAATGAAGCAAGATTTGATTGATAAAGAGGATTTGAAGAAGCAGTGTTGTAGTATTGTATTTTTGGAACATTGGATGTTTTTCATCTATGTTTCCATCAATGCCAATGGGGGATATTGTTAGGAATGAATGCTAAATGTTTGGTAGACATTTTGTAGTATTTGTTGTTGCATTCATGACTATGATTGTCATTGATGTCAACACAGTGATTTACCAAAGACTTGTAGAGAAGAAGATAGAGTTTGGATTAGCGCATGTGGGTTATTGTAGTTGGATCTATGCGATGTTGAGGTTATACACTTTGATATGTCATATGTCTATGGTTAAGAGTGTAGATAGTAATTCATTTATTCATGGAAGTTATGATCATTTTGGTGGAAGCAGTATTTAGGCAGTGTTCCTGAGTAGCGGTTTGTGGAAATCAGATGATATCTCCTAATCGAGATGGAACCTAGTTTTGTGCAATTAAAGGGAAGTTGGAGACACATTGATAGTGATGTGGATGATAGCACAAACTTCAAGGTCACACAAGTGAAGATTTATTGTATTTGGAAGCTGACAGTTTTGTGTAATTTTGGTGTAGCGTGTGGAAACTTTTATTTTGTAATTGTATGTTGACTCATTTGTAATTATTTGAGTGTGGTATAAAGGAAGGAATTTATTTCCTTGTTTTAATGTAGTATTAATATGAAAAGTGTGTAATTATGATATGGTAGTAGTGATTGTGATGTTGTATGCATGAAGTGAAGAAAAGAGCTAAGTATGAAAGCAAATTTGTGAAGGAAGACATGCAAAGTACAAAGATCTGAAATTGAGATCTGATGTAATAATGAGTGTGGTTTGGCATAGTCAAAGAAGAGGTAACATATTATTCTATTGAGTAATGTAAAGATTATTTGGACAATGTGTTCAGTGATCTTACCCTGAAGTTGTTTGGGCAGTGGGTCCTTCTGTCTTCCATAACTCTTAATCAGGTTAGAATCTTTTAACAGGGATTCAAAATCTCCTAATAGGGATTCATATGTACTAAATGTATTTCATAAGACTCCTAAAAGATTCCATCCTCTCACAAGGAATATTCATATTAGTGCATCTTTTGTGGGCATCATTCCCACCGGGGTTTACTCTTTGATCAAAAGGTTCCCTAGTCAACATATCTTGTGTCATTGTGTTATTGTGTATGAATATCTTTCTATGGTTGGTACTTATATTTCTTATATGGTTTAATGTTGTTGAAGATGATAAAATTTATAATTATCTAATAACTGACTCACCCCCCCCCCCTCTCAGTTATCTTGGTGGACTTTACTTTCTAACAACTGGAATATCTAAGAGGAGAGCTCAACAATCTAATGATGAGAAATGATAATTTGGGAAAAGAGAATGAGAGTATAAGAAATGAAAATGATAAAGTGAAAGGAGAACTAAAGAATGTTTGTAGAAGCAGGTCTATTAATAGGCCAAGCACTTTCGATGGGCATTGTTATAACTATAATAAGTATGGATGCACTGCATATGATTGTAGATCCATATCTAGTAGTGGATCTAGAATCTTTTATAGATACTATTATAAATGCAAAAAATATGGTCACAAAATTGATGAATGAAAGTCAAGAGTGAATAATCTGAGGCCACCTGTGAAATGAGAAATCCCTTACCAAAGGGAAAGGAAATTCAATGTCACATGCTTAATTTATGGTTATCATGGACACATGGATATGAATTACAAAATGAGGACTGGAAGAGGTAATGTTGGACCATGAAGGTCAAATGGTATGGCATGTTTTCATTTTCATAAGATTGGAGATTTAGCAAGGGACTATAGGTCAAGGAACCAACCAGTAAACTAGTCAAGCAATCAGAAATGAAAGCAGATTGTGAATGTAGAAGAGACTAGGAAAGAGATGAACAAGATTTGGAAGAAGAAGGAAGATACTAAGACATCAAAGGGATCCACATCACCATCGGGTGTGGATGGTTCATCATCAAACTAAGCCTTCATGTGGCTTAGGGGGAGAAAGTATTGTTGAATCTATCTTTGGACCCCCTATATAGGTGTGTGGTAAGATATATCATCATTTTAAGATGCAATAGTCTTTTAGAGAATATTGTAAAGTATTACATCATGATTTAATCATTGGTAATGAAATTTTGATTAATTGGTACAAAGGAATGGTCTATCATTAAGTGCATTTAATGCATGTGTGCTAAGGTAGATAAAAAGGCTATTTTGGATTTCATTATTCACCTTGCCCATTTTGAGAGCAATTGAAGAGCGAAAGAAGTAATGTTTGATCCATTTGATGAGATTCAAGCTATAAGGAGAGAGTGTTTATGGTGATCTATAAGATAAAATTGATTAGGTGTCATGGTTTTGTCGTGCCCTTGGTAAGAACCCTAGTTGCAAACATCTTGAGGTATTTATATGTTGCCTTCATTTATGATTGAAAGATAAAATAGATACTCCCAAATTGATTAATATAACTGAGAGACCTAGACCTTATTTTAAAAGACATCCATTTAAATTGACATAAAATGACCCGACGGGTGCCCTATGGTATTATACATATTAAGTATGTTAGAGCATACATACATTACAAGTTGAAAGATCTAGGTTCTGGAGTAATCTCTGAACAATGCAATAAGTTGGGTGATCATAGGTTAGTGTTGAAAGATGAACATAAACACATGGAAGACAAATATTTTCATCATGTGGTTAGTTATCCTGATGAATTTCAAGAAGATCAGATCAGATACGTCCTGATCATAATTCATGATCAATTCACATGGCTTGACACATCACACAAAATAACAAAGGAGGAAATTCATGTTTTTAGCTGTCTATGTTCAACTAGTGATGTACATATTCTTCATACCATACCCAAAGAGGAAGTAATCAATCTAACTAAATCTGGGTAGGATGGGCATGTGATGACTTTGAATGACATCATAGATGAAGAGGTGAAGTATGCATCAATAGTTATTGGCTACAATGTCTATCACTCTAGTTGGTTGAATATCATACCTAATGGTGTTATTCATACAACATATAAAATGATCAAGGAGAATGTTGACTATGATCTAGTTGAGGTGATGAGAGAATATATTATGTTGAAATTGGAGAAGATCAAGAAGGACAACAAACATAAATTCAAGTATGGTCAAGTGATCATGCACCTATTCTTCTATTTTCAAAACATGTTATGTGGTATCGATAATGTAGCATGGACATTAGTTACTTCTATTTTTTATTCAAATAAAACAACATGATCAAAATATTGGGAAGTCAATTTACAAGAAAAATCAAAGGCTATTTCAAGGAATTTCAAAAGAACATGCATGAGAAGGAAAGGATACCTTTAGAAATTGTATAAAAATATAAGGATACCATTTTCTTTTTGGTTGATACTAATACTTTTCATATGGAAGCAGTTGAGCCAAGGACCTCATGGGTTATGCCTGTGGGATATGAAGTAGAAGGATATATCTTGACAATATATATAGAAAACATATTAGCTCAACTGGTAGATCCAAAGATTCCAAGGTTTGAGAAATTTCAAGAAAAGTCACTTGAAGTACACAATGAACTATTGAAATTGGTCATTAAGAAGAAGGTGAGAGAAGAAGTAGAAAAAAATATGATTCAGAGAGGTTTTACAAAGGAATAAATTAAGAAAGCTAGAGCTAAGAATGTTGCAGAACAAGTTGGCAGACCAAGTGCTTTGAAGGATGATGATGTTGAAGTAGCATGAGGAACCAGTAGTTTCACAACTGGTAGGAAAACTAGAAGTGCTACAGTGAAAAATGAGAAAAAAGACAAATCAATAGGTCTAATGGGAACTCATAGCAAGAAAGAAACCAAGGTTGTCAAGCCTACTACACCAATGAAAGAAGTGTCCAAAACTCCTATTGTTGCAGGAAAAAGAAGGAAGGAGAAATCAAAGAGAGACAAATATGCCACTAATGATGAAAGTAAAGAAACTGAATTAGAGGAGTAGAAAGAGCTCAAATCTAAAGGTTTGAAATCTAAGGTGGTAGGTTCCCCCATCAGTAAGACAAGTAATCCTGAGTTAAATTTCAAATTTTTTGTCTCTATTCTCTATTGATAAGATTATCAATGAAGTGATAAAGTTGTGCATACTTGTTGGAGTGAACAAAAATTATGATAAGTTTGGGAAAGAGGATCATGAATTAATTGAAGATGTTGTAGTTTACAGTATGAACAATTTTAGTTTAACTTTGATGGATTTATCAGGATAGATACCATCTTCCTTATATAAAAAACTAGATGTCAGATGGCATGTTACCATTAAACAAGATAAGGAATTAATATAGTATGTGTTAATGAAATTTCAATCAAAGATGTCTCAAGAAGAAGTGAAAAGGGAACTTGCAAAGATAAGACCATTATTTAAGACAAAGAAGAGGCTCACAAGATTACTATGTCATAAATCACTTAGTATACAAGATGAAACTGAATTTATTCTAATGAAACATTTTGGTATGATTCAATTTGAAAAGGATGAAGAGCATGAAGATAAACCAGTAAAAGAACATAAAAATGATCCAGTGGTTACTCAAACAAATGAGGGTTTTACTATTGACAGTGTGAAGGTCACACTTGAGGAACTCAGATATGATATTGAGATTTCTAATGGCATTCCTGCTATGGAAATATATGATGAGCCCATAGATGCATAAGAACAAAAAAAAATAGAAGAGGAAAAAAAGATGAACTAGTAAACTTGGTTATCAATCAAGCTATGACTGATGATGCACAAGAAAATGTTCCTACAGATGATCAATGGGAAGATCGAGAAGAAAAGGAGGATAAAGAGAATGATGTTCAAATAAAGACAAAGGAAGTAATTATAGAGAAAGAATAATAAAATGCAACACCTTCCTCACTGACAAAGTTGAGTATTGATGAGGATGACTTACTAGTCAAGGGGAAAATAGACTTAAGAACAGTGAGCCCAGAGGACATGATAAATTTTGCAATGGAAAACGAGTCCAAACTCAAGAATGAAAAGATGAAGGAAGAGGGACAAATCATAATTCTAGATATGGTGTATGATGAGAAGGCTACCCTAATTGAGTAGCTAGGATAGCTAATTACTACAACTAGTGAGGAGATTAAAAATATAGAGGATGTTGCAATTGAGAAAGTAGAAAAGGACTATGAAAGAGGAGATCGAAGAAATTGTCACAATCCATTGACAAAGATAGGAACGCTCTTATAATGGTTGTGAACCAGATCAAGGAAGCATTACTTGAAGTAGGTAAGACATTGAAGATTGTTTGTAATGTTTCTCATTTTATGCAAGATCTTGAGAAGAAAAAGGGTGAAGCTCAACAAGAGTTGAATGTTTGTCACAAAGTTATGATCCCCTTCACATGATTGCTACATCTTTGGGAGTTGAAGTAGGAAAAATAAATCAAAAGTTGAAGAAATACATGGATGAATAGAATAAGAGACTTACAAACTTGATGGAATTATAGAGCATTTTGATCCCTAAATTAGACATTCTACAACAGAGTTTGAAGGAATTTGAGCTAGCCTTACCACCTCACCTATTGAGCTCGGTGGAAGGATTGGAGGACTCTGCATTTTTACTTCATGGAAAGATACTCATAATGGGAAATTTGCACAATTCATGAGTCAATGAGTGGTAAGTATTGAAGACTAATTTTCATGACATTTTTAGTAGAATGTAATAGTTTATGCTACACTTGATAAATAAAATTATGTTTTTTGCATATCTTGTAACACCTTTGTCATTGTTGTCAAAGAGGGAGAATAGTGAGAAGTAGAAGTAGTTTCAAAAATTAATTTTTACTCATGTATCATTGTTTGAGTTAATAGCATAGGGGGGCTTATGTTTTATGTATAGTTTTATCTTTTTGACACTTAGTCTCTTTTTCCCTATGTTTCCATCAATGCCAAAGGGGGAGATTGTTGGCATTTTGATTAAGGCAATATATATTTTGGTCTATGAGTGTTTTTTTATGTTTTCATCACTAGAAACATGATCTATTTATGTCAAGAGATCAGATTTATCGATGGTGTTGGAGGATTAAATTAATGATGCAATGTTTAGTCAATTGGTAAGGAGATAGTAAGCAAGAAAAAGTCAACTGGATCTAAAGTTAGAGATTGAGTTAAGGTGTGTGATAGTATAGACATGATCTACAGATGTATATTTATCTATATCTATGATCACATCAGTTGGTTTGAAGATTTGAGTGATTTATTAAAGATTGAAGTGGAACTAGTAGAAAGAAAAGTGAACCGATGGATACAGTAGGTTAGATCGGTGTTGTGGTCAAAGATAATTGGTTGGCCAACATGTTTTCAAGATTTAATGTTTTGATCAAACATCAAGGATGTTGAATTTTGATTTTGGCTCACTCACTCGTATGTTCAAGTTGGATTTGAGGGTTGGATTGTAAAAAAATTTAGGTTTCTAGCACCAACCTAAAACAAGTATATAAATGGTTATGAAAATTGTTAAGGAAGAAGTTGGATGATGTTGTGATGCTATGTGGTGATAGAAAAAGATTTTTGAAGCCATTAATATTTCTCTAAGAAGTGCATTCGATCTAGAATACATTGGATATGTCATGGATTAAGTGCAAATATTAGGTCATTCTTCACTTGTTGATTCTAACATATTAGAAATTTAAGTCCTTTAACATGGTCACTCCTAATAGGGTATTCAAGATATTTTACAAGATCTAAAGTGTAAATCCTCTAACAAGGTGAACACTCAGAAGGAGTTTTTAAATCCCTTGACAGGGTAGTCTTTAACATGACTATTGTAGTTCTTAATTGGACTACTGATACTCTTAACTGGGTATAGCCTCAGAAGGTTTATTTTAGTTGATCCTAACATGGTAGATTTCCAAGTGCACTAGTGAAATTTGTGGGCATCATCCCCACACGTGGTTTTCTCCCTCTAACAAGGGTTTCCATGGGAAAAATCTTGTGTCAAGTGTTCAATGTGTGTGAATGTTTTACTTTTTATGCTTTATTGTCATAATATTATTTCCATGTTGGTTATTGTGCAAGATAATTGTTAAAAGCATCACATTTGTCATTGTATTGATTCTTTCCTCCCCCCTCTCAATGTCTTATTAGACTAACAATATAGATTCTAATATCTCCTTAGATTTTCACACAAACACTAGATTAAATATCTAGACAACATAATCAATAGGTCTTATGATGCCTACATCCAATAGTTTCTTGAGCTTGGCTTTGAGTAATAGTGCCACTTTTGGGTGCATCTTCTAGAGCTTTTGTTTGAAAAAAAAATTTCCCTTGGTTTTAATTGTAGATGATATATAACTAATTTTGGATCTAACTTGGGTATTTTTGAATATGCCCAAGAAAAGTTGACTTGTCAATCTTGAAAGAACTGTACAGACTATTCTCTTTCCTTAGTCATTAATGACTTTTCTAGATGCATCAATTTTATTGTCTCTTCAATCCCTAGATTTATTTTATGTGTATTTTCTACCAGTAGTGGTGAATTTTCCTCATTAATTAGGATTATGTTGATCTCTCCATCATTGGGCACCTCAGAGAGGTTTTCACCCTTAGATACGTCCTTTGTTTTTTCTATTTTATGGTTAGAAGGTGCCCTTTGGTTTTCACCTAGAAATCTTACATTTTATTTTTGTTCAATTTTGTGACTAGAGGATTGACATAAATCATTGAAATGTGTCTCTTTGTCTAATTTAATGTTGAAGGAGACCTTATGATCTCCCATGGGTATGCCTTCTTTAAGTCTCAAGAACTTAGCAATAGCTTCGTGGTTCTCAAATATGCTTATAGTCAGTGGTTTTTGTTGTTCCCAATCTATCAGTTTAGCGCAAACCAGGGCAATTATATCTTTGGTTTGAAAAGAGGATATGGGAAAGGTTGTCAAGGTATTGACATATGAGTCATACAAGGACTAATGCATCTCTGATGAGGAAGAGGATGAAGGTTTAGATCAATTCTAGAATTCTTCAATCAAAGCACATTGATTAGTAGGTTTATTATGGATGGACAATTAGGAAATGGGAATATTGAGGTGGAGGGTACTAGAAGTTCTTGGGGGAATCCCATTAATTTCCATTTGGGTCTATGTTAGATTGGTACTCCTCAAATTTCAACCTTATTATAAGCATGTGCATCATTATCAGTAGGCACCAAAGTTATTAAAGTGATTTCTTCTGGAGATTAGTATCCAAAGCCATAAAATATTGGATTTGAATTAGGTGCTATAAGTTCCAAAATTCTCTAATTATTCTTTCCATAGATAGTACATCCATTATATCCTTATTTTTGGATAATTGTATACCCCCTTCCATAATCATGAATGGGAATTGTGACCATGTGGGATTCCTAATCTTTTTATAGCCAATAGAAAAAGTCTTCTTCAATGGATTCTTCATGCATTTCACCCCATCTTATAAAGACTATTGTTTCAAAGGCAATTGTGATTTTATGCTTCTTCTTAAGTAATTGTCTTCGGTTTCCATATGTCTATAGTGAGATAGGTAGCTTTCCTACACATAATGAATCAGCATAGGTATACTCTCAACATCCATTTTCTTGTACCTCAATCTTAAATTCTAATGTGGACTTAGTAATTGACATTGGAAGAATGGAGGAATCTATGTGGTGAGTTGAGGACATTGTGGATGCTTCTATATTATTTGGTACTTGATTTGATATGAGTCTTACGAGATTCATATAGTACAAGAAAGGATCTATATCACCTACAATGGTGATCTATACCCCATTGTAAGGGAAATTGAGGCATTGATGGTAAGTTAATGGTACTACCTACATGGAATGAATCAATGGTATTCCCAGGAGAATGTTGTAGCCTAATTCCAAGTCTAATACTTGGAAAGTAGTTTATTGTATAATAGGACCAAGTTTGATGAGAAGAGTTATTATGCCCTTAGAAGGACATTCTTAATCATCATTATTAGCATAACTGATGCAGTGATGCTAAGTGTTGCATTGATGAAGATTGTTATAGATATAATGACAAGTGAATCATTTATGAGTTTTTCATTGATGCAAACTTAGTGACTATTGGTTGACAGTGTTCCAGTTATGATAAGATATATCAATAGGTTGAATCTTGAGATATGGTATAAGTTCATGTGTATGATATTCATGAAGGAATCTTATGTAATGTATCTAGATGATATATCCATGACCACATAATTTTATCTTATGATTGTAGTAAGTTATGATTGTTTGAAGGATGTCAGGTAGACAAGAAGAACAAGTTGAAGCCAGGGAGTGGTGATTTGATTATTGTGTCAAATAAATTGGTTTGATTCTTATGAGAGACTAAGGTTTGTATTTGGATTTCTAGTGTGTGCTTGCTATTATTGGTGTAGACCGATAACTAAGTTATGATTGGAAGAAGGTTGACAGTGAAATTGCTAGGACAGACAGTGATAGATCGTAAGTGATTTTAATATTGTTTTAAATCGGTAAAGTATTTGATGGATTGATCAGTGAATATGATTGATAAAAAATTTATAAAAAAGGATCACAACTTATAATTTTGATAGGTGAAGATGGTTTAATTAACTGGAAGTGCTATTGACAGAATGAATAGATAAACAAGATAGAGTTCTTGAATAGGTAATGAATATTTGTGAATCGGTGAAGAAATCCAAAGTGGCAATGGGATCGGTGATGTTTGTAGTGAAGTAGTAAGGTAGTTCCATGATTTTTGTAAAATGTTTGACATCACATTGCCTGAGGTATGCATTTGAGGTGGATTCTTCAAGAAGTTTCTTTTAGTCTAAAGATTTTTTGAAAATGGTTCAATTTCCAAGGTGAAATCTATACAGAAGTCGATGTAGTCAAAGAGAAATCATTTATGACTTGTTATATACTTTGTATCTTACCTAACATAATCTGGATCATTGTTATCTTAGATCTAGGGTTTATTTTAAGTCATTGCAAGAAAATCTATATATTGGAAATTTGAAAAAGGAGTTAGTTGTTGATTGCAAATTGTAGAAGGGTGCGGTGACAAAGAAAGTAAAGGAATAAAGTGTGATCAATATAGGAAAGATTATAGTGTGTGGAGAAGAGTTTAAGATCTTAATAGGATCTGATCATGCAAAGGTAGTGCAATTTCATAGATCATCTTATTTGTTTCTTTCTAACCATTGTAATAGTGAAATATCTTAATCGAGTAAATCCTAACATATCTTAGAAATTGCATAAATAACTTGATGATGAAAACAAGTTGTTTAATAAGTTTAATGAAATTTCTGAGAAGATTGATGAGCAACTGAAAAAGAAAAGAAGGAGAAATGACTCAACCATTCTAGGTTATACCGGTCAGACTACTTTTGAAACCGGTGAATCATCTAAATCCAAGAAGTCAAATCAAGATGAAAAGTCTCCACCTAAGGTGAACAATAAAATTTTTGGTAAGAAATATTATAATCCAGTTCATTTTAGTTTTCATAAAATAGGACATATAGCAAGAGAATTCAATTTTAGACCTACTATTCCTACTTGTTCAATTTGTCATGAAGAAGGTCATACTGCTAGAGTTTACAGGAATAAACCTAATGTATTTAACGGTCATTGTTATAATTTCAATAATTATGTCATAGATCACATGAGTGCAAGAGTGGGATGAACAATCAGGAATCATTTGTGTACTAGCAGAAATATAATCAAAATCAGAACCAGTGGAATGCTCAATGTTCATATTACCACAATTATGGGCATGTGGATATTAACAAAAAGTTGAGATAAAACAAAGATAATTATGGACCTTGGAGATCTATTGGGATTGAATGTTTTCATTGTCATAAGGTTGGGCACATTGCAAGAGTTTGTAGATCAAGGAATCAAGGAAACCGACTGGTTAAGCCTGATAATGATAATGATAAGAAGCCAGTAGATATAAATGAAATCACGAAGGAGATGAAGACAATATGGACGAAGAAAGGTGAACTCAATTATTCTAAATTGACCAAGAGCTCCACAACATCAAGAAATGTAGATAATTCATCAACAAACTAAGCCTATTTTGGCTTAGGGGGAGCGATTAAGGTCAAATCAAATTGAGACCCCCGAGAAGAATGATTGGTAAGTTTTATCTGCATATTTAGATGTGTTGTGATGAACTTTGATGAGATGAAAAATTTGGTTGTATGGAGTATTAACTATTGGTAATCATTTTTTAAATGTCAAGAGGTGCTTAGTTATGCTTAATCGGTAACTAAGATAAATAAGGAAGTGAAGTGACACAATTCACCATGCTGAAGAAATTTACAAAAAGGAGTTGAGTAGATAATGTAAGGAAAGTTATGAAGCAGTGCTTTTAGGAACATCTAGTGCTATAGGTGTTGATGTTGAAGACATTGAAGTAGAAAATAGGAAAAAGCCCCTACTAGTAGACAGTAAAATCATGAATGCATTTGAACTAGTGAAGGCCACTGGTGTAAGGAAAATAGAGAATGCTCAAGGAGTAAAGGATGTGAAAAATAATGATTTGAATCAGTTAAAGACTAGTAAAAGATGAAGACCACAAGGAAGAAGTATAATAAATGTTAGAAGTCTGTGACATCTGATATGTGTAAGTTTCATTTCTTGTTGAAAGATTTTAGTTAAGGATAGTAAATGATATATTTAAGTCAGAGTCAACATGTGTTTTGGAAAGATGTAAGGATGATTGTTTCAGGAATGAATGAGTTAAAGTGTTATGTGAGTTACATTTTTAAACTCCTATGTCTCTATATTTAGAAACACTAGGCTAATGTTCATGACATAGATGAGGTTGATAAGTTTTTCACTCGGTGAGACTCAATCAGTACATGGTGTAACTAAAGCTATATTGATGATATGTGTTGGATTGAAGAAATCAGAAGAAGATTTAGTACATGTTGTTAGAGATGGTTTAGCACAAGGGAAACCAGAGTTCATACACTAAGGAAGAAAAAAATTGAAGATGACAAGATCACATTTGGTAATTTTTATGTTTCTTATGTTCTTGAGGAATCAATGGAGATACTGGTAATGTCAAGAATTATTCAAGCAATGGAAATTGATGATTGCTTGATGAATATACCTATTAGTGAGGATTAAATTTCACGTACTAGTAAATGTTGCAGCCAGAGGAGATGAAAAGAGTGAATAAGGGTATACTAATGGTATGAAAATTGAAAGTGCAAAGGAAATGCATGATCATGTAGTAGAAGGTGTTTCAGACAATGATGAAGAGAATGGAATAGTTGTATAGAATTTGTAGGTATCAATCTTGATGATAATGGTAAATTGGTCATTCAAGGCCTAATTGATGTCTATACCCTGATATTTGATAGAGATTGCTACAGTCTTGCAATATAAAGCTAAGAAATTAGTGATGAAAGTACAAAGGAAAGAAGCCCAATCCAACAAGAGATGTTATGGTAGATCTGGTGTCAGAGGTTGACTTTGATATGAAAGAGGATGATTGTGATGAGTATGTTACATTTGATTTTTAATCTAAAAGTTTGGAGACTGGTGCAGGAGACCATTAAAAGATGTCAGTTTATTAATAAATGTGTTTCATGGGAGCTGGTAAGAATCTTATCAATTGAAGAAATAGGATTGAGTGAGAACAAATAATTGAAGGACATTGAGGTAAACTTAGTTCTACTGGATATGTATGTAAATTTGATGCATTAGAGGAGTCAACATTATTGTTGTATGGACATATTAGTTAACTAGAGAACTGTTTGAAGAAGTAGAAGGTTGATCTTCAAGCATTAAAGACAAACTTTGATGAGTGATAGTTTTGAAAGAGGGAGTAGTTACTCCTATATATTTAAATCATCAGAGACTGATCATCTAAGGGTGAGAAGTTAGAAGATTTTGAAGATAGATAGCAGATGAAGTCTGATGCAGATGAAGTTTGTTATTCCTTTGGCATTGTTTTCAAAGGGGTAGAAGTACAAAGAAGGGGGGATAAGTATTCGATAAGAGGAGAAGTAAACCAAAGGAGGAGAAGCATTGAAGAAGATGTTAAAGAGATCATGAATAGTCAAGAGTTATTTTCTTGGTATTGTTTGTGTTAACACTATTAGGTGTTTCCATCAATTCCAAAGGGGGACATTGTTAGCATAACTAATGTAGTGATGCTAAGCCTTACATTGACAAAGATTGGTATAGATTTAATGATAGGTGAATCAGTTATGAGTTTATCATTGATGTCAACTTATTGACTATTGGTTAATAGTGTTCCTATTATAATAAGATATGTCGAGAGGTTGAACCCTAAGCTATGGTATGCATGCATGTGTACAATCATGAAGGAATCTTATGTAATGTATCAAGATGATATATCCATGATCACATAAGTTTATCTTATGAGTGTAGTAAGTTATGATTATTAGAAGGATGTCAGGTAGATAGGAAGAATAGGTTTATTAAGTCAGTGGAAGAAACTCTATATATTGGAAAGTTGAAAAAGAAGTTAGTTGTTGATTGCAAATTGTAGAAGGGTACGGTGACAAAGAAAGTAAAGGAATAAAGTGTGATCAAGCTAGGAAAGAGTATAGTGTGTGGAGAAGTGTTTAAGATATTAATAGGATGTGATCATGTAGAGGTAGTGCAATTTCAAATATCATCTTATTTGTTTATTTCTAACCATTGTAACAATGAAATCCCTTAACTGGCCAGATCCTAATAGATCTTAGTTGTAAATCCTCTAACAAGGTGGAATTTGTATTGAATGTTTAAAGTCCTCTAATAAGGAAGATCTTAATAGGGAAAATATGCTAATAGGTATAAAGGAAAATCCCTTAATTGGGTAGCACCAAATAGTGCTTTTGTAAACCTTTAATAGGGTAAGCTCCTCATAGGGTGTATTCTAGAAGAGTACAAACTTTAGTGGGTACCAATCCCCACACGTGGTTTTCCCAAATTGGGTTTCCAGAAGAAAAATATATGTGTCATGTGTGATGATTTTTTGGATGCTTGATATTTCTTTCTTTTATTTTCTTACAACATTTATATGATTTTTGGTTTGGAGGTTAATATTGAAGTTCTTTAGATCAGTGGTTGAAGTAGTTCATATTCTACTTGTACTGATTCACCCACCCCCCCTCTTAGTACATAAGAATCCTAACAATAATATGCTTTGATTGTGATCTTCTTGGTGACATCAACATAATTCTTAGAGTAGCCTAGATCTTGAATCAAATTTAAGGTACATATGTTTAGACTAGCTCCACCATCTATCAAAACTCTTTTGATTTAATGAAGGTGGAAAAAGAATTTTAAATGTAGGGGATCATTATGAGATGATTTATGTGTTGGTAAATCTATTTTATTAAATGAAACATGGTGTGGTGTGGACAAGTGTCCCACTATGTCTTACAATTCATGGACATCAATATCTTGTGGCACTAAGGACTATTGCATGGACTTATCTAGAACTAGTTTGTGGTTAGGCGATATGTGTAACAATTCAAAAATGGATATATAGGAAAGGGTCTACTTTAGATCATCTAATAGACTGTACTGACCCATTGAGGAGGTAAATGACTTGAAAGGTATCATTGGTTTTGATAAGGCTCCATACAATGTAATCTTGGTTCGACAGGTCGTGACACCATATTCAATATCTGGGCCTTAGACATTAATGGTGTTTATGCTCAAATTTGGATCCAGTTTCACATAACTAAAATTTGCTTTGTTATTTTTTCCTAAAAAGGAGGGTTTTCCTTTCATGATCCATTAATGGATTTTTCAAGATCGTATGTTCTTTATTTTTTGTTCCAAAATTATTAACCACTTTGATCTCACCATGTTTGATGAAATCTTGGATTATGTTCTTCAATTGAAAATAGTTTTTCATTTTATGTCCTTTTGTTTGATGATAATCAAAGAAATCATTATCATCCCACCAAGTTATCTTGAAGGGACCTAGTTCATAGGATCTAATTTCTAGTAGATTTATGGAATGTGTTTGTATAAGTTTCTTCAAGATATTCTCAAGAGGTTCTACAAGAGGAGTGTAGTTCCTTCGTGAATTTTTCCTTCTTTCACAACTTTGGTTGTTTGATGTGTTGGTCAGGGGATTCTCTCTAGGAGTGACTATGTTGGTGTTTAGGACACTTGTTGATGCTTGGACATGTAGGACTAGTTGTGCAAGTTTACAATCAACAATGTTTTCATTTGTGACATTTTCATTTTTGGACCAATACTTGGATTTTTCATAGGGTGTTGTGGTATTTATTTCCTTTTAAATCACAATTTTCAAGGTAAGGGATCTTTCAAAATTTATCCCTTTCTCAGCTAGTCCTTCAAATGTTTCAATGTTCTATAAGTTTAGTTCACACATCATATATAATTGGAAATTTTTATAAACATTTGAATCTTCTCTTTTGTAGGTATGTGAAAGGATTCCTTCAAGGAAAAATTCCTCCAATTTTGTAGGAAGGAGGAAAAGATTTCACCATTTTTCTATTTGGTGTTTCAGAGATCTATTATGGTAATTTCATTGATGATGTTATGTGAATAATGAGATATAATCTTTTCATCCAGTGTATTTCAAGATCATATCCCTAGAGAGAGTATAGAGAACCACTCCATGGATGACCCACTAAGACTACATGGAAACAATCTTAGTAGGTAAGTATCATCATGGACCACTTCTATACATGTGAAGAATTCCCTAATGTGGTCATGGGGATCACTCTTTTCCTTGTACTTATCAAATTTGGGTGTTTCAAAGTTTGTTGGAAAGGGTGGCATGTGTAGTGTCCTATCAAATGGATAAGGACAAAGGTTTTTCGATGAGTATGTTCTCCTTGGTGTGCATGTTTGCAAGTTTGTAATTTTTTTTGAAGAGTTTAAAATTGTTGAGTGATAACTTAAGTAGGTGTAAATGGTTTTTGTGTTGCATTTGTATCAAATAATTGGTTCCCACTATGATATGGCATCACTTGATTATATGGGGGTCTCTATCCCATGTTTGTATGTGACATAGGCACATAGGACTATGGTACATACTGGAGTGGTTTTTTTTAATTGGAAGAATGGCCCCAGTTAATATGTGTTTTCCTAAAAGGATAGAGAATGTCCCTTGATTATTAGGGTTGACCAGAGCTTGTTGTGTGGGTGCCCCTTGAAGGATTATACATGGAACCTAATTGGGGATCCCACTTTGTTGGGTACTACTAGGATTTGGAACTTGGATAATCATTTTGGATGCACTTGTTGTCATTATCTAATAAATACCTGCTGGATTGATTTGTGACATCATAGATGGTGCATTTGTGGTTGTAGGTGCACTAGTTGTGAGGTGATTGTTGCTGAAAAGAGGGTTGTTGTATTGGATCCCAAGTGAGGTGGTAGATGTTGTGACTTGTGTAGAATTTTGATTTGTGATGCTAGATGTTATGGTGGAATATATTTGTGAGGATTATATTGGTATTACCGATGATGAAACTAATGGTGCATCTTCTAATAAGGTTGATGTGTCGAATCCAACAAGTAGTTTAGCACCACTTTGTGCAAGTAAAAATAAATATTTGTTTGGGTCTTATGAAAACAATGTGTCCATGATAGCCATTATCCTAGGTTCTTGGAGGGAATTGTTAACTTCCTCTTGTGTGCATTGTGCCTTATTATTCTCAGCTAAAAATCCATCCCCTGGTGGAGGAATAGGAAGTAATTATGGTAACACATTATGGGTCTTTTGTGATCATTGTAGTATATCTAGTGCATTAAAATCCAAATGTAAATCCTTTGGGACAATAAAATCCATATGGTTGGTTGGATTAAGCATAGGGTGTTTTTTATGATCCATTTTATCTTTTCCTTTCTTTGATTGTATGAGAAGCACACACAAGAATGCAATCTAAGAGTAAGGTAAATGAAAGAAAAAAATGAAAACTAGGTTAGGACATTAATTTTTTGTTTGGTTTCTATATTTTGTAAATGCAATAAGGGAAATGACAATAAGGGAAACTAATTTTTTGGTATTTTGAAGATTTTGGGATGCAAATGCAAACTTGGCAATCTATGTATGAAACTAGGATGATATCTAAGTTGTATGAAATATAACCCCAAGAGAGACTAGAAATTTCAAATGAAATACCTGTAGGAAATACTTGAATAATTATGGGATTTATCTTAAATTTGAAAACGGGATAAAAATTGATAATTTTGATAAGATATATATCACAAGATAAGTTTGGAAAAAATGACAAGTGTCTATGACAAGACAGATGGATAAGATGATATCTAAATCTAAGGAGGCTAAGATAATGCTCAATATCACTATAGAAATATCTAAAAGTATGTACTTTCTAATTTGGAAAGATGACTCTAAAAGTATACTATTTAACCTTATGAAATGAAAGCTATATTTTTGTATTTTTTATTTTTATTTTTGAATTTAGAATGAGGACAATGCAATATGTAAGTAATATGATGACTATGCAAGGTTTTAACTCCTAAGTGAAAATAAATGCAAGGCTACATACTAATATCTCGATCACAAAAAATAGAAATTATGCATAGAGACAAATAGAAGGTTTTGGACCCTAATCTTAAACTAATTTTGTTTTTTAATTTTACCAGTCACTTACATCAAATGGATATAGTGATTGCATAGTAGGAATATGGTAAATGTGTAGTGAGATTTCAATGACTACATGGTAGAGCAAACATAGATGTGACTAATTATCAACATCTATATCTAATCAATAGTGCAGATGCATCACATAAATGTGTAGATTGTGTTGAATGAAGTACACTTGTGTATAATGCCTTAGTTAATTGTGTAGGTTTTTCTAAGACACTATTTTGGATAGATTTTGATGAAACACAAATCACAAATGTAGAGTATTGTTGTTTAACAAACTGACTTTAAAATGATTTTGTATGTTTGATGACTTTTTCAAGCCACAAGTTTCCACTAGGTCTAATACAATGAAAATAGAAACAAGCAATATTAAACTAAGGTTAAAAAAGGCTTCATTAAAAAAAATTAGGCCCATTTCTTTGTAGTTCATCATCTCACATAGTCGTTTCATGCCACTAGAACATAAGAGTCCTCTTGTGAGTTCTCATATTTTTTCTTTTTTTTTAGATATGTCTCAATGAGGATTTCTCCCCAAAAGAAATAATACCCTGAGACACATATGATAGAGATCTTGGTGGGAGATTCTTCCCTCCCCTTGCACTGAAATAAGATAATGTTTGGAGGTGAAATGGGTGGCCTCTATTTTAATAGGTTTTTAATTAGATATGTGATGTCTCCCCAATCAGTTTGTATAGAATTGAGACACTAAAGTCTCTAATGGATCACACTATATCCTTAGGCATGTAGGCTTGATCTAAAATTTCACCCACTTTTTTCCATAGCCTATTTAGGTGTAAGAAAATTATGGAGTTTACCCCATGTCTTATTTCTATACCTGCTGAAAGGATTCACCAATTTTAGGTCATCCACTAGTGGTGATTACTTCCCCCAGATAGGCTTCTCTAATTAAAAAGGGTTTTAATCTAATAGATTATGAAAATGCACTAGAGACACAAGACACATGGTTAATCAAATTAAGCTCCAAAACCTAATGTTCACTAATTTAAGAATCGTCCATAAATGCACACAGGTTCATTGTTAGAGCACCAAACCAAGTGAATATTGCTTGTTCAATTTTAGGAGCACCAAACTCAAATGTATATTGCTTGTTCAATTTTAACCAATGTTCATTTTAGAGTACTAATAAGAAAATGTGAATTGATTTTTTTTCATACAAGGTTCTTTTTAGGAGCATTGAAATTAAATGTGAATTGATTTTGACTTAAAAGTATAAATATTTCTTCCTTGCCACAAGCTGAAAATCTGATGTTAGTACTAAAAATCCTATATCTAGCATTCAATTTTCATAATCAATAAGTGTTAGCTTGTGGTGACTAATCAGGAAAGTACTATCCAGGAAAGTACTGTACACTTTTCCTCCCGACCTCGCCGGGGAAAATTTTTTGAGGCCGACTACTTTTTTCGGTTATTTGGGCCGACTACTTATAACTCATTCTAACCCTAAAGTGGGAAAAATATTGTATAATATGGCTTAGGGTTAGGGATTTTTACGATGTATGATTTTAGTACTTGCGGCAGAGTTGGGTTGTAAGGGATTACGGATTGTAATCAGGTTGTAATCACTGGATAATAATAATATTGGACTTGCTGTTGGTGGACGTAGCCCAGGGATTGGGTGAACCACGTTAAATCTGTGTGCCATTGTGTTCTATTCTATGTGGTTTATTATTTTCTGATATTAGTTATATTTGCACATAATTGTTATTTCTGCCTTGTTAATCCTAACAAGTGGTATCAGAGCGAGGTTATTTCATTCGTTCTTTCATCTATTCTCTGAAGCAGGTCTCACGAGTTAGTGGGAGAGTCTCTCGGTTAAGTGGGAGAAATGGAAGAAGAGGGTAGGCTGAAGGTTGATAAGTTTAATGGGCAGAACTTCCAGTTATGGAAGATGCAAATGGAGGATTATCTCTATCAGAAGGATCTATGGCGGCCATTAGAGGGAGTAGCCAAGAAAGAGCAATCAATGTCTCAGGAGGATTGGGATATTTTGGATAGGAAGGCACTGGGGAGTATTCGTCTATGCCTGGCACAATCGGTGGCATTCAATATTACTGAAGCAAAGACAGCTAAAGATCTGATGGAAACCCTAGCGAAGTTGTATGAAAAGCCTTCAGCTTCAAACAAGGTATTTCTTATGAAGCGTTTATTTAATATGAAAATGGTAGAAGGTGGATCAGTTACTGATCATTTGAATGAGTTTAATACAGTTACAAGTCAATTAACCTCAGTTAAAATTACTTTTGATGAAGAGGTTAGGGCTCTCTTGATTTTGTGTTCTTTGCCAGAAAGTTGGAATGGCTTGGTAATGGCTGTTAGTAATTCTGTTTCTGGTTCTAATACCCTAAAGTATGATGATGTTATTGGTGTTATATTGAGTGAGGAAATTCGTAGGAAAAGCTCAGGGGCATCCACATCGGGTAGTGTATTGAACACAGAAAGCAGAGGCAGAACAAGAGATAGAGGAAACAACTCTGGAAATCGTGGGAAATCAAGAGGAAAATCAAAGGGAAAGAGGTCTGAATCTAAAGGGCCAAATGATTGCTGGTACTATGGAAAACCAGGTCATAAGAAGAAAGATTGTTGGTCTCGGAAGAAAGATCAAGGAGACAAAAATGATGGAAACAAGGAGGCAAATGTGGTAAGTAACAAATCTGAGGAGGATGCTTTGCTCTTGTCCTTAGAAAGTATTGATGATTCATGGGTTTTAGATTCTGGGGCTTCATTTCATGCTACACCCCATAGAAGTTATTTTGTTGATTATGTCCAAGGGGATTTTGGGCTAGTTTATTTGGGAGATAATGAACCCTGTCAGATTGTTGGAAAGGGAAAAATTAAGATTAAGTTGCAGAATGGGAATCATTGGCTACTACAAGAGGTAAGACATGTTCCAAGGCTGAGTAGGAATTTAATTTCAGCAGGGCAACTGGGTGATGAGGGTTGCACAGTTACTTTTAATGATAAAAATTGGAAGGTTTCAAAAGGTTCCTTAGTAGTAGCAAAAGGTGTGAAAGTAGGCACCTTATATCTTTGTACAGGTCATACTGTTCCTTCTACTTTAATTGTTTCAGAAGATAATGAATGCTCAGGAACAGTGGCTGCAGTTGAGCAGGAAGAACATCAAACTGTTGCTGTAGATTTTGACACAGCACTGTGGCACAACAGACTCGGGCACATGAGTGAAAAAGGTATGAAATTACTTCATTCAAAGAAAGTTTTACCTGGTCTAAAATGTGTCAATATGGATTTCTGTGAAAGTTGTGTTTATGGAAAACAAAAGAGAGTTAGTTTTGTGAAGAGTGGGAAGGAAAAGAAAAATGAGAGATTAGAGCTTGTGCATACAGATGTATGGGGACCAGCTCAGGTATCTTCCCTTGGTGGCTCTCTGTATTATGTTACATTTATAGATGATGCAACAAGAAAAGTATGGATTTATTTCCTTAGACAGAAATCTGATGTATTTCAAACTTTTAAGAAATGGAAATGCTTGGTTGAGACTGAGACTGGTAAAAAGTTAAAATGTCTCAGATCTGATAATGGTGGTGAGTATTGCAGCACAGAATTTGAAGAATATTGTTCCTCTAATGGTATTCGTAGGCAGAAAACTATACCAAGGACTCCACAAGAAAATGGAGTGGCTGAACGCATGAACAGGACAATAATGGAGCGTGCAAGGAGTATGAGGTTGCATGCTAGGCTACCCAAAAATATGTGGGCAGAGGCAGTGAACACTGCTGTTTATTTAATCAATAGAGGCCCCTCTACTCCTTTGGACTATGGTATTCCAGAGGAAGCATGGAGTGGTAAGAAGGTGAGTTATTCTTTTCTCAAAACCTTTGGTTGTGAAGCTTTTGCACTTATAGATTCTGAAAATAGAACCAAGCTGGAAGCTAAGTCAACGAAATGTGTATTTGTTGGGTATGGCATTGATGAATTTGGTTATAGGCTTTGGGATTTTGAAAATCATAAAATTGTAAGAAGCAGCGATGTCATATTCAATGAGAAAGTATTGTACAAAGATCTGTTGCTGCAGCATGAGAAGAAAGAAAATGACTATGTAGTACTGGATGATACTCCACAAGTTCATGTTCCAGTAGTTCCTTATGCTCCGCAACAACAGCAACAACAAATACCACACACCCCAGTGAGTGTTAGACGGTCAACAAGGCTAAGTAGACCTCCAGAAAGATTTTCTCCATCTTTGTATTCTATTCTGTTAACAGATGCTGGTGAACCTGAATGTTATAATGAAGCTGTGCAGGTGGATACAAAGCTTCAGTGGGAGTCTGCAATGACAGATGAAATGGACTCTTTGCTGAAAAATCAGACATGGGATTTATGTAAGTTACCTGCAGGTAAAAGGGCTTTACAGAATAAATGGGTTTACAGGATCAAAGAAGAGGATGGAGGTACGAAAAGATTTAAAGCCAGATTAGTTGTAAAAGGATTTGCACAGAAACATGGTATTGATTTTGATGAGATATTTTCTCCAGTTGTTAAAATGACTTCTATTCGTACTGTTTTAAGTATTGTGGCTACTGAAGATTTGCATTTAGAGCAGCTTGATGTTAAAACAACCTTTCTTCATGGTGATTTGGATGAAGAAATATATATGGTTCAGCCACAAGGATTTGAGGTCAAGGGTAAGGAGAATTTGGTGTGCAGATTGCAGAAAAGTTTATATGGCTTGAAGCAAGCACCTCGGCAATGGTATATTAAATTTGACACTTTTATGAATGGGCATGGATATAGTCGGTGTCATTCTGACCATTGTGTTTATTTTAAGAGGTTGGATGATGACAGCTACATTATTTTATGTTTATATGTTGATGATATGCTTGTAGCTGGGTCTAACATGGATCACATTAAGGGGTTGAAACAACAGTTAGCAAAATCTTTTGCTATGAAGGATTTGGGGGCAGCAAAACAAATCCTTGGTATGAAAATTTGTAGAGATAGAAAAAATAGGAAATTGTCTCTATCTCAGGCTGATTATATTGAGAAGGTGTTGCAACGTTTCTGTATGGAAAATGCCAAAGCTGTCAACACACCTTTGCCTGGTCATTTGAAATTGACTAAGGATATGTGTCCCAAGACACCAGAAGAAGAGACTAAAATGTCTAAGGTACCTTATGCTTCAGCTGTAGGGAGCTTAATGTATGCTATGGTATGTACTAGGCCAGATATTGCACACGCAGTGGGAGTCGTTAGCTGTTATATGAGTAACCCTGGTATTGAGCATTGGAATGCAGTCAAATGGATTCTCAGATATTTGAGAGGCACATCCAGTAAGTGTTTACACTTTGGGGGTTCTACTACTACTGTACAAGGCTATGTTGACTCAGATTTGGCAGGAGATATAGATAGCAGGCGGAGTACTACAGGTTATATATTTACTGTTGGTGGGACAGCAGTGAGTTGGATTTCTCGACTACAAAAGGTGGTTGCTTTATCCACTACAGAGGCAGAGTATGTTGCTGCTACAGAGGCAGCCAAGGAGATGATATGGCTTCAATTCTTCATGGAAGAATTGGGACATCCACAAAAGGATAATTTTCTACATACAGATAGCCAAAGTGCCATTCATCTTGCAAAGAATTCTGCTTTGCACTCAAAGACAAAACACATACAATTACGGTACCATTTCATTCGATCAGTTTTGGATGATGGACAGTTAAGGCTGGAAAAGATTCATACTGATGATAATCCAGCAGATATGTTTACCAAGGTAGTAACAAGGGAGAAGTTGAACTCATGTTCAGCTTCAGTTGGTCTTTTAGACTGAACAAAATAAAGGAACAACTGAGTCCAAGGTGGTTCAATCCAGTGGGAGCCTCATGTGGGTAGCGGTATTGCTACAGGATCAGTCTCCAAGTGGGAGGTTTTTTAGTATAGTGTGGATACTGATCAGTCACCAAGTGGGAGATTGTTAGCTTGTGGTGACTAATCAGGAAAGTACTATCCAGGAAAGTACTGTACACTTTTCCTCCCGACCTCGCCAGGGTTCGGGGCCGGGCCGGGCCCCGAGCGGGGGTTTGGGGGCGGCAGCCCCCAAGAGCAGGGGTTCAGGGGCGCAGCCCCCGAGGAAAATTTTTTTGAGGCCGACTACTTTTTTCGGTTATTTGGGCCGACTACTTATAACTCATTCTAACCCTAAAGCGGGAAAAATATTGTATAATATGGCTTAGGGTTAGGGATTTTTACGATGTATGATTTTAGTACTTGCGGCAGAGTTGGGTTGTAAGGGATTACGGATTGTAATCAGGTTGTAATCACTGGATAATAATAATATTGGACTTGCTGTTGGTGGACGTAGCCCAGGGATTGGGTGAACCACGTTAAATCTGTGTGCCATTGTGTTCTATTCTATGTGGTTTATTATTTTCTGATATTAGTTATATTTGCACATAATTGTTATTTCTGCCTTGTTAATCCTAACAATAAGCTCATGCTCATTAACATGAAGATACTTGTATTTATCATAGTATTTGTATACCTTTTCCAAATAGATGTTGAAAGGTCCTTGAAAGCCAGTATCAGTTTCCAACTCCTCTACTACTAATTTGTGTGTTGATTCTTGATTTTGTCTAGTCTCTTCTTTCCTCTTTCTTTGTCCAGTTGGTTGATGCATTTTCACTTTTTTATGTTTTGACAGGTGATTGTGGTGCTTCATGAGTAGAGGCATAATAGTATTTGCAATGAATTAATATATGACTTGTGGCTAATCAAGATCAATTTACCCACTTAAATCTATCACCTTTGTCAAAAGAAATATTGGATGTCTTGAGGAGATTGTTGGAATTATGTTGAGCTTATTAGAGTTTGGTATTAATGTGTGCTAATATTAATGTTTTGCCATTGATGTTAACATACTAATTGGTGTTGTAGATAGCATGTTTTTTAGAGGCTACATTAAGGAACTTGTGTTGTGATTGTAAGGTATGGTTCAGATGTGCATGTAGTTGGTCTATAGAGGTTCGCAGATGTTTGGGTAACATATTTTCTGATTACTGGTGTTACAATGTTTATGTGTGTGGTGGACAATTGTTTAGTTTTGTATGTCTTTAATTTGATGTTTAAGAGGTTGCAAAGCTGGTATTTACATTGTACCTTATCATTGAGTCCCTAGCTATTATTTTTCATGATTCAAAGTACAAGTTATCCTTTATTATGACTAAGTTAGGTATTTAAGTTTTTTTGTTGATCAGTGTTGAAGATGAGTTTATATTTTGAGTTGGAATTGATGCAAAGTTTATAAGGATATTCATGTTACTTTTTGGTGTTCTTGGATCTTGTGATGATCATTTTGTTGGTCCACATTGATTGAGGAAATCAAATTTGTTATTTTGGTGGCGTGTTGGCATTTCTTCATTTAGGCCCTACCCAACTTAGTGAAGTAACATGTTGTGAATCTTCAAGGTGATTTGGAAATGTTGTAGCATGTTCAAGGATAATTTTTTGGATCCTATCCAAGTCTTGGTCGACTCGACTTGGATCGCTTTGTGATTTGAGCATATCTTTATTTGTAATAGATCTTGGATGACCTAGTTTTTTCTTTAATCTTTCTAATGTTAATAAATGAGAGATCTTTTTGTAATTGAGATTAAGGATGAATGGTATGTGTGTGCAAAGGTGATATACTAGTATTTTTATTCTAAATTAGAGGCAAAAATTGTACTTCATTAGAAATGTACAGGCATTGAGGATGTTAGAAATCAGTTCGATTGTAATGGACTATATGTCCACCCTATTGTAATCAAAGCTAGATCAGTGAACCTGATTGAGGGCCAGATCTTTGATTGTATTATGAGCAATGAGCTCTAGGTATTTTTCCTATGAATTCATGTACATTCCTCTTTTTTTCTTTTCATTTTCTCTTAACTAGGTAGTACTTTTTATAAAGTACATCTATCTAGCGGGTATCATCCCCACCAGGGTTTTTCCCTTAAAAGGGTTTCATTGAGAATAAAAATTTGGTGTTCTATGTTATGTATTGTGGATCTTGGTTCATTTTTAATCTTTTATATCTTTAATTGATTTAACTGGATTTAATTTTAAGTGTTGGTACACAACTAATTTACCCCCCCCTCTTAGTTGTGCTTGCCTTCTTTTGGGCCTAACAATTAGTGTCAGAGTGAAGTCCTTTATTGAAGAATCTTAATCGCTTGAAGGAAATATGACATAGAAAGCATGAGGAAATAAATCCCTAAATATGATGGAATCAATTATCTGATATGGAAAAATTGGATGACTACTTATTTGATATTCATGGGAGATGAATATTGGCATGTCAGAGAAACCTTACACCATTCCTAATAACTTGTCTAAGGTTATTGTTGATGAAAAGAATAAATTCAAGGAGAACATGTTAGCAAGGGAAGATTTTATCAATGCCTTATCACACATGGAGTACTCACACATCTATGGATTGAGGACAATAGATGAGGTATGGAATAAATTAAAAACTATTTATGAAGGTGAAAAGTATGTTAAGAAATCAAAGTTACAAGATTTTAATGGAAGATTTGAAGATATGAAGATGAGTGAAAGTGAATCTATCTTTGCCTATATGCAAAGAATAAATGATCTGGTTTGTGACATCAGATGTGCTAGAGGTACTTTGACTGGTGATGAATTTGTAAACAAAATTTTGAGATATATACCCACGTGTTACAGTGAGAAGGTTGCAACTATTGAGGAATTGAGAACAATTAGAGACATTTCAAGAGAAGCTCTAGCTAGTAGACTTTGTGCCTACAAGATGACTACTCTTAGAAAATAACTTCCAAAGGTTGAAATTTCATTTAAATCTAGTGTAACTAAGTATGAAAAGGGAGAGAGCTCCTCTAGAGACAACCTCAACCACTATTCAAAGCACTGGGAAGAGATAATGGAAGAGTAAAGGAAGATGGATAAACTTGAAGCCTTGTTTTCAAAAAGACTACCTAAGGGCTCTGGTAAGTATAAAGGAAAGTTTCCTTTGAAATTATTTAATTGTAATAAGACTGGCCATATTGCATCTAGATGTCCTAATAAAGCTTCTAAGGAACCCAAGTTCTAATAAATTTCATCCTAAAGGACATAAAAGTTTTTATGTTGAAGGTGTGACTAATGATGAATTTGGTGGTGAAGAAGAGATTGTGTTTATTGCTATCAAAGAAGAGAAATATTTGGTTATACATGTTGACAAAAGAAATGAATGGGTCATTGATAGTAGATGCTCACATCATATGAATGGTGATAAAGATAAATTTGTGAAGCTTGAAGATTATGATAGTGGTGTTGTTAGATTCGGTAATAAAATTCCTTTTTTTATTAGAGGAAAAGGATCTATCACCCTTGATGGAAAAAATAATATTGATGATGTCCTATATGTTGAAGGTTTAAGACATAACTTGTTGAGTGTTGGATAGCTACTAGATAAGGGATACTAATTGGAATTCATGGAATGGAAGTGTAATATTATTGGAAGCATAGGAAACCTAATTGTACCTGAAATACAGACTGTAGATTATCTATTTTATTTGAAAACTATTGAGGACAAGTGCTTGGTTTCTAAAATTGATGATAGTTGGCTATAGCATAAAAGACTTTTTCATGTGAATTTTTAGTATATGGTAAAGGTTAGCGCTGCTAATTTTGTAAGAGATTTTCCTAAGCTGATGAAGCCTAATAATATGTGCAAAGAGTGGCAATCGAGTAAGATGACTAGATCTACTTTTAAGAATAATACATATCTTCAAGTAGAATGCTAGATTTGGTGCATATTGATTTGTGTGGTCCCACTAAAACAAATAATTTATTATGAGGATGGATATTTTATGATATTTATTGATGATTACTCAAGGATGATTTGGGTTACCTTTTTGAAAGAGGAATCGGAAGCCTTTCAAAAAAATTAGATATTAAGAAGATGGTGGAAACTGATTCTCGATAGAGATTGAAGCTCCTAAGATCAAATAGAGGTGGAGAATTCACATCCGATTAATTTTATGATTTTGGTGAAGAACATGGGATAAAGAGGTAGACTTCTGCTCTGTGAACCCCATAGAAAAATGGTATTGTTGAGTGAAGGAATAAAAGTATACTGGACACATCTAGGATTATGATGATTGAAGGAAATGTTCCACATATCTAATGGAGAGAAGTGGTAAGCATTGTAGTATACTCTTTGAATTGGTCATATATAAAGCAAGGAACCAGTAAGACTCCTTGTGAACTTTGTTTTGGTCATACTCTTATAGTAAAGTATTTTAGAATTTTTGGGATAAAGTGTTATATTAAGATATATGAGGATATTGGAAAGTTTGATCCTTGAAGTGATGAAGGGATACTTATTGGTTATTCCACTAAGACCAAGTCATATAAATGTTATAACTATAGACTGAAGAGTATTGTTGAAAGTACAAATGTTAGAGTTGATGAGAATGTATAGATATCTAAGAGAACCTGTAGGCATTATATATGTGAAGAAGATAATCAGATTATGGAAGTGTAGAATCAGAATCAAAATGGTTTGGAAGAACAAAATGAACCTATGGAAAATGAGGAGGATGTTAATACTGAAGGATCTTCTACAAAGCCTATTTTGAAGGCTCCATGGTATGTAAAAATTCATCTTTCGGAAGATGTTATTATTGGTGATAATAATAGAGGTGTTCAAACTAGAGGAAGAATTGCTAGAGAATAAACATGTTTAATATCTGAATTTGAGCCTAAAGATGTAAATGAAGTATGTAATGATGAGATTTGGGTGAAAGAAATTGTTAGTGAACATATTTTTCCTTCAAAAATAAATAAATAAATAAACTGACTCCGAATGTTCGAAAGGAAGAAAAAATTGCACTAATAGTTGGATAGATTATCATTGGATTGATAGACTTCCTTTGAATTGAGAGTTACAACTCCCTCTTTATAATATTTGTAATGAATTATAATGCTAATATATTTTTTACCAGAAAGTAATAAAGGCACTAGCATCTACTCGTAACCATGAAGTAGATGTGAAAATATTAAAATATAGAATCAAAATGAATATGGTAAATTGATACACATCCCACTCCCTCACACTCACAGACGGTAAAAAATACCCTCTTTTCAATGGATGATTTATTCTGAAAACACAATCTCAAATTAAATATGCATGTAGTTTGGTATGATAAAAATAACATTGAACATGATTATCATGAGGCACAACTCAAAATAATCCAAATAAAACAATAGAATTCATAGATCCAAAATTTATTTCTCCATTCATTCAACATCCCCTATGAGTTCACGGACTCATATTTTATATACAGAACTGCATCAAAGAAAAGAGTTTCTCTTCTCCTTGCAATAAGCAAAAAAAATCCCCTTCCTTTTTCTGACAAACTCTCAAAAAGAAGAACCTCCTTTTCCTTTTGAAATGTCATTTACATTAAATAATATCCCATGATTACCTTTTAGTTCTTGTAACCAATTCTTGGAATTATTAATAAAGTTTAAAGTCTTTTCCACCTTTTTTTATTGCCATGTTTGATACATCACTAGTGAATTAAAAAACTAATATCAAGGTATTCCATATATCTCCTTGACTTCACTTTTTAGCTTAATGAGACAATTGTTCCAATAAAATAGCCTTCAAAATAATTTATTTCATAATTGATTACCCAAGTATCAAGTTCTGTATATTTCTCTATCATGATGACAACATTTTAAGAGTAACACAACACCACTTGAAGTTATCCCTCATTTCATTAAATCTATTGGGTTACCTGATGATAAATATGCAATCTTTTTTATCATACTTTTGTATTCATCCTTCATTCTCTTTGGTTGTGATCAACCGACACAATTATCTTCCAATCAGTGTAATTGTTGTTGATAGTTTTGACAATTCTATACTTTGTTATCTATATCTTAAAAATTTTACATAATTTTGAAAATCTCTCTAATGAGGATTTATAAAATTAGATTTCATAAAACATATCCAAATTTCATCATGATCCAACAATTGAATTGAGAGTTATGCCCCCCCCGCACAGAGAATAATTTTTTTGTCTTCAAAAAATTCATGGTTACAGGTTGCATTCAAAACTATAAACAATATTCATGTCAATACTTACACATGGATCACCACTTTGAGCTTCTCTTGAGCACAAATTTTATTTAATTCCATCTATATTTGATAATCCTCTAAGAAATTAGAAATTTGTAATACTTCCCATATAGAAATTGGTTAATCATTGGCCTAATTGTGCATGGTATTTTTGTTGCCAGTAATATTGGTATTAGTATTTGCTTCTCTTACTAGCACCACCATTATTAGCTAATGTTGATGGAATATATGTAAGTGCCTTCCAAATATTGGTACACTCAACATCTTTCTTGTAATAGTTGCATTAATCCACAATGACCTCTCCAATGTCTCTATTCATGATATTCCCTATAATATGAATGGACGTGTTAAGAGTGTTTGTGCAAGCACACCTACAAGCTGTGAGCTTGTCTTTGTTAGAATAATTGAGAGGGGGGGTGAATTAGTTAGATCATTTATCCTAAAGTCCCAAGCAATTAGATGTACCTTACAAAACAATTTCAACAAGTTATGCAACTCGGTAACATAAAATATCAATCTAGATGTCCACTTTACCGATTACCAATAATTATCCAAACTGTGATTACCGACTAAATCAACTATGCAGTATGTAAAGTATGATACAAAAATAATCATAACAAATAACACATAACACAATTATTTAACGTGGAAACCCTGCTAAGGGAAAAACCACCTGGGACCAGTAACCCAAAATAATTCACTCTTCTGAAGTGAGCTTGGTAAAGAGCCAACCCTATTAAAGGTTATAATGCACACTGTTAGGTGTGACCTGGTTAGATGATTTATCACTAAAAATTAACTTTTGACCAGCATTCACTATGGGGTCAACAAGATAACACTTTAAATTCAATGAATGTCATAGGGTAGTACAATAAGACTGTTACGTCTACTCGGTTAAGAGATTTTCTAAATCAATGGTTAAACTGATACAGTACCAATCTGATTCAAATACAACTCAATTGCAAACATTCAGATCTATGCTATGCTCATAAAATCCTCTGATTATTAATCAATTCACTTCCTCAATATTTCTCAACTTACTTTCACTTGGTAAATAGTTATCTAACGCTCGGTAATGTCTGCAGCTCAGTTCTTTCAATAACCAGTTTATCAGGAATGCATGAATGCAATCTTCATGAGAAATCTCTGCAGTCTCCTTTTGTCTAACATGTTTCAATAATGAAACTCATATCTCTTATATAGACAAGTAAACCATTTTCATATCAGCCATTAGATTTTGCCTCTTAATCTCCTTCGTCCATTTTGTCGCTTAAACCTTCCTAGGTAGATGTTTCATTAACACATTTCAATCTCATCCTTTAGATCATCTCTGAATTTTTTCAGTCGTGGATCTCATAAATAACTTCATCCTTAACCTCAAAATCATAAAAATTTCTAGCTCATCAAATTCAATCGGCTGTTCTTAGCATTTAATATTTTCATCCATACTCGGTTAATATAGAAATGTGTCGGTGATAACTAGCTCGGTTATTACTGTCACTAGGTATACACTACACTGGCTTGATGTATACAAAAATCTTCAATTACCGACCACATTGACTTGTTCAATTTCAAATCTCTTCTTCATAATAGATTAAGGTAACATGCTCAAGTCAACAATATAAAGTCATAGACTCATCAATAAGTTACCCAATGTTCACCTTAACCTTATATGTCATATCCATCTTTTCCTTATGTAGATATCTCAGTTCTTCATATTTTCTTCCTTCAACAGATGTTCAGATGTTTTTAACTATCATGATAAGTACTATCAAAACTAGTTGACATCAATGACAACATATTGACTGATTTAATCATCTTACATATCACTTCAATAGATCGGTGATCTCTAATCATTGTTTCTTCAATTCATCCAGATATTCAATCAGTTGTAGTTCATCATTTTTGTACCACAGACCTTCTTTATTAAATTTCTCTATGGAAATATAGATATAAAAGGCATATTTCCTAAGCATCATTCCTTATGGGCATTATACTAATTGAACCCATTGTACCCTGTTGAACTTGATTGAACTAGTCTGAACATTTTGAACCTAACTAAACCAGTCTAAACATTTTGAACTTGATTGAAACAGTTTGAACCCAAGTTCAACCATTGTCTAAGAGTTTCTTCCTATAAAAGCATCTTCATAAAAGGTTGTGAGAGAAAATCATGTATATATTTATTTTAATCATTATCAATAGGGAAAGAGCTAGATTTTTAAAATTTTAAATATGAGTGGTTGTAAGTGGGCCAACAATTGGCTCTAATTGGGGACTTATTTTTCATGCAAAAAGAAGGGAACTCCTAGAATCTCTGGTAAAGGGGAATAGTGCCTAGCATCATTGGGCAATAATAGAGTCAAGTAAAATAGAGCACAATGAGATTCTTGTAGAGAGGGTGGATGGGAACAGGGAAAACCTAGAATCCAAAACTGAAAACTAAAGAAAACTACAACTAGAACACACCAAAAATTATTTACAAGAGATAGGGAAAATAGCCCATAACTCCAAGAATGCACCTGGTTTCTCATGTGAAGCCATCAACTGGTTGTGAGAAGTACCTCCCAGTGCAAAAAAGTGGTTGGTAAGTAAGTAGAATCATTCCCATTAAATAACCTCCAACCACTGTGAGAACATTGCCAATAAAAAGAGATTGTAAAATCTTTCTAGGCTGCATATTGAGTCCAAAAAGCCACTCTACATTATAGACTATCAGTTGCAATATGTCAACATCATCTTGAATAAGGTGATTCATAACAATAAAACCAATGCCTCCTATATGAATGTCAAAAAAATAAGTTAAGCATTTGATAGGAAAGCCTTCCTCAAGAGTGTAAGGATGATCTACAAGAGTGTTCCTATTAAAATCTCAATTTAAACTTATTAGAAACATGTTCTCTAAGGATGCATTATCAAGAAAATCTTCAAAACAAAATGATTCCTAGTTTGGGTAGCTACTAAACAACCCATCTTCATAATCAAATTTGAATATCCCTAATTTAGATTGTGTATGTGGTGTCATGCTAGAAGTAATTAAGTTTTCATGAGTTTTCTCTTCATAAATTTTCTCATGATTCTTCAATGTCATGGACTGTAAGCACTCTTGACTATCTTGCATGCAATCAAACTAAAAATACTCAAAATCTATCTATATATCAATAGGAGAGATATCATTCAATTTCTCACCGCTAGGCCTTTTGTGTTCATGTTGATTCTCCATGGCTTCCTGATCAAAATCATTTATGGAAAATGTGTTATAAGTATCAAATGTAAAGGTTTCAAAATCTGAAAAAGAAAAAAAATTCAGCGAGCTTTCATTTGATCTTTCACAGTCCAATCCTTGCTAAGTGGGGGTTGTATCTAAATTTGTCATTAAAATTTCTAATTGGGTAGTTTGATCACCTTTATCCTTTAAAGAATCATCATTCTCAACATGTAAATAATAAATCCATGAAATATTAAGAGGCATATCTTCAATTACAGGGGGTGTTTGAAAATCTACTTCATTAAAAACTGTTAAATTTTGATTATAAGAGATGGGGAGTGCTGGTATTCTCTTTTTCGTGACAATTAAGTATTTTTTTTATAAAGGCCTTTTCTTTGGACCAAAGTTCTGATCATGAAAAAAAAATTCAGATTTTGGGTCCTTCATGACACTTGATTTTACACATTTCATCCCACTAAAAATCATATCATCATCTATCTTAATAGCCTCCTTTTGTGTGGCTTCTAAAATTTGCACCTTCTTATGTTTTAGCAGGAATTTAATCTCAGTTTGTAATGCAAAAATAAAAACACATAACTAATTACTTTCCTTTGGTTGGCATGTTTGAGGTACTTTACCAACACACCTATTAAACCTACCAAAAAAATCTCTCATAGATTCATCCCTTTTCATTTGGATTTGAAAGAAATTCAATAGAAACTTATAAGTACCAATTAAAAGTTGAAATATTTCAAGAAATTTTATCTTTAAATCATCCTAGCTGGTAATGCATCCCTCTTGAAAATTCTAAAACCATTTAGCAGCATTTCCAATGAGTCTTTTAACAAACAGTTTGAAAAACACGTCTTCTTCTTGCACTCTCGGGATCCCACATGCAACAATGAATGCTTTGATGTGGTCATCTGGCTCTTGTGTCTTGTCTCCAGCAAACTTAGGAAGATATTCCCTTGTCCTTTTAGGTAGGGTTGAATATTAGGGAAAAGAAAAAGGTCCAATTTGTGCCCCCCATGGAGGAGATGCAACCAAATCCATAACACACTAGAATTCTTTCACTAAAATATTTCTAGATTAAACATAGAGTCGCCAATCTTGTACAGATGAAAATTCTTTTAAAAATCTAAGGAAGGAGAGAATTGATCTTTCATTTTTGGTCCCCAATGGATTTGCCAAAAATATTTTAGCAAACACATTTTTCCTTCAAAAATAGATAAACAGACTAACTCCAAATGCCTGGAAGGAAGAAAAACTTGCACTGACAATTGGATATATTATCATTGGATTGATAACCTTCCTTTGAATTGAGAGGTACAGGTCCCTCTTTATAAAATTTGCAATGAATTAGAATGCTAATATGATTTTTACTAGAAAGAAATAAAGGCACTAGAATCTAATCATAACCATGAAGTAGATGTGAAAATATTTAAATATAGAATCAAAATGAATATGAGAAACTCATATGCAGCCCACTCCCTCACACTCACAGACGGTAAAAAAAAATACTCTTTTCAATGGGTGATTTATTCTGAAAACACGGTCTCAAATTAAATGCGCATGTAGTTTGGTATGATAAAAATAACATTGAACGTGATTATCATGAGGCATAGCTCAACATAATCCAAAGAAAAAAATAGAATTCACAGATCCAAAATTGCTTTCTCCATTCATTCAACATCCCCTATGAGTTCACAGACTCATATTTTATATACAGGACTGCTTCAAAGAAAAGAGTTGCCCTTCTCCCTGCAATAAGCAGAAAAATTCCCCTTCCTATAGCTAACAGACTCTTGAAAAGAAGAACCTCCTTTTCCTTCTGAAAAATCCTTGAAATTAAATAATATCCCATGATTACCTTTCAGTTCCTTTAACCGATTCTTGGAACTATTAATAAAGTTTAAAGTCTTTTCCACCTATTGTAATTACCATGTTTAATACATCACCGGTGAATTAAAATACTAATATCAAGGTATTCCATGTATCTCCATGACTTCAATTTTTAGCTTAATGAAATAATTTTTCCCATAAAATAACCTTTAAAATAATGTAGTTCATAATCGATTACCCAAGTGTCAATTTCTACATATTTCTCTATCATGATGATAACATTTTAAGAGTAACACAACATCTCTTGAATTTATCTCTCATTTCAGTATATCTATGGGGTGACTTGATGATAAATATGAAATCTTTTTCATCATACTTATGTATTCATCATTCATTCTCTTTGGTTCTAATCAACCAATTCAAGTATCTCTCAATCAGTGTGATTGTTGTTGACAGTTTTGAAAATTTTCTACACTGTTATCTATATCTTACAAAATTGACATAATTTTGAAAATCTCTCTAGTGAGGATTTATAAAATTAGGTTTCCTAAAATATATCCAAAACTCAGCAAGATCCAATGGTTGAATTGAGAGTTATGCCCCCCATGAAGAGATTAATTCTTTGTCTTCAGAGAATTCATGGTTTGATGTAGGAGCATCCTGTGTGTAAGGGTAATCTTGCATCACCCAAAAATATTTTTGTTTCCTTTTCAATAAGGACTATCTTGTGCAGAGCTACTATTTATGAAAACTTACTATTTTTAGTAAGTTGTTCATACGAGCTCGGAATGTCTTGATTTCACAAGTAGAGGTTCATCTTAGTCATATCAGCCTACCAATTTAGTTTCATTGCCACATCATCTGTATTGGTGAAGTTATTGAGTTTTTTGGGTATGAAATCTTTGAGCTCAATTTTGAAGGCCTTAGAGGCTCTAGATTGTGATCGAACCCCGGCTAACTAGAGCTTGAGCCAGTCAAGCATTGTAGATCAGGTCCTGCTATTTCTGAAAAGTGGTTATAATAGAAAAACGGAGCTACGGTTAAAAAGTTATGGCCTCCATAAGTTGGATTACCTAAAAATATAATTTGTAATAATTTTGAGTTGACCCTATTGTAATGAAAATGAAAAATAAAATAATTCTAAGGGTGGTCAGCCTTAATGGCTAAATTTTTGGAACCTTCTCGAGCAATGGAAATTTGCCTATATAAGGAAGGCCCATAGTGTTGTCTAGGGCAGTTGGTAGTAGTTCTGGGTAATGATTCGAGGCTTTATCCTACAAAATATTGTAAGGAAAATGCCCATGTGGCTTTGCATATTGTAATTCTAAAATTTGTAATTCCACATTTGTGGAGATAATAAGAAGCCCATTTTCTATTCTTGCAAATTATTGTTGTTTCTTTGTTTCTGTCATATGTTTGTGGTATTAAGAGGAGCACCCTTCATCAAGTGGTATCAGAGCAGGAGTTCTTGAGTGTGTAGATAGATCATCGACTATGAGGAAGTTTGCACTAGGACCATGGTTTAGGGTTTTAGTGATAAGCGCAAAAATGCCTCCATGAAGGGAACGTGGTGGAAGAGGTGGTGGTGTGCCACATGAGGTTAGAGCCTTCCAGAGATAAGTGAGAGCATTGCAAGAAGAGATTCGCAAAGGAATGAATCTTACAATTAGAGACAAAAGAGAGGATGAAGCTGAAGAAGAAGTAAATTTTGATCAGGAAGGAGAAGGAAAAATTTTGAACCAGGAGGAAGAAAGGCTTTTACAGGCCATTTCCAAGTTTGGGAAAAGACCTAAGATTGAGGTTCCTACATTTTTAGGAAATCTTAACCCTTAAGATTTGATTGACTTGATCAATGATTTAGAAGAATATTTTGAGTATGAAGATATTGAGGATCCTGATAGGGTCAAATTTACAAAGGCCAGACTGAAGGGTCATGCAAAGATCTGGTGGCAGGAAATTTAGTTAAAGAGAAATAGAAGAGGAAAGGAGAAAATCACATGATGGGATCAAATGGTGGATAAATTAAAGTGACAGTTCATTCCTTGTTGATTATGAGCTTGATCTACTAAAGAAAATGCAAGGTTTGAAGCAAGTAGGAAGATCCATCTAGGAGTATACAGAGGAATTCTATCAAATCCTCATCAGAACAAGCCATGCATAAGCTAATAAGGAGAAAGTTGCCTATTACCTTAATGGGTTGAGGCCAAGAATTCAAGAGGAGTTGAATTTGGTTCAATTGAACAGTATTGAAGAGGCGTACCAGTGTTCCCTAAAGGTGGAAGAAAAGTTGAACAAGAAGTTTGAAAGAAGACAAAGCGGAAGAGGTTGTGGTGGAAAATCTAGCAGGTAGTCATATGGAGGCCGAAATGAAGATCAAAAAAAGAAAGATGAGGCTAGTAGTAGTCAAAATTAGAGAGGAAATAATTTCAATCATTCCATGATCAGAATAATAGAGATTAGAGAGGAAGAGGAAGAGGATAAGGATCTAGAAGAGGAGGCTTCTGTGGAACATGTTTTCACTATGGAGAAGGTCATAGGGCATTTGATCAACATCAAGGAAGGATAGATAGGAGAACTGAAGGCTAGGCTAGCATTACACATGTAGATGAAGATGCCAAATCATCACATTTTGAAGATGTTGAAAGAGGAGAAATGCTAATTAACAGAAGAGTCTTGTTGAGTGGTGAGAATGAACCTGAGAAAAGGAGCTTGTTTCGCACTAGATGCAAGTGTGAGGATAAATATTGTGATGTGATTATTGATAGTGGAAGCACTAACAATTTTGTGTTAGAAGAGATGGTCACAAAGTTGAAGCTTAAGAGGTAGAAACACCCACATCCATACTAGATTGCATGGGTGCAGGATGACCACAAGGTCATGGTCAATGAACAGTGCCTAGTAAAGTTCAAGATTGGAGGATATCATGATGAGGTACTATGTGATATCAGACCTATTGATGCATGTCCTATGTTTCTTGGTAGGTCGTGGCAGTTTGACAGGCGTGATGTACATGATGGTCATGTGAATACCTATTCCTTAACAAAGGATGGAGTGTGACATAAGTTGAAGTCATTGAAGGACACATAAGAAAAGGTGTGTAGTGTTGCAAGAATAAGTTTTGATGATGGAAGAAAGTTCTTAGATGGTATGAGGCATGAGCATATGTGTTTTTCTTTAATTCCAAAAGCTGATAAAGAGGAAGTAGAAGATGTACCTACATAAGTTGTAGATTTTTTGAATAAGTTTCAAGATATTGTGTCTGCTAATACACCTAATGGATTAACACCAGTAAGAAAGATTGGTCATCAGATGGACTTGATCCCAGGAGCCAGTTTTCCAAATAAGGCATCTCACAGAATGACACTACTAGAAAGTGAAGAGTTGAATAGACAAGTACATGAGTTTTTGTAGAAAGGATTGATTTGAGAGAGTCTGATTCCATGTGTTGTACCTGTAGTATTAGCATCAAAGAAGAATGGAGAATGGAGAATGTGTATATATTTTAGGGCTATCAACAAGATCACAAATCAAGTAAAGATTTACATTATTGCGGATGGATGATATTATGGATTGTTTGAGCGGAGTTGTGTATTTCTTAAAGATATATCTGAAGAGTGCATATCATTAGATTCAAATCAGAGAAGGAGATGAATGGAATACTGCCTTCAAGACAAAGGAAGGGCTATATGAGTAGTTAGTCATGCCCTTTGGGCAAACCAATGCACCGAGCACTTTCATGCGGCTCATGAATGAGATTTTGAAATAATTTATGGGTAATTTTTTCATTGTTTACCTAGATGATGTTTTGATCTTTAGTAAGACATTGGATGAGCATATAATGCATATTTGTAGGGTGTTTGAGAAGCTGAGAGAAGAGAAATTGTTGATTAATTTGAAGAACTGTAGTTTTGTGAAGGAGTTAGTGTATTTGGGATTTGTAGTTTCAGCAGAAGGTCTAAAAATGGATCTAGAGAAAGTGAAGGCTATCCTTGAATGGCCTACTCCAAGGAGTGAGGTAAGATCTTTTCATGGTTTGTCTAGATTTTATAAAAATTTTATCAGGAGTTTTAGCAATATTTGTGGACCCTTGACTGAAACAATGAGAGGGGATAGGAAAGAGTTTAAGTGGACTACAGGGGCATATAAGAGTTTTAAACTATTGAAACAAAAAGTTACAAAACAACCTATTTTAGCACTTCCAAATTTTAATAAGGTGTTTCAGGTAGACTATGATGCTAGTGGTACTATAATAGGAGTTGTTTTGAGCCAAGAAGGTAAACCTGTTTCTTATTCCAGTGAGAAGTTAAATGATTCCAAGAGGAAATATTATGTTTATGATCAGTAATTTTATGCTATAAGTTTGGGCATTGAAGAAGTGGAGACACTATTTTCTTCCTAAGGAGTTTGTTTTGTATACTGATCATCAAGATTTGCAATATTTGAATAGTCAAGGAAAGTTGAATTAGAGTCATTTGAAATAGGTTGAGTTTTGCAGAGTTACACATTTGTTTTGAAACACAGGAGTGGAAAGTCTAACAGGGTTGTAGATGCTCTTAGTAGAAGGAAAATTTTGCTAATAGAGATGCAAATTGAGGTGGTTGGGCTCAAGGAACTCAATAGTTTGTATCTAGAGGATCTTGATTTTAGTGAAGCTTGGAAAGCTTGTACAAAACCTATTACTCTAGATAGAACGAAATGGCTAGATTTCATCATCCAGGATGGTATGTTATTCAGAGGGAGTTAGTTGTGCATTCCAAAAAGTTCTATGAGGAGAATCTCATCAAGGAGAAATATAGTGGAGGATTGGCTAGACATTTTGATCGAGATAAAACTCTTTCTTTGGTTAGTGAGAATTATTACTGGCCACAGTTGTAGCAAGATGTCAAGAAGTTTGTACAAAGTTGCAAAGTATGTCAAATGAAAAAAGGAGCAAAGAAGAATACATGGTTGTATCAGCCATTACCAGCACCAGAGAAGCCACGGGAGGATATTAGTATGGACTTTGTTTTTGGTTTACCAAGGACTTGGCGGGGACATGATTCAATTTTTGTGGTGGTTGACAGATTTTAAAAGATGGCACATTTCATTCCCTACAAGAAGACTAATGATGTTGTTCATGTAGCAGAATTATTTTTCAAAGAAGTGGTGAGACTACATGGTTTTCCAAAGAGCATAGTTTCAGATTGAGACACTAATTCTATTGGATATTTCTAGCGCACATTGTGGAAGAAGTTAAAGATAGATTTGAAGTTTATCTCATCACATCATCCATAGACTGATGGACAGATAGAGGTGGTGAATAGGAGTTTGGGGAATTTACTAAGATGTTTGATTGGAGATAAGCCAACAAGATGGGATTTGATTTTACCACAGGTAGAATTTTCATACAATAATTCTATCAATAGGAGCACTGGTAAATCACCATTCCAAATTGTATTGGAAGTAGTCCCAGAAATGCATCTGAATTGAGAAAGATAGACAAAGGCGAGATAAGTAGTGTTGAAGATAAGGATTTTGCAGAACATTTGAAGAACATCCATGAGGAGGTAAGGAAGCACATTACCAAGATGAATATGCAATATAAGGCTAAGGTAGATGAGCACATGAGGCATAAGGAATTTCAGGTTGGGGATGAAGTCATGGTTCATTTGTGAAAGAAGTGATTTCTAGTAGGCACATATAACAAGCTGAAAATGAAGAAGTTTGGGCCATGTAAGATACTGAAGAAGCATGATTCAAGAAATGCCTATGAGGTAGAGTTGCCTATTGAGATGAATATTTCACCAGTATTTAACATTTCAGACCTGATAGAGTATCATGAAGGGGGTGTTGAAGATGAGATCATAGAAGCACAGTGGATTATTCCAGTAACTACTTCAGCTACCAAGGAAACTGAAGATATATTGGATAGTCATGTTGGAAGAAGCACAAGGAACATGACATATGAAGAATATCCGGTCAAATGGAGAGGCCAACCTGTAAAAGATTCATCATGGCTAACAAGGAAGGATGTTAACTATCTTGGTTTTCCTCTACACACCTGAGACATGACAGGGTCACTTCTCAAATTACCTCAGGTGTCTGATGCAGGAGCATCTTGGGTGTCAAGGAAATCTTGCATCACCCAAAAAATATTTATGGTTTCTTTTCAATAAGGGCTATCTTGTGTAGAGACTCTATTTATAGAAACTTACTATTTTTAGTAAGTTGTTCATGATGGGCTTCTAAAATAGCCATCTTTCTCAGTTCTTTTTATCCTCTTTCTAGAACAAATTGATTGCACATAGACATGAATTTAAGGTTTTAAGCATATGAACTTATGGTTTCTATGTATATATTATATATGCATGTGAACATAAGATGGAAATGTGGATACTTCTAAAGACATAATATCTACTTAAATTCATGGACAAGAATGGTGAATACAATAGCTATACATGTTAATGGATGTTTCCTTGCCTAAGCTATGTTTTGGGTAGTTACCTCCTGTAGCCGTAGGATCTGCAAGAGTGATAATTAAGACTTACACCTTTTCCTAATATTGATGATGTGGATATATATGTGTATGGCTAGATGTGTGCGCATTGATTGTTTTTCAGGAGTTGACTGTGGATATTCAAAGACCAACATACTGGCGTGGGATTCATCAAAGCCAACTGTGGACTGCAGAATCTTCACAAGCAAGTCAATACTTTATGTTGCATGCAATGCGCAGATTTAGTGTGCGCTATATTCTAGGATTATTCATGGTCAATAATGTTTCTATTGTGAAACTTTATGAGTTGTAACCAATCCTCATTTATGAAGTGATTGTAGATTTAGGAGATAGTTGTAGCTTCCTTTTAAATAATCGACTATTGTGACTCTTTTAGAGTTAGTCGAACAAACTAATTTTTAATAGAACTCTTGCATACTGTTTCAATCAAGTGTAATCATTTTATGGATGAATAGAATGTTCAGTTCAAGTTTGCATCTTTCATGTTGATTGTACTTCTCATTCACTCATTCAAGGGGGCCCACTTGATGAGTGAATTGTTCTGTTAGTGCAGAGTTCATTTTCTTATTCATTTATATGTATTAGAACTCTGTTGTTCCTGCAACTACTGATATCAGAATTAGTAGCATGTTCCTACAGCACAGTCATTTGGAGTAGTTCCTAACTACAATTTCCTACTTTGATTAGAATACATTTTCTTACCAATTTTAGTATAGTTTTCCTAAAGCATAAGCATTTGAATTCCTTAGATAGACTTAGAAAGAGAATGTTTGAAGCATATACTTTGCAAATGCATTCCAAGTTTATGTCCCTAGTCGATAATTAAATGAGACCAAATAATTCATTTAGGAATCATTTGGGGTGTCCAATCCTGAAATAGGCAATCCATTGCTCTAGGTTTCTGATACTATTATTTGGCCAAGCAGTTCATATGAGCTCAGAATGTCCTGATTTCACAGATGGAGGTTCATCTTAGTCATATCAGCCTACCAGTTTAGTTTCATTGCCACATCATATGTATTGGTGAAGTTATTGAGCTTTTTGGGTATGAAATCTTTGAGCTCAATTTTGAAGGCCTTAGAGGCTTTGGATCGTGATTGAACCCCAGCTGATTGGAGCTTGCACCAGTCAAGCACTGTAGATCAGGTCCTACCATTTCTGAAAAGTGCTTATAATAGAAAAACAAAGCTACGGTTAAAAAGTTATGGCCTCTGGAAGTTGGGTTACCTAAAAATATAATTTGTAATAATTTTGAGCCGACCCTATTGTAATAAAAATAAAAAATAAAATAATTCTAAGGGCAGTTGGCCTTAATGGCTAAATTTATGGAACCTTCTCAGGCGGTGGAAAATTGTCTATATAAGGAAATCCCGTAGTGTTGTCTAGGGCAGTTGGTAGTAGTTCTGGGTAATGATTTGAGGCTTTGTCCTATAAAATATTGTAAGGAAAATGCCCATGTGGCTTTACATATTGTAATTCTAAAATTTGTAATTCCACATTTGTGGAGATAATAAGAAGCCCATTTTCTATTCTTGCAAATTGTTGTTGTTTCTTTGTTTATGTTATGTGTTTGTGGTATTAAGGGGAGCACCTTTCATCATGGTTACAGGTTGCATTCAAAAATATAAACATTATTCATGCCAATACTTACACATGGATTTCCACTTTGAGCTTCTCTTGAGCACAAATTTTATTTAATTCCATCTGTATTTGATAGTCCTCTGAGAAAGTAGAAATTTGTAATACTTCGCATATAGAAACTAGTCAATCATTGGCCTGATTGTGCATCATATTGTTGCTGCCAACAATATTGGCATTAGTATTTACTTCTCTTACTATCACCACCATTATTAGCTAATGTTGATGGAATATATGTAAGTTCCTTCCAAAGATCGGGACACTCAACATCTTTCTTATAACAGTTGCATTAATCCACAGTGACCTCTCCAATGTCGCCATCCATGATATTCCCTCTAATATGAATGGAAGTGTTAAGAGTATCTATGCAAGCACACCTGCAAGTTGTGGGCTTGTTTTGTACCACAGACCTTCTTTCTTAACTTTCTCTATGGAAATGTAGCTATAAAAGGCATATTTCCTAAGCATCATTCCTTATGGGTTTTATACTAATTGAACCCACTGTACCCTGTTGAACTTGATTGAACTAGTCTAAACCTTTTGAACCTGATTGAACCAGTCTAAACTTTTTGAACCTGATTCAACTATTTTGAATCCAAGTTCAACCATTATCTAAGATTTTCTTCTCATAAAGGCATCTTCATAAAAGGTTGTCAAAAAAAATATGTAAATATTTATTTTAATCGTTATCAATAGGGAACGAGCTAGATTTTAAAAATTTTAATTTGGGGGGTTGTAAGTGGGCCAACAACAATGAAGGAAGAACTTGATTAGATTAAGAGTAACAAGACATGGATTCTTGTTCCCAAACCCATGAACAAGAATGTATTCAAAACTAAGTGGTTATTCAGAAACAAGATAAATGAAGAAGGTAAGGTGGTTCGAAACAAAGCAAGACTAGTTTGCAAAGGGTATTCCCAAATGGAAGGTGTTTTTACATAGACCTTTTCTCCTGTAGCTATACTTGAAGCTGCTAGATTACTTATTGTGTATGTTTCTTACATAAAATTCAAAGTATATCAAATGGATGTTAAGTCAGCATATTTTAATGGTGAGTTAGAGGAAGATGTTCACATTGAATAGCCTGATGGATTTCCCCTAACCAAGGAAGGAGATATGGTTTGTAAATTGTAGAAAGAATTGTATGGAATGAAGCAAGCCCCTAGAGCCTAGTATAATAGACTAGATAGGTATTTTTTAAACATTATATTTAGAAAAGGTACTACAAATAGTAATTTATATTGTAAAATAGTTGATGATAATATCTTGATTTTTGAAGTCTTTGTTGATGATATCATATTTGGTGTTGATGAAGAGTTAAGTAAAGAATTTTTTGATGAGATGCAAAAAGAATTTGAGATTTCTATGATAGGTGAGATGTTATTCTTTCTTGGATTACAAACTACATAGTTGGATAAAGGAATTTTTATTACACAATCCAAGTATTCTAGGGAATTGTTGAAGAAATTTGGTATGGAAGATTCAAAATTGGTAGGGACTCCAATGATTACTGGTTGCAAATTGACTAAGGATGATGAATCCTATTATGAAAATCAAATAAGATAAAAATCTACGATTGAAGGATTGCAATATCTAACTCATAATAGACCAATAATATCAAATGCAATTAGAAATTTTGCAAGATTTCAAGCAAAACCAAAGGAATCACATATGGTTGTTGTCAAGAAAATTTCCAGATACTCAAAGGGTGTAGTTGACTATGAATTGTGGTATGGAAAAGATGATTTTTTACCTTAAGTGCATATACTAATGTTGATTGGGTAGGTAATGTGGATGATAGGAAAAGTACAAGTGGAGGTGAATTGTTTTCGGGTAAGAAACTAATCTCTTGGACTAGTAAGAAACAAGATTGTATCTCTCAATCCACTTTTGAAGTTGAGTATGTTGATGTTGTTGTAAATTTTAATCAAGTTGTTTGGATAATAAAATGTTGAAATATTTAAGGATAAACATTGATGAATTGATTGTTATTAACTGTGACAACTCTAGTTCCATTAATATTTCAAAGAACCCTATGCAACATTCAAAGAAAAATCATATTTCTATTAAGTATCAAGTCTTGAGGGAAAAGATTAATGAAAAGGAAGTAAAATTGGAGTATGTGTCTAGTAAGGAATAGATTGTTGGTATCTTTACAAAACCTTTGTCGAAGGATACATTTGATTAGCTCAGATAGAAAATTGGGTTCTTGGCCCCTCTAGATTAGAGTCGATGATTCTAGTAATGGCATCAGTCCATAAACTTATCAAAATATTATTTTCTGGATTGATGATTCTAGACACTTCTCCTTGGGGGGATCAATCTTATGATCTATTGAGATTTCTTGTAGAAAATTTCATTCAGTTATGTTTGATGTCCTTGGCCCTTTTGCATTTATGTCAAAGGGGGAGAGATTATGTGAAAAACTGAGATAAGTGTGCTTGGAGAGATTATGTTAAAGCTAGATATTCAGAGTGATCAGGTGGATATATTTCAGAGTGATTGGGTGGATATATTTTAGAGTGACTAGGTGGATATATTAATGTCTTTGTGCATTGATCATTTATTCACTTCATATGTATTCATCAATTCCAAAGGGGGATATTGTTGGATGTCTTGAGGATATTGTTGGAATTCTATTGAGCTTGTCGGAGTTTGGTATTTGTGTGTGTTGACATTAATGTTTTGTCATTTATGTCAACATACTATTTTTGTTGCAGACAATATGTTAGTATGTTTTTCAAAGGCTACATTGAAGAACTTATGATGCGATCGTAAGGTATGGTTCAAATTTTCTTGCAGTTGGTCTACAGAGGTTCACAAACATTTGGGTAATAGATTTTCTAGTCACTGGCATTACAATGTTTCTGTGTGTAGTGGACAAGTGTTTAGTTTGATATGTCTTGAATTTGTTTTTTAAGAGGTTGTGAAGCTGGAATTTACATTGTGCCTTATAATTGAGTCTACAGCTGGTGTTTTTCATGATTCAGAGTATAACAAGCTATCCTTTATTATGATTGAGTTTGGTATTTCAGTTTCTTTGTTGATCAGTGTTGAAGATGAGTCTGGATTTTGAGTTGGAATTGATTCAAAGGTTCTAAGGATATTCATGTTAATTTTTGGTGTTCTTGGATCTTGAAATGATCGTGTTGTTGGTATGCATTGATTGAGGAAATCATATTTTCTATTTTGGTGGCATGTTGGCATTTCTTCATGTGAGTCCTAGTCGGCTTAGTGAAGTAAGTTGTTGTGACTCTTGAAGGTGATTTGGTGTTGTTG
>BSBK01002185.1:0-335000 GCA_027943335.1 Chamaecyparis obtusa | reverse complement strand
GTAAATGAGATAATAAAAAAAAGTAAATGACTCTCTCTCTCTCTCTCTTGCCCCCATCAATACTTAATATACACCAGCCAATATTATTACACAACAAATGAAGTAAAAATGACATATAAATAAATGCCTCTCTCTCTCTCTCTCTCTCTCTCTCTCACACACACACACACACACACACACATCCTATCCCTATAATATTTCTCTCCCACACTCTCCCCTCTATATCTATTTCCCACACCTCTATCTCTTTAAAGTGCTAACACTAAAGTTAGGGGATAACAAATTGTTTGCACTCATAGCTACTAAAGTTGTGCATGCATCTTCCCTATTTGAAAGAAATTGTTATAGTGTCAAAATTGTGTACATGTTAATAATTATTACATGTTTTAAAATATAAAAATTACATACTGTAATGGTATAAATTTTACCCCTCCAAAGGAAAATTATATTCCCTTTAGAGCCAAGTTCCCAGCATACATTTAGATATCTCCAAACTAGATAACCTCGCGAATATATCCTATTATAGATGAAGAAAATAATATGTTGATTCTAGAAATGGAAAGACCTAATGAAAGAGAGTCTTTGGCCCAAATCTAAGCATCTCAGCAAAGGATTCTAGTGTGATGTGTAGACGTCTACACAAAAAACTATAGTCCTATACAGACTGAAATAGAAAATACCCAAAATGTGGAAAAAATTCAAGTCTTTTCTTTAGATAACTTGCAAAACCCAAAAGTGAAATATCACAAAATATATTAATTAACAGAGATAAATAGAAATTAAATAAATAAAACATATTCAAACCCTTATGTTTTCAAATGCTTCCAATGAGCCTTCACACACATAAGAGAGGGAAAATGTTTGGGTTTGTTTGGAGACTTGCCTCAGTCAAGTCCCTACTTTGGTGTTTCCACCTTTACAACAGCCAAATAGATAGATAGATCAAAAATAAAAATAAATGATAATGTAATAGAAATAAACCCTATTTGATGGAAGAAAACCTCTATTACATGAGATATGTAAATAGAGAAAAACCCTTCTAGTGGAGGAAAACTCCTATTGCATGAAATAAACTAATATTGATATAAAGGGATGTGATGAATCCCAAGATGCTCAAAGACACATGTGAAATAGAAGGATATTACCAAATATGTTATAAGAGATCATTGTATCAGGTGAGAAAACAAGAGAGATGCTAGAGCCAAGACAATGCAAGAGATTTTGTGTGCAAGAACCAAGAGAGTAGTTAGCAAGAAACTAGAGAGATTGTAGAGAGAGTTTGAATATACGTGAAAGCCTAGATTTAAATGAAAGAAGAGGAAAGAAAAAGAGACTTCCCGGCCATTCTATAATATTCTAGGACATTTTCGCTGACAAAATCAAGTGACAAGTGGAAATCATGCACAAGATCAACATTTGAACATTGGGACATTAGTGGATAAATGTGTAGCATGCAAATTTCCATGTGTTGTGCTAGTTTCCAAATGAATCATGCTAAAAAATGATAGGTAGCAAAGGAAACATGTAGAGAATTCAAAGCTAATGTTGGAATATAGTTGTTGATAAGGATTTTGAGCATCCTAAGAGGGAAAAGGATAATGTAAGGGCTCAAATGGACCTACACAAATTCTAGGGGAATGGACACTAAAGTGGTAACAAAAGTGTGGCCTAAATAAAAAATGGGGGTATGTAATTTTTTACTCTACTTTTTTCCCCCACTTTAGTGGGATTGTGACTCTAAATGAATATGCACACTAAAGGAAATGAACTAAAATCAAATAACATCATGATACTAAAATGATACTATAGAGGAAGTAAACAAGTCTTAAATCCAAGGAAGAATGCATTCAGTGTAAATACCTACAAGTCAAATGCATTAGAGAGAAAAAGTTGCACAAGAAAACAAGGTTAGATCATGAAATCCACAAATCCATGGGGTTAGAAAACAAACCAATCAAAGTAAAAGTTTTGGGTTTGCAAAGTTAAAGATACGTTAATGTAAAATATTATCTCAATACAATGCATCATCCCCAAAATATGAGAAACAAAAAATAGAGGAATTCTAAACAAGGAGAGAAGAATTTAGGATTAATTGCTTCAAGGAAGAATGCAACCAATAGATATGGAAAACAATATCGAAGAGACAGCACAAGACTACGAGAATGGATTGATCTATTGGTAGAGGTCATGTAGATGATCACAATAACTATCACCAACCCCGCTATGGTGGAAATAAACTACTGAAATAGACACTCAATATAACCAACTTTGCTATGGAAGAGGGCCACTATCAAGGAAATTACACTGGTATGGCTAGAAAATTTTGTTATGCTAGATAGCCATACTATAGGGAGATTTTGATTGTGCTCTGGCATCCTTAGTGAATTCTAGATAGGCATGTGATAGGGAGGCTTTGATGGTGCACTAACATGCATATAAAATGCTAGATAGGCATGTGATAGGGAAGCTTAGATCATGTAGATACGCATAGAGAAATATAGATAGGTGTATGATAGGCAAATGTTTAATAAGATAGTGGATTGGCCACCACAAAGGTAGACAAAATAGATAGTGGATTGGCCCCCACAAAGGTGGATAAGATAAGATAGTGGATTGGCCCCCACAAAGGCAAATAAGATAAGATAGTTGATTGCTCCCCACAAAGGAAAATAAGATAAGATAAGAAAGTGGTTTGGCCCCAACAAAGGCAGATAAGATAAGATCTTAAGATACATATGTAGAAAAGAGAGGATAGATGTAAACCTCAATACCACTTGTCATGCATAAAAGAATAAGAAATCTTATCAATAGGTGAATGATTGATGACACTTGATTCAAGAACTTATTGTATTTTATCTTTCAAGGCCTTTCATTCACTAGTAGAATAACCTAGCACTTGATAATATGAACAAAAAAAGTGTCTCTCTTCATCTTTCATATCATGGAGCCTCTTATGTGTAGGAGGAGAAAGAGTGATCAAGTGGGATTTGAGAATCCATATAAACATATGCTTTTGTTTAGATAAAGAATTAGTAGTAGGTAGCAATAATTTCTCTTGTAAAGGAAGGTTTTATTGCTCACAAGAAGAGGACATAGATGTTTTGGATGATGGAAGAGTGGATGAAGACAAAGGAAAAAAATTTTAACCTAAACCCATCATTGAAGAGTTGAATCCAAGAACCTTTCCTTTATAGCCATGCTAAAGAATATTGAATCCTAGATCAAATCATGATTGCAACTCAAAAGGTGGAGGATCAATATTATCAACATAGTTGATAATGTTCACACTATCCTGCGATATAGAAGAATGATCATCCTTAATAGAAGGTGTGAATGAAATCTTTGGAAGGTCATGGTGGATAGGGTTGATTTCATCCAAAGGACCTTGATCATCACTAAGACATGAATTTGATTTAGGAGAAGGTAAGTTAGAACCACCATCAAGATTATGGACTCGTGGTGTTGCAATAGTTCTTGATGATGATGAAGGAGTTGAATTCTTAAAAGAAGTACAACTTGAAGACTAATTATCCTTAGCCTTGTAATAATAATGGAGGGATGTAGGATCAATATTTATTATAACTACATTATTATTATGAGTAAATTTGATACATTAGATGGGACTACACCCATGGCATGAATCTGCAATCTAACTAGAAGAAGATTATATTACAAAGTGTCTGGTATAACATGTACCAAAGTAGGTAAAGTAATGGGTCCAAGCTACAAAGGTAGCATTATCATACCTAGAGATTTTTTAACAACATTATTAAACCCATGAATTGATAGAGAAAAAGTTGCAAGAGAAATTGGATCTATTTTAATTTTAGGTAAAATGTAAATACTACAAACATTGAGTTGTGAACCAGTATTAATGAGAGTGCATCTAATACCAATAACATTTACAAAAGGAACTATCATTAATGGGTCATCTTGATCTTCTACTTAAGTGGATGTAATTTCATGTTGATGGAATGTAATATCTGAAGTACCAGAGCATATGCAATCTAATAAAAAAAATTCATCACCTACTCTAGTGAAAGATGGCACAAGGATCTTTTGTAGACCCTCCTGAAGCATACCATGATATAGAGAAGTTTTAAGAAGATCCTGGAGAGATATCTTAGTGGGGGTAACATGAATTTTCTCCATAAAATCAAACTCTACTGGGGATTAAGGACATGATTAATTAGGATCAAATGAGAAAATAGATTGAGAATATGGAAGAGTTGTAGGAATATTAATGTTTTTATTATCCCACTAGTATGATAAGTATGAGATACTCTTTTATAATTAGTATCCACACACTTATTAGAGTTTAGAGATAGACAAAAATAAAAGAAATGACACATAGGGTAAACCTTATAAGAGCCACTACTAATGGCCATAACCTTGTTTGATTTTGGTTGTGGATCTTCTCCATTAATATAGACCATTTTTCTCTTAATATTTTTAGGGGCATCAAAGACAACAATTACATTAATAGATTTATTCTTAACATCATCTCATGGGAGCTGATACGTCAGATGAGATTCCCCATTTACTAGAGCATCTTCTCTAGAAAAGAGTGAACTTTAATGAAGAGATGGTAGATTAACTTTAAGAACTGTATCAATGATCTCATCTTTTTTCAAAAAAGTGTCTTCTTTAATAGAAGAAACTTTACAAGAGGAATCAAAGATATATAGGGACATATGAAGAGATAATTCACCATCACATGCATGAAAAGGAACATTGTTAATAACTTGAATAAAATTAGAGATTGAACTAATAAAAGAATACAAAAGGTGCATCTTTAAAATAATATACTAGAATAAGTAAAGGATGCATAAAAAATTCATTTGAAGGTCGACATATTATCCCAGAAGTGACAACATGGAATGGGGTTTGAGGCAGTGCCTCAAATTTTTTGGGGGGAAGGTGAAACCTTTGAATTGTCCTTTTTTTAGGGGGCTAAGAACTACTAAAAGGAATGATAAGTAAAACCCTTGAAAATGATATAGAAGTAGTGTTCAAGTCAAGATCACCAAAATGTAATGGTGTAAATTTGACCATGCTAAAAATAAATTATCTTCCCTTGAGAGCCGAGTTTACAACACACATTCAAATATCTCCAAACTAGATAAACTAGCAGAAATATCCTATTATAGATGAGGAAAATGATATTTTGATTCTAGAAATGTAAAGACCTAACAACAAAGAGTCTTTGGTCCAAAGCTGAGTGTCTCTTCTAAGGATTCTAGTGTGACACATAGATGTCTATGCAGTGCATTATAGTCCTATACATATCAAAATAGAAAATACCCAAAATGTGGAAAAAACTCAAGTTTGTTCTTTAAATAACCTACAAAACCCAAAAGTCAGAAATATAACAAAATATGTTAATTAATACATATAAATAGAAATGAAATAAATCAAACATATGAAAACCATCATGCGTTCAATTGCTTCAAATGAACTTGCACATACCCAAGAGAGGAAAGATTTTTGGGGATGTTTGGAGACTTGCCTCAGTCAAGTCCCCGCTTTGGTGTTTACACCTCTACAACAGTCAGATAGATAGATAGATAGATAGATGAAAAGATAAATAAATGATAAAATAATAGAAATAAGCCCAACTTGATTGAGGAAAACCCCTATCACATGATATATACAAATAGAAACAAACCCCTCTAGTGGAGGAAAACCCCTATTGCATGAAATAAAATAATATTGATATAAATGTATGTGATGAATCCCAAGATTCTCAAAGACACAAGTGAGATAGAAGGATGTTATTGAGTATGTTGTAAGAGATCATTATAGCAAGTGAGAAATCAAAAGATTTGCTAGAGCCAAGACAATGCAAGAGATTTTGTATGCAAGAACCAAGAGATTAGTTAGCAAGAAACAAGAGATATTGTAGAAAGAATTTGAATGGAGGTGAAAGCCTATATTTAAAGGGAAGAAGAGGAGGAAAAAAGAGACTTGCACGACATTCTAGAAGATTTTGGGTTGTTTCCACTGACAAAAGCAAGCAACAAGTGTAAATCATGCTTGAGAATGACATTTGAACATTGGGATGTCAGTGGACAAATGCATGGCACACAGATGTCCATGTGGTGTGCTAGTGTCCAAAAAAATCATGCTAAAAAATGATAGGTAGCAAAGGAAACATGTAGAGAAAACAAATTTAATGCTGGAATATAGTTGTTGACAAGGATTTTGAGAATCCTAGGAGGGAAAAGGATAATGCAAGGGCTCAAATGGACCTACAAAAATGCTATGGTAATGGACACTAAATTGGTTAAAAAGGTGTGGCCTAAATTACAAATGTAAGTATGCAATTTTTCACTCTACACATACTTATGTGGTAACAATCATCTTTTTGTCTAAAAATGCAAACGAGTTTAGGGATCTAAATGTGTACACACTACTATAAATTAAAATATATTTCCAATGGCCAAATAAGCATAAAAAGGGTTGTTAAAGGCCCCACTACAACTATTTCTACTCTCATTGTGACATTCTCAAACAGTGTAAGAGATTCCTTTATTTTATATGAGTTCTAATGATTGAAATGTATAATCAATTTGATTGTTCAATATTTTTTTGTTTAATTCTTTTGATTTTCAAATTAGATGAAATTCATGTTTTTTATGATTATTTAGGAAAAATTAATATTAAAAATAGGAAAGAACAAGAAGGAACATCCAAAAAATAAGAGGTACAAAGGAAAATACAAAGGGAGTACATGAGAAGAGTACGTGAAATGAGAAAAGTACAAGAAAAAGGTATGTTATTTGCACCAACTCAAGAATAAAATCAATAAAATTTAAACCAAGAACAAGTTCCAATCATACCTTATTGAGAAATTAAAAAACCAATAACAAATTCCAATCTTAACATTGAATGTACTAATTGCAAATGAAGAACAAATATGAAACTTTACACCTAGAATTATTTGTAGGAAGCCAAAGTATCTAATTGACATTGATAAAAATATTTTGAAAGTAGTGTCTGAAAAAATTTAAAATTACACTTGCAAAAGAAAGTCTAATATAGTTTGGAAGAACTATTTTGAGAGTGTAAATCAAACTAAAAGGTGTTAATTGATTGTTGAATTGATTAAAAATATAAATTTTAGAGAAATTAAAATCATTGGCTTAAGAACATCAAAAACCAATAGAGAGAAAACTATAGTATGAAATCTAATTGGTGTATATCAATCTTCTAGATAAAAATTATGCACTAAGGATTCCAATGTCACTTGATGTGTTCTTATGCCAACAATAATGAGCCAAAAATAGAAATATATTGCTTGATAAGAAAAACTAGTCACTAATGATAAGTAGAGCAATACTACACCATGCCTTTAGGAGATGTGAAAAATTTTAAGATCCTAAAAATAACTCTCTTTGAGAATTCTTGGGTAGACTTCCATGAAAAGGAAAGATTGTTGTTTATGCATTAAGATAATTAATTTGAAAAAATTTGACAAGACAAAAAAAGAGTTTCGCCCAATCAAAGAGATGTTGTTAGAAGACAAATAGGATCTAAAAATCATGAAATAGACCCCACAAAAAAAAATTGTATATGACACAAACACAAATTAATATAAATTTGTTTGAACCTATCCTCAAATAAGAATTACTCAAAGGTTTTTTGAAATGGAAACACCCTTTTATGTTAACTAGATAAATTATGCACAAAATACATGTTGTAGGAGGCATATGGATTTTTTCATGTATTATGATAATTATTGTCATATATGTTGTACTTTTCACACATAATGTTTTGCAGGAATGTGGTATACAAGTCCCTCTTAAGTCGTGGAGAGATTTTATTTCAAGCGTATTATGTAAGTGAGATGATGGATGTATATTTTATTAGATGATGTGTTTGAAAGGATCATGTCTTACTTGTGGTGATTTGCAAAATATGCAAATATGTATACATGTAGAGAGCACACATGAAATTGGAAAAATCTAGTATCTTTTGGAAAATACAAGTCTGTAAGATATGATATTAAAGATGATAAAGATTTGAAGATATGTGATTTAGTGAGTAAAATTATGTTTGTAGTTGAGTTCATGAGGATTTTCAAAGATAAAATAGTTTATGAGTACACAATGCATGCACATAGAGCTTGGTAGTTGGATGAGAAGTTGAAGTTATATAAGGATATGTTTCTTCTTGGAACAATTATCTCTATTGTAGATTTTATAGAGAATTATACACTACAAATATAGAATAAAGTTTAATATATGTATTATCAATCTAAAAAAGCTACACTTTTTATACACATAGCACTCATGTGTGTATGTAATAGTATAGAGGAGGATAGATGAATATTAAAATCATGTCACTTCAACATCACCGATGATTATACTCATTTGAAAGAGTTTTTATGAGGATGCTTTGAAATTTTCTATGATAATTTAAGGGAAATAAATATTGGATACAATCAACACATTATATGGTTAGATAACTACACCTAACAATTTAAGAATTCAAGGAATTGTATTGGTTGAGTAGAATGTGTTTGAGGAATAGCATTCAACATTTTTGGAATTTCATTGAGGCTAGACATGGAGAGAGAGAGTGGTGGTATAGGAGTATGTGTAAACAAATCCCTTGCAATTGAATGATTGAAGTAAGAAGGAGGTGCTCAATTCATGGATGCAACAATAATTGTACAATGGTGAAACTCCATGATGGGACTAGGTTATAAAGGTAATTCTTTGGTATCTAGATATTTTTGGTTGATTACTAAATCTAATATTTTCCATTATGTATATTATTGTAAAATTATAAGTTTCAGTGAATTATACTCACTTAGAAGTTCAAATAGAAGTTCCCTAATTATCTATACAAAAGAGAGTGTTTATTTTGTTTCTTCATCTATGGGTTTCTTGTGGGAGCAATGTGAATCATAAGAGTGGGTTGATGAAGGGTATTGTATACCTATAGTTCCCCTTGACACATAAATTTCCCTGATCTCTACAGTTGAACTAGATGGAGGTATCAATGGACTTTGACCATGTATCTGACCTAGTGCAAATAGGTATTGCAATTTATTACTTATTTTTTTAACTCATTTAATTACATTTTACATGTTTTATAGAATTAATTTATTCTTCAATAAAATATAGGTCATGTGTACATGGTTATTGTTGATGAGAATAATGAGGAGGGAACAAATTACTTTTTGTATTGTGGTGTTGAGGCAAAAAAATTCATTGAAACTATCATTGATGGAGAAGGTATTGAGTACCCAATAGGGTTCATTTTTGTCATAAGTAGATGGCTTAGAAGGTAATTAATAAATAAATCAAATGTTTGGTTGATCAATGACTTTAACACACACAATCATATTCTTCATTACTCAAACCTTGTTGTGGCAATAAATATTCAATTGATTAAATATCATCATAGACCACTTAATAAGAATTTATGGAAAGTTTTTTAATCTAAACACAAGGTAATACATGGTACAATAAGAGTTAGAGTTGATCCACAAGGTCCAACAAATTGAATTTGGTCCAGCTACAAGTTTTTAGCATGTTTGAAAATTGATTATCTTAAAAATAGAATGATTTTAGAAATTTTATATATATCATTGGCCAATCATTGTAAATTTGATTGTTTTTTTTATATTAACAACCATTAGTTGATTTGTACATACTTAGAGGCCAAATTTTGTACATATAAATGGCCATGAGATTGTTTGTATCTATTGAGAGGTCAGGAGTTGATTTATACCTATTTAGAGGCCATAAGTTGATTTGTACATATTTAGAGGCCAAATTTTTGAAGTATAAATTTTGAACCATTAGATTATAAATAAATAAATAAAATTTTGTGATGATTTTAATTTTGTATCTATGATTCTCAATTTTTTTAAGTGCTATTCTCAAATCAATTTTCATGTGCATGTGTAATGCTAATTATGTGTCTATAATGTATGAAAATTATTATGATATGAAGAAAAAGATAAATATACTAACAAATCTCATGTACATGACCTACTTATGTTTTTTCACGAATGTCATGTGTATGTGTAATGATGATTATGATTATGTATGTTTACATGTGATTGTGAACATAATATAGATATATTAGATAGAGCATAGACATTTTGGACATAATAAAGACATGTTAGATATGTTCATGCATGATTATGATTATGATTATGATTGTGATTATGTATGTCATGGGTTCATTAGGGTTGTCTTACACTCATTAGGGTTGTCATAGGTTCACTGGGGTTGTCATAGGTTCAATATGGTTTCCCTATTGTCATGAATGTTACTTTCTAACATAATATAAACATGTCATACACAATATAGACTTTTTACTCATGTTCAAAAATGATTATGATTATGTATGCCCTAGGTTCAATAGGGTTTCCCTAGGTTCATTAGGGTGGTCCTAGGTTCAATGGGGACTCCCTATTCTCACTAATGTTACTTGTCAACATAATATAGACATTTTAGACATAATATAAATATGGTATACATTCTCACAAACAATTATGATTATGTATGTCTTAGGTTCATTAGGGTTGCACTAGGCTCTTTAGGTCTTTCCTAGGTTCATTAGGATTATCATAGGTTCATTAGGGTTTCCCCATTCATAAATGTTACTTGTCGATAATTTTTGAACCTACTGAACTTAAGAGATAACACAGCTACCATATGGTTCTATACATTTGGGAAAGTTTGGAAGAAAAATAGGATCATCCCTAGCATAAATCCACCTATCTAATTATGTTGGAACTAACATTTTGTGCCTATGATGACCAAAATGAAAATTAGGCTACCTTGAAACATTTTATTAAATGTCTCTAACAATTTTTGTATCAAAAAAAATCATTTCCCTAAGAAAATGACTCTAAGTCTTAAAAAATTGAGATAGCTTATTATAGAGGGGCCTCACATGACCTTGTAGGTTCAAAAAAAACATTCCTATGTGCTAAAAATACTAAGAAATAGCTCATCAAAGTTTGACTATTTTTTGAGTTTAGGGCACTTAAGGGATAACATTTCTACAATATGGCCCTAGACATTCAGATCGGATTGGAAGAAAAATAGGACTTTTCCTAGCATGATCTTGTTTGACTGGTCATGTTGATTTTGAAGGTTCACACCCATGATGAATAGAACATAAATTAGGCTACTTTGAAAAAAATTCATTGAATGTCTTTGACGATTTTTGCACTTGCAAAAAAACCGATTCCCTAAAATAATGGCTCTGAGTCTTGATAAATTGAGATAGGTTATTGTAGACGGGCATCACTTGACCTCATAATGTCAAATAGAATGTTTGTATGTACTATGAATCTCAATAAATGGTGTGTCAAAGTTTGACAACTTTTTGAACTTAGGGTACTTAAGGAATAATGTCATTATGGTATGGCCTTAAACATTTAGACAAGATGGAAAGAAAACCACGACCATCCCTAGCATAAACTCACCTAATTGGACATGTTAACACTAATAGTTTTTTCCCATAATGAAAAAAATAAAAATTAGGTTACTTTGCAAATTTTCATTGAATGTCTTTGACAATTTTTGCACCAACACAAAAAAAATTTCCCCAAGAAAAAAAATTAGAGTGTTGAAAACATGGGATAGGTTATTGTGAAGGGGCTTTAAGTGACCTTGTAGGTTCGAATTGAACATTCGTATGTGTAAATAATTCTAAGAAATAATGTAGTGCCTCTTCTATTTTCATTCTATGTGACATCTTGATGTATGTGCTTTTGACTTCTCATGCTTGTATTGTCTGATCATGTTGTATGAGAGTTTGTTACCTTCGGGGTGATCCAATGTATGTTATTGCATCAGCAAGTTGTTTGTGCTTTATACCTAGTTGTGAGAACCATTTTGTTGAGGCTGATTGTATACCTAATTAGTGATGTATTTCTTTGGATTTAGACATTTATTATTTCTCCTATGTGATTGGTTGAGTTGATCTTGTGATGAGGTGACTATTCTTGTGTTGTGGTTTCATGTTGGCATTGTGAGATGCACTTAGTTTAGTTGATTCTTGTGTTCATCCGAAGATTACTGTTGTGATTATGATTTGTATCTTCCTTTTGGTCTTTTGATGTGATTTGTTGGTTTCATTAAGGTATGTCCCAGTGGTTACCCAAATGTGATCATTTATCTATGTGATGTGATCTAACAGTTGCACCGTGTGATGCATTTGATTACCACCCTTCTATTTTGGTTACTATTGTAATGATGATTTTATGCTAGATTATGTTGTATTAGTGTTATGATCATATTTTCATGATGATTCCTAGAATATTTTACAATTCAGAGTATTGATTACATTATAAGTATGATTTTATTGGACTCCTTGATTATTGTGCCTCTTATGTAGTTGGATATTTTAGTTATTTACTTTCACTAGTTATGCTTGTATGTCCTAAAATGATTTATTTAAATGCTTTATATTTAAATGCAATGTTAATTCAATAATATTATGTTTACTACTATATCGCACAATTGTTATGCATTATACCCTTTGTGCTTGTATGAAGTGAGACAATTTCATAGTTATTCATTTATGAGGACCACACAATGGTGTCACTCTCCTTCGGTGTTTTTTTATCATGTATGTATGCGCTTCAGCTATTTATATCATGAGCATCTACACTTGATATTTGTTTATTTCAATGAATATGCACCACACACATTCTTCCTGAACTATAGGATTTGAGTGTGTCTATATCCCTGGTAGTAGCACAGGAGATTATATCACCGACCCCCTTTCATTATTGAGCCAATCTCATTCCTAGATTTTTGATGTAACTGTGGTTGTTAGATTATCCTTGTGCTACATGTTATTAAATCTGGATTCATATTGCATATTGTGTTAGACACGTGAGTGTGTCTATGCATTTAGAAGGTCTTATAGTTGTCATAGATGATTTTATTAAAATGCTTATTTTAATGCGTTTGGGGAATTTTAATGTTATTTTATTTACTAGATAATTTTCCATAGTTGAATTCCTTTTTATTGAAGTTGATTTAATTTATTTTCAGGGTAAAGTCAATAGTTCACTTAAAGTATTTAAGTGACCTATTTCAAGAGTCACTTTTGAAAAGTGCTTATATATCTTGAAGTTGAGTTCATTTGACTCACTTCTAATTTTGGGAAATAAGGAATTTGCTTCAAAACCTCTTGTGGAGAAATTTTATTTTGATTCGTTGGGAGTGATTGGGTCCTCTGATTTTATGGGTATAATCTTGTTGGAATCGGGTTGTTGTTGTTATTCGTCTGGAGGAACCTTTTCAGATTTCGCATGGGATTTATTTATTCCACTCATTTTTGGTTTCTCCTTTGACTACAAGGTAGGGATCTTGTGTTTTTTATCAATCCTTATCATTTTATTTTGGTTTATGTTTTCCTTTTCTTTATGGTGTTAGCACCTAGAAAAAAATTCATGGCTCTAGCATTTTTCTGCCGGTCTTTGCAGTTATTTTTGTGTCCCTGGCTTTGAAACCCTAGTTCAAAATTCATATTTACTAGCCGTTACATGAGAAAAAAGCCTAAAATGCCCTGGCCTTATTCTATTTTCATGTTACTTTTTCGGGTGACTTAAAATCTTAATTTGCATGTGCTAATTAAAGTCCTCTAAGTGTTCGATGGTTAGGTTTTCATGTCTGATGGGGTCCCTTTTAATTTTTTCCTAAGATTTTACCCTGGCGGCCTTTAATTTTTCCCTAAGTCCATGCACTAATATTTTCTAATGTTTTGGCTTATGTGTTTCCTAGGCCCAGCTCTGACAACATCTACATCTAATGGCTATCGTTAAAGTGCAAGCGATGTGTCAGAGGTTTCTGAAGTTGCGACAACCATTCATTCTCTTTGTGACATAGCCTTTCATATCAACAGGTCCACTACCATGTAAGCATAGATGGCAGTTCTTTATTGGTTAGGAACAGTGAGTTGGACATTCTATCAGTGGGACCTATTTTCAAGTAGATTCCAGATCGACAGTTGGCGAATAAGCGCATAGAATCTCAAGAGCCCTTCAGATCATGTGCCATCCATCCAATTGTCCAAGTGTTATGATCAGTTAGGGGTGGGTCCAAAGTTACATGTAAGTACAAATGGCAAGCTCTGATTGGTCCATGTAGCAATGACTTGGTGGGTGTCAGTGGGTCCTAGTATCCAGCATGTCAGTGGGTCCTAACCTTGTCAGAGAATCGACGAATGGCGTAAGTTCTCATCAATTTTGTCAGAGGCTTGAGATGTTGCGATAGCCATTAATCTCATCTGGTGTCAAAGGGTTGTCAGGGCACAGAAAGATTCTTGATCTGACGATTGTGTTAAATTATGATACAATCTTCATGGTCTATGCAAAGTTGAGATGGTCACCAATCTTCTTAATGCGGGCCCAATTAGTTTATCATCCTTTTTGGCAGTTCTAACAAGCATCTGCTTTGTTTGCTGGTTCGCGTGATTTTTTAGCGATGGGTCTAGTAACTTAGCGATTTGGAAAATAGTGTCTGTATAGTAGCCAAATGATTTAGCGGTGCTCTCAAAGTTCTCATGAATGGGTGAGGGATTTCTTTGGTCACGTGTTCGCCAAATGGATAGAATGTTAAGGGTTAGCCAAGGACAGTGGGACCGCATGATGATTCATCACTGAGGTGTCAATTTTTTATTGGCTGAGCTGGAGGATGACGAGGAATACTATAAGGTGGGGCTTTTTAGAAAGGTCAGTGATGGGGAAAAAATCTATGGTTGGCATAAGTTCTCATTGATTGTGTCAGAGGCATGAGATCTTATGCCCAGCGTTCATTTTCAAAGGCTTAGGTGGGTGGGTCATGTGTCAGTGGTGACCGAGCAGCAATAGCGAATGATGCAGTGACAAATGGCACAAAGAAGGCCCAGGTGGGGTCTAAGGCCTTACCAATCTGGACAAAAGTGTTTAGCGGCCCAACAAATTTTCAAAGGCCTCGCTCATTCACACAATAAAGTGGTGATATTCTAAATCAACTGGCGATCTAGTGAACAAGTGTTCGCGTAATAGCTAAATGAATTGGTGGAAAGGTGAAACATTCAGTGAATAGGCAATAACATTTTGTCACCAGTTCGCTAAATATGGGACCGAGGTTGAATGTTTCCTTTAGTCGCCAGGTTGTTGGGTTAAGCTCGGGTTAAGGTTTTCATTTCACAAATAGGAATTACTTTGTCACGTGTTCGCTAAATGTTAACCCGAGGCTATCCGATGAGTTAAGTCATAAAGCTCGTGAAACATGATGATCAAACGGTCACGATATAATTTTGATTCAAGTTTGAATGACAACCGTTGATTTGCTACTGGCACTTTGATATGACTATTGAAATTCAAATTCAATTTTTTGAGGGTTTCTCAGCGATAGAAAAGACTAAAATTCAATGCGGAAGTGACTAGAGCTGGTAAGAGATGATTTGTTTTCCATTGCAATGTAGTCCAAGGTGTGATGATCGATTGCAAAGATCTATACCATGTAAGGAGTGAACAAAGAATGGCTCAAGCCATGTTGTAGGGTGATTGAATAGACTAGTTTTCATGGCAATTCTTTGTTGTTCTGTACTGTTCTCACAGATTTTCATGATTGCAGATCTGTTTGAGATTCATTCTCTCCAGGTTGCTTGTGTTTATTCCCTTGCAATAAATTTTTTTGTATTTTGATTGGTTGGGTAATTTAAACCCTAACCCTAGTCACCCGAAGCTTGATGCATCCTCTTTGAGGATTCCAAGGTGACTAGGGGTATAAGTAGTGAAATGTTTTATTTTGTAAGGGTTCCTTCTTCTGCAATTTTGAGGAGAACTAGTTCCATGAAGGGTCCTTTTCCTATAGATTTTCTCTACTTCTCTGCATATAGGGTGTTCTTTTCTTTTCTCCTTTGTTGGCTTAGAGAATATGATTTGTATTGTAACTAATTTGTCTTATGTATGAGAATTCGGTATATTCTTATTGTCATCAAACTATCTCCATTTGAATCTTGAATTCATTAATCATACATCAAGGGTGTTTGATTTTTCTATTTGCATTTCCCATGTGTTTGCAAGTGGATTTGTCTTCATAGAGATAGTTGGTTTAGGATTAGTTTTCACGTATGTATGAGCTAAGGTGTCAAAGATGTGTCATGTTTGTCTTCCAGTGGATGCTGGTTAATGTATTGTCTATTTATAGGTCTCTTCTGAGGGGAGGGTTAAATCCTTTGGATGGATAATAACATACTTGAATACACAGGTGGGTTGTTAAAGTGAGGTTTGGTCATGGTGTGTGATTGATGTTAGGCATCAACACATTGAGTATTTTGTCTTCTTGTTTCATAGTTGTCTATTGCAATAGGGTATTTGACTCTATGGCCCGCTGGACAAGGCATTGGTCTACTAGAGACTTAGTGTATCTCAGGGGTCTCTTCAACCCAACATTCAAATCATTCAAATCAAGTACCTTTCCCTTTCATGTTGGTAGTAGTAATAGGAGGTCCTTTCTAGTCTTCAGACTCATTCTATGCAAGTAGGGCTATTGCATGTGAATTGGCTTCATTGGGGTACAAGTTACCTAAAGGGGTTTGAAGATTATTCCACAATAATCTATCTACAGGCCTATCATTTATCTTAAGGTGTCTTGAATGTGCAGATAAGGCAATACCCGCCTAAGTGATGTGGAGCTCAAAGAAGAAGGAGGATGTTCTTTATCCTCATCAATTGGACTATTTTCTTGTCAAACTTGAGTGCCTACCCTGAGAATTAAGCCCATATAATTGATTCAAGTTTGGTCCTGCAAGGAAAAGCTCCAACAAATTGGCGACTCTGCTGGGGATTGAAATAAAGTTACCATTATGCTTTTCCCAGAGTTTGGTTATATGATCAAAGAGTCAAATACAAAATAAAGCATTTGCTAATATCTTCTCAATAAGTGTTTAGTGGCAGCTTTGAGGTTCTTTGTTTGATCAGTGCAGTTTCTGATAAACAGTGAGGCCTTGTGAAGTTCTTTGTTGATCGGAAGAAGACACAAAAGGTGATGTATTTTTCCTCTTCAAGGAAATGGTGACTCTACATAGCAAAGAACCTAATGGAGTTTCAAGATGAGTTGTAGATTTGCCCTACCTTCTGGTCAACAAAGTTTTTCTACTGCAGAACTTCCAAGTATCATGCTTTCATGTTTGGAAATGTTTCCTTATTAAGTGATCAAGCACTAAGAAAAGGAATAAGGTGTGAACTATGTAGGAAGGGTTCAATGACAAAAGAAGGTTAGTTTCAAGTATAGATTTCTTGTCATTAGCCTTGAAGGTTTTCAAGTGGATGTGCAAAAGCTGCAGCTAGTGATCGATGTTCACAGAGTTTCTTTTGTCAAAGGATATGTGCCATTTTTTTATGATGGCATACCTGGTTTCCCTAATAAGATCCCTGATGGAATCAGGAGATATTTACCAAAGTATAATAGGGACCAGTATCAGTCAGCAAGGAAACATGTTCAATGCTTTGTTGATGTAATGTGTGATTTTGATGTTTTCCATGAAGACCTATGGATGAAATTGTTTGTTCAAACTTTAGGAGGTGATGCTAGAGACTGGCTCTCTTTTCTACCAGCATGTTCTATCTCATCTTGGAGTGAGATGAATTCGGCCTTCATGGAGAAATTTGGAGAAAGGGTAAGCATATCTAATTCCTATGATAAGTTTTTAAAGATTCATATTGAGAATGATGAACTTGTCTCTCAATTCAATATTAGATTTGCAAAATTATTGAATGAGATCCCTGAGAATTATAGACCCAATGATCAAGTATGTATGAATGTCTACTTTGATGCATTTGGTAAGAAAATGAACTACTTGCTGAGGGATAAAGAACCTAGGTTATATCAGGCATTTATAACTACGATGGACATTGAGAAAAATTTGAAATATGGATTGACCAGAGGTCATTTTTCCATGAATATATGTCAGTCTAATGAATATGAAAGAAAAGAAGACTATAGTGTTGATACCACAATTCCAAATCGGTGTATCAACACTCCTGCTATAGTTTGTAATCAAGTTGAAATGTCAAATCAAGATATGTGTATAAATGTTGTGGAGTCTTTTTCTACTGATGAGACATGTGTTCAGGATGCTACAGTAGTAAGACATATTCTAGACCTTGGTAGAATTGAGCAATGTGATGGTTTTTTGGGTTGTGAATTAGCCACTACTATCAATTCTTATAATTTTGATTATAAGCATGATTTTGCTAATGCTCCTAGGCATGAGGTTGCTGCTTCTATGTCTCAATATCATACAAATGAAGAGGCTGAAAGTTATGTCTCTAATGATGAGTTTGAAGTTGTTGTACAAGATGAGGAATATGATTCACAAGCATATCAATCATGGTCAGAGGAACATAGTGCTGAAAGTGGTTACTCAAGTGAGAGTGATGAAGGCAGTGATGTGGAGGTGTCTTCATATGAGTCAGATGCAACATGGGAGGAGGAAAGTAATGATGGAAGTGAACACTCCTTTATCAGTGAAGGTATGTTTTCATTTTCTGAATCTGAAAATGAAAGTGCATCTCAATGTGTACATTGTACAAATCAGCTTGAGTATGAAGATGTTGAGAGTGATTTGTCCTCAAAGTTTGAAGATAAAGAAATGGTAATTCAATGTGATATCAATGAGGATGAACATGAAGATTTGAGTAAAAGGTTATCTAATGGTCCTGCATTGGATGATGAGGTTGTAGCATATAATAGAGAGTTTAGGAGTGAACCATGGTTTTTCTATGATGGTTTTCCCAAACAGGATAATGAAAAAGATGTAATTATGGACACTATATGCTTGGTAGGTGATATTATGGACACTATATGGAGATGAAATGGGTAGTGAGTTTAAAGTGTTTTCTAATACTTTATATGATGAGGACTATGATGATGATCAGCCCATTTTTTTTCATAAAGTGCAACAAGGAGTATTACATGGAATTATCAACCCATTGTTTGACGAACACATGGAGGTCTCAAATGTTACAAAATTTGATAATGATGACATGTGTGAGTATAAACCTGATTATTCTTTTGAACTCCAACTAGCCGCACCTGAGGATACGCAAAGTCAAGGTATGAATGAAGATTTTTATCAAATAAAGTATGTGACTTTTGCATTTCAGATTGATGGCATACATGAATCAGTAGAGAAAGAACAATTTCAATTTGATGATAGTATTCATTGGCATGCTGAGTTTTACTTTCATAGTGAGGAGGATAATGAGAGTGTTCCAAGTTTTTACATGCTTTATGAAGGTGAAGATAAATTTTTTGTTTTGCCTAAAGGGCTGATTGAAAGTATTGATATCCCTGGTGAAACAAATGGGAATAAAGTATCCAGTTTACCTCAAGAAGAAAGAAATGAAAACCAAATTTTTGATAGGGGAAAAGATTGATTCAAGTTTTGAGGTTTCAGGCTTTTTGTAAAAAAATGTGTACACTTTGTATATAGTTTCCCTTCCTATTTTCCTTGGTGTGTTTCCTATGTTTTTTGAGGTCTCTGTGCCCTTCTTCCAATAGGTGGTTTACTTTTCCCAGAGATCTAAATTCTTGCATGGACACAAGTTGCCCATCATCCCCAACTAGAGCCACTGTTAGCACCTAGAAAAAATTTCATGGCTCTAGCATTTTTCTGCCGGTCTTTGCAGTTATTTTTGTGTCCCTGGCTTTGAAACCCTAGTTCAAAATTCATATTTACTAGCCGTTACATGAGAAAAAAGCCTAAAATGCCCTGGCCTTATTCTATTTTCATGTTACTTTTTTGGGTGACTTAAAATCTTAATTTGCATGTGCTAATTAAAGTCCTCTAAGTGTTCGATGGTTAGGTTTTCATGTCTGATGGGGTCCCTTTTAATTTTTTCCTAAGATTTTACCCTGGCGGCCTTTAATTTTTCCCTAAGTCCATGCGCTAATATTTTCTAATGTTTTGGCTTATGTGTTTCCTGGGCCCGGCTCTGACAACATCTACATCTAACAACTATCATTAAAGTGCAAGCGATGTGTCAGAGGCTTGCAAAGATGCAACAACCGTTTGTTCTCTTTGTGACATAGCCTTTCATATCAATGTGTCCACTACCATGTAAGCATAGATGGCAATTCTTTATTGGTCAGGAATAGTGAGTTGGACATTCTGTCAGTGGGACCCATTTTCAAGTAGATTCTAGATCGACGGTTGGCATATAAGTGCATAGAATCTCAAGAGCCCTTCAGATTGTGCACCATCCATCCAATTGTCTAGGTGTTATGATCAGTAAGCGATGGGTCCAAAGTGACACGTAAGTACAAATGGCAAGCTGTGATTGGTCCATGTAGCAGTGACTTAGTGGGTGTCAGTGGGTCCAGGTATCTGGTGTGTCAACGAGTCCTGACCTTGTCAGAGAATTGACGAACGATGTAAGTTCTCATCAATTTTGTCAGAGGCTTGAGATGTTGTGACAACCGTTGATCTCATATGGTGTCAAAGGGTTGTCAGGGTAGGGAAAGATTCTTGATCTGATGGTTGTCTTAAGTTCTGATAGAATCTTCATGGTCTATGTGAAGTTGAGATGGTTGTCAATCTTCTTGATGCGGGCCCAATTAGTTTATCAGCCTTTTTGGTGGTTCTGACAAATGTATGCTTTGTTCGCTGGTTCGCGTGATGTTTTAGCGATGGGTCTAGTGACTTAGCGATTTGGCGAACAGTGTTCACGTAGTAGCCAAATGATTTAGTGGTGCTCTCAAAGTTCTCCTGAATGGGTGAGGGATTTCTTTGGTTGCATGTTCACCAAATGGATACAATGTTAAGGGTTAGCCGAGGACAGTGGGACCGCATGATGATTCATCGTTGAGGTGTCAATTTTTGATTGGCTGAGCTGGAGGATGACAAGGAATACTGCAGGGTGGGGCCATTTCCAGAAAGGTCAGTGACAGGGACAAAATCTATGGTTGGCGTAAGTTCTCATCGATTGTGTCAGAGGCATGAGATCTTACACCCAGCGTTCATTTTCAAAGGCTTAGGCGGGTGGGTCCTATGTCGGTGGTGACCGAGCAACGACAGCGAATGATGCAGTGAAAAATGGCACAAAGTGGGCCCAGGTGGGGTCTAAGGTCTTAGCAATCCAGACAAAAGTGTTTAGCGGCCCAACAAATTTTCAAAGGCCTCACTCATTTGCGCAATAAAGTGGTGATATTCTAAATCGACTGGCGATCTAGCGAACAAGTGTTCGCGTAATAGCTAAATGAATTGGTGGAAAGGTGAAACATTCAGTGAATAGGCACTAACCTTTTGTCGTCAGTTCACTAAATATGGGACCGAGGTTGAATGTTTCCTTTAGTCACTAGGTCGTTGGGCTAAGCTCGGGTTAAGGTTTTCATTTCATGAATAGGAATTGCTTTGTCACGTGTTCGCTAAATGTTAACCCGAGGCTATCCAATGAGTTAAGTCATAAAGCTCGTGAAACATGATGATCGAATGGTCACGATATAATGTTGATTCAAGTTTGAATGACAACAGCTGATTTGCTGCTAGCACTTTGATATGACCATTGAAATTCAAATTCAAATTTTTTGAGGGTTTCTCAATGATAGAAAGGACTAAAATTCAATGTGAAAGCGACTGGAGCTGGTAAGAGATGATTTTTTTGCCATTGCAGTGTGGTCCAGGGTGTGATGATTGATTGCAGAGATCTGTACCATGTAAGGAGTGAACAAAGAATGGCTTGAGGTGTGTTGCAGGGTGATTGAATAGACTAGTTTTCATGGCAATTCCTTACTGTTATGTACTGTTCTCATAGATTTTCATGATTGTAGATCTGTTTGAGATTCATTCTCTCCGAGTTGCTTGTGTTTATTCCCCTGTAATAACTTTTGTTGTATTTTGATTGGTTGGGTAATTGAAACCCTGACCCTAGTCATCCAAAGCTTGATGCATCCTCTTTGAGGATTCCAAGGTGACTAGGGGTATAAGTAGTGAAATGTTTTATTTTGTAAGGGTTCCTTCTTTTGCAATTTTGAGGAGAACTAGTTCCATGAAGGGTCCTTTTCCTATAGATTTTCTCTACTTCTCTACATATAGGGTGTTCTTTTCTCCTTTGTTGGCTCAGAGAATATGATGTGTATTGTAACTGATTTGTCTTATGTATGAGGATTCGGTATATTCTTACTGTCATCAAACTATCTCCATTTGAATCTTGAATTCATTAATCATACATCAAGGGTGTTTGATTTTTCTATTTGCATTTCCCATGTGTTTGCAAGTGGATTTGTCTTCACAGAGATAGCTGGTTTAGGATTAGTTTTCACATATGTATGAGTTGAGGTGTCAAAGATATGTCATGCTTGTCTTCCAGTGGATGCTGGTTAATGTATTGTCTATTTATAGGTCTCTTCTGAGGGGAGGGTTAAATCCTTTGGATGGATAATAACATACTTGAATACACAAGTGGGTTGTTAAAGTGAGGTTTGGTCATGGTGTGTGATTGATGTTAGGCATCAACACATTGAGTATTTTGTCTTCTTGTTTCATAGTTGTCTATTGCAATAGGGTATTTGACTTTGTGGCCCATTGGACAAGGCACTGGTCTACCAGAGACTTAGTGTATCTCAAGGGTCTCTTCAACCCAACATTAAAATCATTCAAATCAAATACCTTTCCCTTTCATGTTGGTAGTAGTAATAGGAGGTCCTTTCTAGTCTTTAGACTCATTCTATGCAAGTAGGGCTATTGCATGTGAATTGGCTTCATTGGGGTACAAGTTACCTAAAGGGGTTTGAAGATTATTCCACAATAATCTATCTACAGGCCTATTGTTTATCTTAAGGTGTCTTGAATGTGCAGATAAGGCAATACCCACTTGAGTGATGTGGAGCTCAAAGAATAAGGAGGATGTTCTTTATCCTCATCAATTGGACTATTTTCTTGTCAAACTTGAGTGCCTACCCTGAGAATTAAGCCCATCTAATTGATTCAAGTTTGGTCCTGCAAGGAAAAGCTCCAACATGTGGGATGATAGTTTGTGATTTTCCCACTTTACCTTTTGCTTTTAGCACCCGTTTGGGTTTGTACGTGTTTACAGGTGTTTTAGGTTGATTTTTTCTATTGTGATGCTAGATGTTTTCACTCATGATGTCTAAATTGAGATTTTATTGGATTTTTGGGTTATTTAGACCATAAGGGGAAATGGGTTTTAGTTTTGTAGCTTGGCTTGGAGTTTTTTTTTTGGAATTTTTCATCAAAGCATCATTGTGTGTCATCTAGAACTTGTTAGTTTCCACGTTTGGCATGCTCAAGTTATTGATGTTAGTATCCCTTCATTTAGTAGGATTATGGAATCAAAATGGTTATAGTACATCCTATATATTTTTCTATGATGATCCAAATGTGCCCTTTCAATGCTAAAATGTTGATTTTTACACCTTTCTAGATTTTTTCAGAATTTGAATTTTTTGTTAATTTTGAGAATTGTGCACCTTCCTCATGTTCTAATGAGATGAATGATGTATTTCATTGGAATATTTTCTCTTGTAAAATTGGCCAATTGAGTGATTTTTTATTTGGCTTATTCTTGTGTTTACTCAGTTTTTACCTTGAGTGGGTTGGAGTTGAGTTATCCTCCTACTATTGCTTGATTAATTTTGTGTTTCCTATTGTGTTGGCATAATCCATGCTTGAGGTTTAACTCACATGATATACATGAATTTAGGGTGTTGATACTACATCTCGGTATGCAGTTGAGCTATGCTCCTAGTCCAAGGTCTAAGTGACCTGTGCTCTTGGTATTGAGGCCAATAGAGCTTACTTTATTTTATGGTTTATGAATTGAGAGTATTTTATGGATTTTTTTGTATTGAATTATTTTACTTATACCTCATTTTTGTAATGAGATGAACTATTTTGTGTTTGAGTAATGCATTGGAGTGGCTCACGAAGATGGGCTAGGACACAAAGGGGTCGTAGGGTATTCCTAGGTAGAGTTCTTAATAAGTGATAAATAAATTAATTAATGGGATTAAAATATAATAATAAGAGTTAATGTGACTACCTTGACATCATTTGAGGACATTGATATGGTATGTCTTTTCCTTTCCATTGTTTGAGACATTAATATGGTATAGTACATTGCCATCTACATATGTTGATATGGTATAGATAGTCTTTCTATCTGCGGACATTGATATGGCTCAGTAGAGCTTCCTTGTTGATAGAAGGATTTCTTTAAGTTGAATGGGCTACCATATTCCATGTGATGACATTCCCACTCTTGAGTCTCTACACCAAACCTTTGTTAGTATTGAGTAGTGACCCTATGCACCATGAGTATTTCTTCGTATTTATCTTGGATATTGGTCCACATGTGAGTGTTCTTCATGTTTCTTTGTACTCTATATCTTTGTGTTATACTTGGATTGGTGTATCATCCTTGAGTCATGCATTTTTATTAGCATGTGTGAGAAACATTTCTTTCTTGTGTGTTTTTCTTGTGTTTGGGTTGGGTTACTATTTTCACAAGAATGATGGGGTGGGCTTGTGGGTTCCACATGGTAGGGTGGCATGGCACTATACCATTGTTAGAGACTAGTGTATAGATGGCTGGCTTCCTCTAGAGTCAAAGACTTTGATAATTGATTGATCCATGATATGCTTCTCTTGTCTCATGATGTATGTACATTTATTCTCTTTCACTTATGTACTTAGATTAGATTCACTGGTTTTCTTATACTTGATCTTTATATGCACATGTACATATTGGATCATAGAGTAGTTTATTAGTTACATGTTCTTGATTACAAGCAAGTGGGTAATGTCTAAATTTGTATGTGTCCAGTACTCCTCAGTGTGGATCAATATTGTATTTTATGTCATATGTTGGTGTTGGAAAGCCTACCTAGTCCTCAAATTGAGAAACCTTGTTCATTGCATGTTTTAGGACAACAATGGTTTTCCTAATATCAGAGCCATCAAATGATCTAGGAGGATCCTCCTCAAGAGATTTCCAACTCATTTTGAATGGGTTCAAACATACGACGTATGAAAAAGTTATGGCCTTTGGAAGATCTGGAATTTTCACCAAGATTACGCAATGTGTTTCTTTTGAATGATGTTTCATCACTTTTGACCCATAGAAAATTTCCTTTGACCCTTAGAAAATCACTTTTGATGAATGAAACATCACTTTTGATAAATTTTGCTTCATTTTTTAAAGTTTTTGCATTGTTTCTAAAAATTTGTGCATCACTTTTAAAGCATGTTGCTTTTAAATGGAGAGTACATGCAAAGGGTTTGTTAGAAAAGTAAACTTATTTTTGGATACCCTTTATATTTTTGAGGTATTCCCAATCATAATAGACTATATTTGAATACATCTAGTTATGATTCTCTCTTCTTGCATGTTTTTAAAATTCTTGCATTGTATTTCCACGAGGATGTTGTAGTCTCCTCGGTGAACAACCATTGAAGATGGTCAAGTCATGATTTGTGGGGTTCATGGATGTGATCTAAACTCTCATGTGATAGATTGTACATACCTATGCCACTCATGTGTATGTGTTAAATTTCTTGGGTACCTTTGGAAGTTCTTGTGAAGACTTCTTCTTGTGTACAAACATGTGATTTTCATGATATTATCTCTGACGTGAGGTTAAATGCCTATGATGTGGTTATGTGATTCACATGGATATATAATTTTTATGTTATGTTTATTTATGTTTCAAACAATAATTGTTAAGTGCATGTTTTACCCTTTTTTTCCAAGGGTTCCCTAGCAGGGCATTACAAATAACATGTCAAAGTTTGACACTTTTTGAACTTAAGGTACTTAAGGGATTGTGTCACTTTTCTATGGCCCTGGATGTTTGGGCAAGTTTCTTTAGTTAGGGAGGGAGTTCCTTATTCTAGTTGGGGGAAGTATAGGTTTAAAATAAGCTTCTTTCACTTGAACAAAGAAAAATATAACAATCTATACTATAAACCCACCTAACCGGATGTGTTGGAACTTATGGTTCATGCCCATGATGAAAAAAATGGAAATTGGGCTTCTTTACAACTTTTCATTGAATTCTTCTAATGATTTTTGTGCCAATATAAAAATTGCTTCCCAAGAAAATAACTTCAAGTCCTCAAAATATGAAATAGGTTACTATAGAGGAGCCTCACATGACCCTATAGGTTTAAACTAAATGCTCATATGTGTTATCAACTATATGGAACAACCTGTCGAAGTTTGGTAATTTTTGAACTTAGGGCATTTAAGGGATAATATCGCTATGGTATGGCCCTAGATGTTTGGGAAAGTTTGGAAGTAGAACATGACCATCCCTACCGTAAATCCACATGATGAATAGATCAAAAATTAGACTATAAATTGTAACTTTTTGTAAGATTTTTAAAATTTTGCAAGTTTTTGCAAGTTTTTGTAGCTTCTAGTAACTATTGCAACATTTTGTAACTTTATGCAAATTTTCAAACTTTTTGACACTATTTGACAAGCCTACTTAACCTAACATATTTGTAATAAATATAGGAAAACCCTAATGAACTGACATCATTCATAATGAATCTAAGTTAGTCCTAATGAATATATTTACTCATCACACCATCCTCGCATGCTAGATTGGATCACCAAAGCATCAAATCCACATCCAAACTTAATATATTTTGACATTAATGACAACCATTAATGAAAAAAAAAGCATCAGCATCACATTCCAATGATCTCCCCCTTTGTTATTGATGGAAAAATTCATCAATAACAAAGAAAACAACTAATTATCAAACAAGGACATCATAAAAATCTTAGATCTTCTCCCCCTTTAACAACAATGACAAAGGTAAAAACTCCTCGTAAAAAACTCATATTGATCTCCCTGAGAGGAATCAGTCAAGCATTGATCTAGAAAAGATTGAGCATATAATACCCTAGACCAATGTTCACACCAATGAATTTACTAAACACTAGGAAGGGGTAGAACATCAAGCTTATGTTTCAAATACTCAAAAGTATCCTTGCACAATGGTTTGTAAATATATCTGCAATATGCTCCTTTTTAGGTACATATTCAAGTCTAACCTAATTCTCTAAAACCTTCTCTCTCAAGAAATGATATCTGATGGATATTTTTTTGTTCAAGAAATGATGTACTAGATTCTTGGAAATATTTATAGAACTGGTATTATCACACATAATTAAGATTGGTTCATCAAATGATATACCAATATCCTTCATAGTTTGTTTCATCCATAGTAACTAAGTACAACATGAGGATGGTACAATGTATTCAACTTCAATAGTAGATAATTATATATAATCATGCTTCTTACTCAACCATGCAACCAACTAGGAGCCAAGGAAATAGGCTTCACCACTATTACTCTAGACCTATTATCAATTCATCCTTCCCAATTAACATTAGTGTAAGGTTTCAATGAGAAATATGAGCCTTTTGGATAGAATAATCCAAAATCTTTTGCACCCTTTAAATATCAAAAGATTCTCACTATTGTCATAACATCTGATTCTTTTAGTTCATGTTGAAATATGGTTGTTAAACAAATAACATACATGATATATAGTCTATTAGTAATCAAATATAGAAATCCTCCAATCATTGACCTATACTTACTTGCATTAGCTTTTGATGAATCATATTCTTTAGTCAACTTACATCCAGTAACAATATGCATACATACCAGTTTAAATTTCTCCAATCCAAACTTCAATAATTCTCTGGTATAATTTGACTAGGGAATGAAAATTCATTTACTGTTCTAATTTACTTGTAATCCAAGGAAAAAATTAACTCACCAATCATGGGTATCTTTAATTCCTTCTATATTTCATCAGAAAATTTCCTACACACATTTTCATCTTTTCCTCCAAAGGTAATGTCATCAACATAAACCACAACAATCAAGATATAATCTAAATAAACTATAAAAAAAATTATTGTCAACAATTCCCTTCTGAAATCCTTTTCCAATCAGATACTTATCCAATTTTCCATTTTAGGCTCTACCTACCTACTTCAATCCATACAATATTTTCTTCAACCTACAAATGACATCCAAATCCTTTCTAGACTTAAATTCCTCTAGTTGTTCAATGTAGACTTCTTCCTTTAATTCTCCATTCAAAAATGTTGACTTTACATCCATCTAATACACTTTGAAATCTTTCAATGCTGCAAATTCTAAGAATATCCATATCGCTTCCATTTTGAAAATAGGGGCATAAGTTTCATCAAAATCAATACCTTCAATTTAAGTGCAACCCTTGCAAACCAATCTTATCATGTTTCTCATTACCTTTCCATTTTATCTAGCTTGTTTAGGAAAACCCACTTTGTACAAATCACATATTTGTCTGTCAGCCTTGGCACAAGTTCCCAAGTTTATTTTTTCTCCATTTGATCAAAGATATTCTCTTATTATTTTTACCCAATTTTGATCATTGTATGCTTCTTCCACAATCTTTGATTCAATCTCTGAGAGTAAACATAATAACACCTATTCCTAAGTTGTTGTACTTCTTGTAATGATTCCTTTATTATTATCTCTTATAATATAATTTTCTAAATGGTTTCTCTATACATACCTAGGTGTTTTATTTGTAGATATTGAAGCCTAATTAGTCTCTTCTTCTTCTTTCTTTTCTTCTTTTCCTTTTTCCTCTGAGTCATATGAATCATACTCAATGTGCCTTTCAAGAGTTCTTTAGACATCTTCATCAACCTTCACATTCACGCTTTCAGCTATCTTTCTCACTCTCTTTTTGTAACACTGGTATGCTTTATTCTTGTAAAACATCACAAAAATATTCCTTCAACTTTGTTGTCAAACTTTCCAAGATTATCTTCATCTCTGAATGTAGCATTTACTTTCAAATTTTTTGAGTTATTTTACTGTGTGATCCCTTCCATCTCATAGATCATAATTTATGTCTTACCATATTTCTTCTGGTAAAGCACTTTGCTAAGTGTATATTATTGTACGTATTTCATATCTCTAGTTTACCTTTGATAACTTGCTTCCTTGATCATTTTCCTTTCTACCTTGAATTTTTGGATTCATCCTTTCCACTATATCATTCTATTGTGGTGTTCTAGGGACCAATAACTATCTTGTAATGCCATGTTTCTCATAGCAATTGTTAAATTCATCAAAATTAAACTCTCCTCCTCTATTAGGTCTAAAACATTTGATTCTCCTATCAACTTTATTCTCAACTCTTTCTTTAAATATATTGAATTTTTCTAATGATTTTGATTTCTCTACTAAGAATCCAACGCAAGTTAAGCTGAACTAATCATCAATAAAAAGCATGAGATATTTATCACCTTGTAAGCTTCTTTTTCTAGTTGGACCACATAGGTCAATGTGTACAAGATCCAACAAACCAGTAGATGAATGATTTTTTCCTTTCAATGTCTCTCTTATCTGCTTTCCTTCTTGACATCCTTTGTATATAATGTTGTCTAGTTTGGCTAGTCTTGGGAAATATCTTAATACATGTGTTGAAGTTATCCTTACCAAGTTGTCAAATTTGATGTGACACATCCTCTGATGCTATCTCTAACTGTCATTGGAATGAGATAATAAGCAACACTTTATAGCTCCTTCTAGTTGCTACATGTTTCCACCTATTCTTCTTCCAACTGCAATAACAATTATGGATCTCTTCCAATCTCACAACCATCATCCTCAAATACAACATTGTAGCCATTTTCTTACATATGTCTTGAATAGCCCCATAATAGGTAATAATAATCATGCCAAAGCTTCTCCTAGGAATAGTGTATTCAGACTAGGTATTATTTCCCTATCACGGAGTGCATTTAAATTGTCAACCCAAGGACATATACTTGAAATGGGAAAGCACAGTTTGTGTACTAAGCCTCTTATAAAGTCATCTTACTTAAGCTGCAGGAAGGAAAATGCATAGAAAGAACTAGGCTATTGTTGCAGGAAATTAAAACACACAGCTGAATAAAGGAAATTGATGCAAACAACCATAATTTTAACTTCAACCTATTCTATCATTCCAAAGCATGTCCTATGACTATCTCTGCAAGTGTTGCAGGAATATACATTGGTATTGCTACAAGAGAAAGCAATGAATGCTACTTCAAATACTGAAAATGGTTAAACTACTTGCTCTACTCTACTCTAATCCACCTCCCAAGTGGGCCCCCTTGGTTGGTTTCTAATATCTATGAACACATAATATAACTCAAAATTACTCCTTCATTATATATATTCAAAAAACTGATATCATAACAATTTAGTGCACAAAACTAAAGAGTAACTTTCTTTTTAATATAACAGTAATACAATCATTTGTCTAAATAGATTTCCAACAATCATATCCCTATATATAGAGGATTTACCTTTGAACATACAGATAAGGTTTGACTGATTCATCCATAAAGAAAGGAGAATGCAACAGTCCACAATGGAAGATCATAAAGACTAAACAACTATTTCAATAGAATATTGATTGTATAGGATATTTAGCATAGTCATGCCCCCATATTCCCTGAGACATTCATTCCTTCAATCCTTCAAGCATGTCCCATGGTTGTCTTAATGTTTCTTCTCATCGTGGCCAAAAATTCATCACATCCTCATCAATGCCACCGATTCATTCTCCAATTATTCCTTTTATCCTAGCAAATTAGTAGTACATGCATGTATATTAAAGTATTCAAATAGTCAATCTAATCCAAATGTTAAGACATACATTAAAACAATTATATAGAATTCTGCAACATATATATATATATATATATATATATATATATATATATATATATAATATTTAGCAAGGTATGTCAACTATTATCTACCCATAAGTTTTTGGATCTATCTGTACTTATAGTATGTATACAAATTCAAGCACCTAAAAGTCACAACAAGTATTTTGGAAATGTCTTAGAATAGAGCATAAAAACAACATAAAATAAGGACAAATTCTAGCCTCATCATTTTCCCCCCAATAAGTATAATGCTTGTCCTCAAGCATTACACTTCTTGGAAACTCCTCTGAATTTTCCAACCTTAGTTTTGCCTCTCCACTTGCTCTTGAAGGTATAGTAGAACCCTCTGGTTCTTTCCCAATAGTCCATTTGGTAATCTTCCTGCAACAAGTCTAACTTTGTAGTGTTAATGTCATACAACAGCCACAAGAGCATTGGTGGCTAGAAGGTTAAAGGACACCAGAGCTCACACCTGATTTTTCTTTCTAATTGCATGTATTTTGGTGCTCTATGTACTATTGCCTCTAAGTTGATAGGACTGTGTGGTTCAAACTTTTTGAAAACCTCGGGCAATCTATTACATCTACTTCTAACTCTAGCTAGGGCTCTCTGAAATGTGAAATAAGGCAATCCTTGGTATTCTCTATAGACTTTATCTTGAATTGGAGAATCATCTGAAACATAATCAATATGAGGCTCTATAGTAGGATTTTCTGATGGAATGGCTTGACTATCTGGGGAAACCTGGGGAATTTTCCCCCTCATGCTAGAACTTCTCCTTAAAGGAATTTCAGTTACCTCCATAGTTTTCATTTTGACACTTTTCCTCAGTCTCTCTACTATAGGAGTAGTTGTTGCAGGAGCTAATTTCCTTTTCCTACTTTTTGAAATTGTAGGGTTTTGGGGTTCTGCTTCAGGAACTAGAGTTCCTTCACCAATCTTTAATTTTCCTTTCTTCTAGGAGGAGGTAGGTACATTTCCCTCTGGAATAGGGGAAGGTTTCCTTTCTTTAGGATTCTCATATTCTCTTTCTTGGGGAATAACAACTAGATCAGAGGGTATTTCACTCTCAGGAACTGATTGTTCAACAAGTTCATCTTGAGGTTGTAAGGTTTCGACTTGAACAAATTCTTCCCATGCCAAAGAAGACACATCTCTAAGAGATCTTTTAGCTAGTAGTTTGACTAGGGCATGATGTGAAACATAATTTTTTTTACCCTTCTAAGTTTCTTCAGCACTAATGCTTAGCATGTTATGTAGAAAATTTGGAATATTTACTTGAAAAATATGTCTGATGCAGCTAAGCAATTTAAAATGGTGCGTATGCAAATGGGAAAATATTCCTTCATAGGTGAAGTACCTTATAATGTGTGACACCAGCTCATTGAATGGAGCAGGAAGTGACATGCACTTACAACCTTTTTTGTTTACTTCTAGAGGAGGGTCAGAAGGAAGTGTGAATTGAGCTCGCACTGACATGGCATCATGCTCGTTGGGGTAATGCTCCCCAATTGTTGGCAAGCCCGTCACTTCTACGATGTGTTCCTCCATTGCCAAAACTATCAAACCCCATACATTTGCTTCCCCTTCCTCAAATGTGTTCATAAATTCAGTAGCCACGTCCTCATCAAATTTTGTCAACTTCAAGAAATACCCAAGCCATCTGCAAGCATGAAATCTTTGGATGACTTCCACATTAGTGAGAAAAATAGTATGAGCCACTGGTTCATATCGTAATAGCTGGCCCCCTATTATTCAAAATTCCTTCTCCAAATTAATTTCTCATTCTACCAATTTACAACTTCCTTTTGCTCTAAAACCCCCAATTTCTTAAATCCTTATAAAATACCCTTCAATTAAGCTCCTAGCTGCACTTCAAACTATAGCTCCCTTGCAATCTCTATGTTGCATTATTTTTTTAAAATAGGAAATATGAGTGATAATGACACTTTACGACAAGGAATTATATCTTTAAGTGAAATTAACTTCCACATAAGCTGATTATGTCATCTAGGGTTACGTTAATCAGGAATCAAGAATAATTTGGAAATTTAGGTACAATACTTGTGCAAACAATGCAAGGACTTAATGATATAGCACATAAGTACAGATTTGGATTGACATACAATCTAATTTGGGATGATAGGTACAAAAAATAGTGACTTAAGAATTAATACACTTCTCTATCCCATACAAAATAATGACAAGTGTCCACACTTATGGTACTTTGCAAGAGGTAGAAAACTGGTGTAATGCCATATTATATAAATATATGTAGTATTAGATATAATTATTGAAATGTGTGTGGTAAAAGTGGAAAATTTTGAAAAGTTGTACCTGTCATTTTGTTTTTAGATGTGCTAGAAGATGATGAGAATAGAATTCATCATGAAAGGTATGATTGTTGAATGTGTTCATTTGTCGATGTGGAATTTATTGAAAACATTAAAAATAGAAAAAGTGGGATGACGTGGAGGATGTGTGGGTGGAAGGTAAGGAAGTGAGGTGTATTGGAAAGAAGAATGGAGAAATTGAATGGATAATTAAACCTCATTTGAAATGAAGTATTTATTATGGGCGTACTCAAAAGGATCTTATGTTGAAGTTGTAGGAAGAAGGTGGGCACCTTCTGCTGCAAGAGATGTTACTTGTTGTGCTATTGGGTCGGCTTCATGAAATTGCTACATGAAATCTTCCTTGGTTTTTGGTTGTTGGTATAGATGGAGTCTATGACCATTGATCAATAATTTGAAATGAACTAGATCAATTGTTGTCATTTGGACTACCCCATTGTCAAAGACATGATTTATCTCATATGGTCCTAGCCATCTTGTTTGTAATTTGCCTTGTGTTTCATGATATCTAGAATCAAATAATAGTGTCAAGTCACCTACTTTGAACTATCTATTCTTTATGTGGGATTCATGTCATTTCTTCCTTTGTTTTTGGATCATCTTTGTGTTCTCTAGTGCATATTTTCTCATCTCATCCAAAGATTTGAGATGTAATAATCATTCTCATTGTGCTGCAAGAAGGTCAATGTTCAGCTTCAAAGTAGTTTGCAATGTTTTATGCTCAAATTCAATCAAAAGCATGGCTACTTTTCTATATATTAATTCAAATGGATTGAATCTGGTTGTTTTCCATGTTGTCATGTATTCCTAGACTGCTTCTAAAAGATAACTGCTCCATTCACAATGATTGAGTTGAACTATTTTTGTAAGTATTGTTCTATTTCTCTATTTGTGAGTTATGCCTGACTGTTGGCTTGTGGATGGTAGGGATTGGACTTCCTGTGTCTGATGTTGTATTCATTCATGAGGTCTATTATTATATTGGATGTGAATTGTGCTCCTTGATCAGTCACTAGATCCCTTGGTACACCATAGCAAGTGAATATTTCTTCATACATGAATTATGCTACTTTTTGTCATGGGCATGCCTCGTTGCCTTCACTTCTACCCATTTTGTTACATAATCCATGCATACCAAGGTGTATGATTTTCCATTAGATGGAGGGTCTATAGGGCCAATAAAATCCATGCCCCATTTATCAAATGGTGTAACAACCACTTGTGGGTGTAACAACCACTTGTGGATGTAAAGGCATTTCATCTGATTTGTAGGATGACCCATCATTTGATATTTATCACATTTTCTTGTATAATTGGCTGCATCTTTATGAAGTGTGGGCCAATAGCAACATGTTTTCAATACTTTCATAGTTTTCCTTCCAACTACAAAGTGTCATCTGCAAGGTTCATCATGGAAAGCATGGAGGATGTCATATGTTTCATCTTCATGTACACACCTTCTCATGACTTGGTCTGGGCTAGTGTAAAACAATGTGTTGTCAATCCAAGAAAATTGAAATATCTTCTCAACTAGAAATTTCTTGTCCTTAGGAGAGAAATGTGTAGGCATCTTGTCATCTAAAAGGTAACATGCTATATCAGCATACCATGGGCTCTTGATAGCAATGTGGAACATATGTTCATCTGGGAATGTGTTATCTATCACATAGGTATCTGTATTATCATGTTGTAGTCTGGATAGATAATCTGATACAAAATTTTCTTTTCCTAGCTTATCTATTATTGTTAGATCAAATTCTTGTAGTAGTAGAAGCCATCTTGTTAGCCTACCTAAAATGGTACATTTTTTCATAAGATATATTATAGCAGCATGGTCAGTATGAACAAATATTGGATATCCTATGACATAGTGATGAAATTTATTCAGAGCATAGACTGCTACCAGTAATTCTTTTTTTGTTATTATGTAGTTGATCTCTGGCCCATGTAAACTTTTACTGATATAGTAAATTGCATTTTCAAGTTTAGCAGACCTCTAGCCTAGGACGGCTCCTATTGCATAATCAAAGGCATCAGTATGTATATGAAATGGTAAATTTCAATCAGTCCCTCTAAGTACTAGTGCTTTTGTAAGAAGGGTTTTTAGTTGCAAGAAAGATGGCTCATAGGCTCGGGTCCATGTGAACTTGGCCTCTTTTGTAAGCAAGGTGCATAGTGGACTAGCTATTTGACTAAAATTTTGAATGAAACGTCTATAATATCCAGCATGTCCTAGAAAGGATCTAACATATTTTTTCTTAGTAGGTGTAGGAAATGTAAGGATTACCTCTATTTTTGCAGGGTCCACTTGTATTCCTACTTCTAAGATGAAATGTTAGAGCACAACTCCTTCTTGCATCATCATAAAGCATTTTTCACTATTGAGGGATAGATTGTGTTCTTTGCATCTGATCAAAACTTTCACCAAATTCTCCAAAGCTTCTTCAAAAGTGACACCAAATGTGGTGAAGTCATCCATATAAATCTCCATGCAGTCATGTGAGATGTCAGCACAAATATTGATCACAACCCTCTGAAATGTTGCAAGTGCATTACATAGACCAAATGGTAAAATAAAATATGCATATGTTCCCCAAGGACATGTGAATGTTGTCTTTTATTGATCCTTAGGAGCAATGCTAATCTGATTGTATCCACTATATCCATCAGGAAATGAGAAGTACTTTTTTCCTGCTAAGGTATCTAGAACTTGATCAATAAATGGCAAGGGAAAATGGTCCTTCTTTGTTGCATTATTGATCTCTCTATAATCTACACATATTCTCCATTTATCCCCTTTTTTAGGCACAATTACTAGGGGTGAAACTCATTTACTATCTGAGATTGGATATATGAAACCAACATTTAGTAGTTTCTATAGCTCATTTTTTACAATTTCTTTGAGGGCTAGGTTGATTCTTCTCTAAGGCTAACCAAGTGGTAGACTACCTTCATTTATGTAAATCCTATGTGTACAGAGTTTTGGGCTTAATCCTTTTATATCTCCATAGTCCCAAGAAAAATCTTTTTCATGTTTGCATAGGAGTTGGGTTAACAATGTTATTTGCTCTTGTGGTAGTTTATTGTTAACATGAAGATTGTGGCTAGGTGAGAGCTCTACAGTAGTTGTTAGATCTAGAATTGATGCTTCATATATTGGGCTTGTTGATATCTCACAAGGTAGTAATTGATGGATGATTTCAAGTTCCTTTGGTAAGACACAGTTTTCATAGGTAGACAATTGGAGAATTGAGCTTTGAGAAATATCTTTTGCTGTAACAAAATCATTTTTAAGAATTCTCTTAAGAACATCATCATCTTCTTGTAGTTTTAGAAAATAACTTCTATGTAACATCATCAGTTGAGCAACAGAGTTTATTTCTTCTTCCTTATCTCCCAAGTTTGGTCAAATAGAAGTGCTCAAATCAGCTTGAGCTTGGGTTGGAGGATATAAGGCTAACTTCTTGATTGTTTGGCCATTAGAGATAGTCATGTTTCCTAATCTACAACTGATATTAGCATTGGCTATGGCTAACCATGTTTTTCCAAGGATTACTAGATAACCAGTAAGGGTTACTTTGAGTGACAGTATCATAAAGTCAACAGGATATTCCCAAGAATCCAATGTGACTACTATATCTTCGATAATGCCATCTAGGGTGATAGTAGAATTCTTTGCAAGTTGTAAGACTGATGGAGTTGTCCTTAATCCCCCTATACTCAACCTATGCATAGTATCCTTGGTCATGGCATTCATAGAAGCACCTAAGTCTATCAGAGCATTCTTCATTGACTGGCCATTAATTATTACATCAACAATTGGGCTTCCTAGATCAGAGTACTTTGGAATCACTATCTTTCCCAACATTATATCAGCCAATTGACCTATAACATGTACTATTTGGGGATCCTTTTTCTTTCTTCTAGGTTTCTTAAGACATGATTCTTTAATGGATTTTCCATAAAGAGGAACATATTTAATAGCATGAAATAGTGGAATTTGGATATGCATGTTCTTCAATTGGTCAAGGATATCAAATGTTTCTTTTCTTGGAGTATAGGTTTGTCCATCCTAAGCCTTTGAGGAAAAGGAGGATTAGCTAGGATTTGAGCATCAATTTGACTTGACACATTAGTTGGGAGGGATGTATTTGGAAAAGTAGCTTCTACTAGTGGTGTTGATTTTGTAGGGGTGTCTGGTACTTCTGTTATAACAAGGGGTTTTGGTGTGGGTAGAGTAGTACCAAATCTCAAGTGAATGTCAGATATTTCCAATGCATAGGTAGGGTACTATTGAGCTTTGGTAGTATAAACTAGTTGTTGTTGTTTATTGTTAGGATTTGGTTGTGGCTGAGTAGGTAATTGTGTTGGTCGTAGAGGAGAACTTGTGGTTGCAGGAGGTGGCATAAGTGTTGGATGAGGAACTGGATGAGGTAATTATTGATAGCTAGGATTTTTATTAGTCCATTATTGAGGTCCCCTCCATTGGTTATATGGTTTCCAATTCCCCTATGGTGGTTGCTGAATAGTCTCACAAGAGGTAGTGATAATCATGCCATTGTCTCTCTTAAGAATAATGTATTCATACTAAGGATTACTTTTCCCATCATGAAATGCATTTAGATTGTCAACCCAGGGATGTAGACTTGAAATGGGATAGCATAGTTTGTGCACTAAGTTCCTTAAGGATTCATACTGCCTATGCTACATGAAGATAAAGTGCATGAAAGAAACTTATACTATTGCTACAAGAAAGTAAACACACTTAACTACTTAATGAAATTACTACAGAAAGCTTTTAAACTTATCCTAAACCTATTTAACAACTCAAAGTGTCCACTATACCTATCTTTGCAAGTGCTGCAAGAACATTCACAGTAGTAATATTACAGGATTAAAATAGTAACTTCTACTTGAAAGCACAAAAAATGTAGGAAGAAAATCTACTTATCCTAATCTACTCCACCTCCCAAGTGGGCCCCCTTGGTTGGCTTCTGCTAACTATTAACACAGAAGATACTTCAAAATCACTCTTTCATTATATTCTCATAAATTGGTTACATGATAATGGAACAATACATGAAGAATAGAAAAGAGTAACTCTATTACACTGAACACAACATTTGAATCTATTTTCTCATTACTAACTAAACCAATCAAATCCCTTTATATAGAGGGTTGATGCTTATTGAAAACATGAAAGTAAATTCTAATGGAATCTCTCCATAGAAAGAGGAAGTATAACAACCATGACATTTTACAATAAGTGCGGATAATAGAATAACAACACTGAGGAAATATAGGCAGAACTATTTCCTATATTCTCTAGAATGGAAGCTCCTTCTCAGTAGCGGTAGGATCCTAGGAATCATGTTGGCTCCTTCTGTCATGGCTAGATTCCTAATGCTCCTTCTTTAATGCAGTTTCACCACTCTCGAACTACTCCTTTTCCTGGCAGGTTAGTAGCATTCAGTATATATACAAGTCAACATTTCAAATCCTACCCAAATATTAGAACACAGATTAAAGTAGCTATATGAAGTACTGCAATATATATATGATATTCATCAAAACATGTCATTCTAACTACCCATAATCTTTGTGGTCCTAGTTGTACTTATCATAAATTCACATAGGTATAGGTCCATAAATGTCTTGGAAATGTCTTATCAAAGCATAAAGAGTGTTAACAAAGTATAAGGATTATAACAAAATAGAGATAATAAATTGTCTCATCATCTGCCCCCTACTAAACATAATGCTTGTCCTCAAGCATTACATTTTTTGGTTGTTGTTGTGAAATCACCGACAGTTGTCTTTCCCTTTTTCCCATTCTTGAAAGTGTAATAGAATCCTCTCATTCTGGCCAAGTATTCTGCCCGATGCTCCTCCTACAAATGGTCCAATCTAGTGGCATTAATGCCATATAGAGGCCATAATAGTGTAGGTGGTTGGAAAGACAAGGGAATCCACAATTATCTTTTGATCTGACACCCCAACTGTATATATTTAGTTGCTCTGTTTTCATTTTCTTCGAAGTTGATTGGGTTGTGTGGCTCTATTTTCTTGAAGGCCTCTAGTAACCTATTCCACCAGCTTCTTACCCCTGCAAGAGCTCTTTGAAATGAAAAGTATGGAAATCCATGATATTCTCTGTAGACCCTATCTCTCAGTGTAAATACTTTCTCCCTGATCTCAGGTTTATGATTTCCATAGGTTAGATTGAGCCAATCTCATAAGAGGACACTAGGTTCATGTGATTCGGCCCTCAAGGGTAAGGGTTTAGATTTCTCTAAGTCTCTATAATTATTTAGTTGCCTATCATAATTTCCTTCATTGTGCATCCATGACAACAGAACTCTCAAATAGATATCCCCTATATAGAGCAAAGGATTCCATTCTGTTTCATGTGGAATGATAAAGTTATGTAAATAAAGCTCACATAGTAAATTTTGTTTCCATGGATTAAAGTCTGGTACAAACTATAGAATTCATGTGCTGATTTAAATTCACAATATATACTCTTCATAGTCATCATAAGCTAAAACAAGAGAAATTGTTCTTTCAAACAAATGGCATACACCCTAGGTGGTGGTCTATAGGCTATGACCTGATTAGCTAATTAAAGAGCTTGGTCTATTTGTTGCTTCTATTTCTTTAGCTACTCTTTAAGAGCTTCAATTTCCTCTTCCTTGTCATTTATCTCTTTTTGCAATCTGTTTCTTTCTTGTTTCCACCAAGTCTTCAGGAAAACAAATTGATTGTATAAATTAAAGAGTATAGATTGTATTGTAAGTGGGCCAAATTCTTGCTGCTAGCCTTTCTTTTTCTTTTATTTGGAAGCTTTCTGAAAATACTCAGTGAACCATGTTGATTTGTAGGGAACAATAGACATATTGGAGTAAACAAGGTTCTATGGAGGAGTCATCTAAACATCCTTAGGAATGCCTTCTTGTGCCACATTAGGGCTTTTCTCAGATAAACCCTGATCATCATGTGGTATGTTATCACTAGGTTCTTGCAAATTTTGGGACTCTTCCATATTTCTGGGAGATGAGGACACTTATGCCCACTTGGGGGAATCATCAGGAATGTACTCAATAGAAGGTTCTGGGGTAGGTTTTGGTGTTGAAACATTTGGATTTCAAGGGGAAGGTGGAGACACTTGCCTTCACATGTGAGGACTTCTTTGCACTGCTGTTTCCTCAACCACTACAATTTTCCTTTGGCAAGATCTTTTTGGCCTTTGTGCTGCAGGAGCAGGCACTGCAGGAATAGATGTTGTAGGACTTGACCTTTTTCTTTTATTTCTTTGAACTGTAGGGTTTTGAAATTCACTTTCTAGGTTAGGGGTTTATTTTTCAACTTTTTGTTTGCCTTTCTTTATGGAAGAAATAGGAATATTGGTTTCTGGAGTGGGCTAAGAAGACTTATTTTCTTGGAATACCTCTAGCTCTTTTTCTTTTGCATCTATTTCAACAGTAGGCTCCGAAGACTCTACTTCATTTCCTAGAGGTTGCTCAGCATGATTAACCTAGGGTTGCAGAGTTTTAAATTGAACAAATTTTGTCCATGCCAGGGGTGAGACATCCCTAAGGGATCTTTCAACTAGAATTTTTATTAGGGCATGGTGGCTCACAAAATTTGCATTACCCTTCTGTCTCCTCAGCACTAATGATCAACATATTGTACAAAAAATTAGGGACATTAACTTGGAGATTATTCCTTATGCAACTAATTAATTTAAAATGATGGGCATGCAAGTTTGAGAATCTCCCTTTGCAAGTTAAGTACCTGATAATGTGTGTCTCCAATTTTGGAAATGGTGGAGGAAGAGATAGTCTCTTGCAACCTTTCTTGGTAATTTCAAGAGGAGGGTCAGCTGGTCAGGAGAATTGAGCTTGAGATGACCTGGCATCATGCTCGTCAAGGTAATGCTCCCCAATGACTGGCAACCCAATGACCTCTGCAATTCTTTCCTCAGTGGTGACAACTATTAAACTCCACACAGTTGCTTGCCCTTCTTCAAAGGTACTCATAAATTTAGCTACTACTTCCTCATTAAACTCTGATAACTAAAGAAAATACCCCAACCAGCCACATGTATTAAATCTCTGAACTACCTTGACATCTGCCAGTAAAATGCCATGGTGCACTAGCTCGTGCCTCTACAATTGTCCACCCATTTGTTTTCAATACCCAGCCTTCAATTTTCTACTCACCAATTTCACTGTTAACCTTTCAGTCTCTCGTGCTTTGCAAATACCTTATTTCCTTCTTAAAATTCAAATGCATTTCTTGAAAATTATGACTTCTTCTCTGTTTAATGCCTCTTTTATATTAACATAAACAATATAATGAATTTTTTAATCAAAGGACATCACAGCTTTAAGTGCAAGTTACCACACAACTTAATTATACTCCTTTCAGGTCATATCAACTTTAGAAAATCAGAATTTTGCAAGTACGAAAAATATGTGGGAATAAAGGAAATTAATGGGAAAAGGCCTAAGTACAACATTGAAGTGACAAGGATGTGACTAGGATGGCTTAGCAATGACATTTGGAATTTATTACACTTCCCCTACCCCATATGAAATATTTACAAGTGTCCTCACTTGACATATTTAGCATGAGAATGGGAAACTGGTGTAACGACTAAATTATATATTTAGTGCAGTACTAGATATAATTACTAAAATATGTGTGCTAAAAGTGAGTAAGGATTGAGAGAGTTGTACCTAGCATTGATTTATTGTATGTGTGATGAAAAGGTGGTGAGAGTGTGATGATTCTAGTGGTCGTATGTGATTGTTGATGTGTCTTTTATTGAAAGCATTGAAAATAGAAATTGTGGGTGACGTGGGTTGTGAATGGATGGAAGAAAGAGAAATGAGATGAGTTGGAGAGAAGAAGAAAGAAAAATGAATGAAGAAAGGTACCTCATATTAAATGAATTTTTATTATGGTCAGTTTTTGAAGGCATGTTATGTTGTAGCTGTAGGAAGAAGGCTTTCACCTTCTACTGTAGGAAGTGTTACCTATGGTGCTATTGAATTGTTTGTACTGAACTTCTGCAGGAAGTCTCCTTTCATTTGGGGCTTATGATAGAGGTGCAAGTGATGTCCATTGACAAGTAGTTTGAATTGGATTGGATCTAGTGTACTCAACTAGACTGCTCCATTGTTATAGACATGTTCAATTTTATATGGTCCTAGCCATCTAGTTTGCAGTTTTCCTAGAATCTCTTTGAATCTAGAATAATATAATAAAGCCCAATCACCCACTTGAAAGTGCTTATTCTTGATATGTGAATCATTCCACCTCTTCCATTGGTTCTGGATTAGCTATGTTCACTCCAATGAAGATTTACACATTTCATCTAAGGAATTGAGGTGGAGAAGCCATTTTATTTGTGCTGCAAGAAGATTGATATTTAATTCCAGAGTTGTGCACAATGTTTTGTGTTCAAATTCTATTGGTAACATTATTTCCTTCCCATAAACTAATTCAAATGGTGTGAATCCAGTGGTTCTTTTCTAGGTTGTGCAATAGGCACAGACTGCTTTAGTTAATCTGATGCTCCAATCCCTATGATGCAATTGTATTGTCTTTGTCAAGATGGCCTCCATTTCTCTATTTGTGACCTCTGCCTATCCATTTTCCTGTGGATGGTAAGGGTTGGACTTCCTATGCCTAATGTTGTATTCCTGCATTAAGTCATTGATCAAATTTGAAGTAAACTATGCTTCTTCGTCTGTTACAAGTTCCCTTGGCACTCCATAATGGGTGAAAATGTCCTCATACAATAATTTTGCTACTTTTTTATCTCTGGCATGCTGCATGGCTTTCACTTCCACCCACTTGGTCAAATAATCTATGCATACTAGGATATATGATTTCCCATTTGAAGGAGGATCTATTGGACCTATAAATTCCATGCCCCATTTATCAAATGGTGTGACCACCACTTGTGAGTTGAGGGTCATTTCATTTGATTTGGTTGGGTGACCCATCCTCTGATATTTATCACATTTCCTTGTATAACTGGTTGCATCCTTGTGAAGTGTTGGCCAGTAGTAGCCTGTTGTTAAGATCTTTAGAGCTATTCTCTTTGTTACAAAATGACCTCCACATGGCTCATCATGACAAGCATGGAGTATATCATATATTTCATCTTCTCTCACACATCTTCTCATGATTTGGTCTGGACTAGTATAAAATAAATTGTTATCAATCCATGAGAATTGGAAACTTTTCTCTATAAGCATTCTTTTGTCCTTTGGAGAGAAATGTGGGGGCATTTTGTTGGATGCAAGATAATTGGCTATGTCAGCATACCATGGATTCTTGACTACAATATGGAACAGGTGTTCATCAGGGAATGTATCTTCAACTAGAGTAGTGTCTACATTAGCATTTTGAAGTCTGGATAAATAATCAGCCACTATGTTTTCCTGACCTGGCTTATCAACAATTGTTATATCAAATTCCTACAATAAAAGAAGCCATCTTGCTAACCTGCCTGTGTTAATAGGTTTGTTCATTAGATATTTAATTGCTAAGAGATTAGTGTGAATAAAGATGGGATAGCCTGTAACATAATGGCACAATTTGTTCAATGCATAAACTACAGCCAATAGTTCCTTTTCAGTAATTGTGTAGTTTAATTTGGGTCCATGGAGGCTCTTACTGATATAGTATATTGCATTCTCAAGGTTACTTGAATTTTTTCCTAGCACAGCACCTATGAAATAATCTGATGCATCTATATGGATGTGAAATAGGATAGACCAATCAGGTCCTTTAAGGACTAGTGTAGTTGTTAGGAGTGACTTGAGATGTAGGAAGGACTCATCACAAGCTTGTGTCCACATAAACTCAGCCTCTTTGGTAAGCAGTGTGTATAGAGGACTAGTTATTTGACTAAAATTTTGAATAAAGCGCCTATAGTAGCCAGCATTTCCTAAGAAAGATCTTACATCTTTTTGTTTAGTAGGTGTGGGTAACATGAGTATTACCTTAATTTTGGTTGGGTCTACTTGGATTCCTGCTGCTGAAATGAAATGTCCAAGTACAACTCCTTCTTGCATTAGCATAAAGCACTTCTCACTATTGAGGGAAAGATTATGTTCCTTGCATCTGATTAGAACTTTTTCAAGATTCTGTAGAGCTTCTTCAAATGTCACCCCAAATTCTATAAAATTATCCATGTATATCTCCATGCAATCATGTGAAATATCAGCAAAAATACTAATTATAGCTCTCTAGAATGTTGCTGGAGCATTACACAACCCAAATGGTAGGATAGAATATGCATATGTCCCCCATGGACATGTGAATGTAGTCTTTTCTTGGTCCTCTAGAGAAATACTAATCTGATTGTATCCACTATATCCATCAAGAAAGGAAAATACTTTTTACCGGCTAAAGTATCAAGTACTTGATCAATGAATGGTAATGGGAAATGATCTTTTTTGGTACCTTTGTTTAACTCTCTGTAATCTACATAGATTCTCCATTTACCCCCCTTTTTGGGCACTATAACCAAATGTGACACCCATTTACTATCAGATATAGGATATATAAAGCCAGCATCTAGCAACTTTTGTAATTTTGTTTTGACTCTCTCTTAATGTTGGGTTAATCCTCCTCTGAGGCTGGCGGAGTGGTAGACTTCCTTCATTGATATATATCCTATGAGTACAGAGTGTGGGGCTTAGTCCCTTGATATCCCAATAATCCCATGCAAAGGCTTTTTCATGTGTTTTTAGAAGCTTAGTTAATTGTTCCATCTACTGTGAAGGCAGCTTATTATTTACATGGAGATTGTGACCCTTGGAAAGCTCAAAAGAAGTTGTAAGGTCAAGCATGGATACTTTAGAGATAGGACTTGTATCTACTTCACAAGGTAGTAGCTGATGGATAATATTAGGTTCCGAAGGCAAAACATAGTGCTCAAGATGGTCCTCATATGTAGTTAACTCCAACATAGAACTCTCAGTTATATCTTTGATCATAACACAGTCATTATTAAGAATGCTCCAAATTAATTTGTCTTCCTCCTACAACTTTAGAAAGGATTTCCTATGTAACATCATGAGTTGAACCATAGATTTCAACTCTTCTTCCCCATCTCCTAAATCTGGCCATACAAGTGTGCTTAAATCTAGCTGGGGTTGAGCTGGAGGGTACAATGCTAGTTTCTTAGTTGCTTGCCCATCTGATATTGTCATGTTCCCTGATCTACAAATAATGTTTGCATCATCTGTTGCTAACCATGGATGTCCTAGAATAATAGGGCAACCAGAAAGATTGACCTTTGGTGATAGAATCATGAAATTAGTAGGGTATTCCCATGAATCTAGGGCAACTATTATGTCTTCTATCATTCCATCAGGGGTGACAGTAGAGCTATTTTCTAATTACAAGACTGTTATGGTAGCTCATAAACCTTCTATGCTTATTTTATTCATGGTATCCTTAGTCATTACATTAATGGAATCACCTAAGTCTATTAATGCATTTTTGACAAACTGACCATTAATGATGATGTTAACAACTGGACTCCCTAGATCTGAATAGTTGGGAACTACCAGTTTTCCCAACATAATATCAGCTAATTGTCCTATAACATGAACTATTGTAGGATCATTTTTCTTATGTCTAGGATTTTTGAGACAAGCTTCCTTGATTTCTTTTCCATAGATAGGGAAATCCTTGATGGCTTGAAACAGGGGAATCTGGACATGCATATTCTTTAGTTGGTCAAGGATATCAAATGGTTGATCCCCTTTTGGTGTAGGTTTGTCCAGGCTGAGTCTTTGAGGAAAAGGAGGTTTTACTGATGTCTGATCATTAGTTAAATTGGAAACATTAGCTGGGACAACTGTACTTGGAAAATCATTCTTTGGGAGTGGTACTGATGCTACAGGAAGGTCTGGCACTTCATTGATAAGAGGTGGTTCAGGTGCAGGCAAGTTAGTACCCGATCATAGGTGTATATCAGCTATGTTTAGAGCATAAGCAGGGTACTACTGACCATCAGTAGCATACATTTTATGTTTCTTTTGTTGACTATTGGAGTTTGGTTGTGGTTGAGTAGGTAACTATGTCTACTTTTGTAGACTTGTATTTGCACATGGTGGCATAATTGCAAGTGTGTTTATTGGAGGTGGCAAAGATGGATATCTAGGATTCTGATTAAGCCATGGTTGAGGTCCTCTCCACTGATTAGTAGGCTTCCAATTTCCTTGTGGTTGTTGCCATTGGTTTGGAAGTTGTGGCCATTGGGGTTGTTGTGGATTAAACCATTAATTTTCTTGATTACTGGGCCATGCATTATTCTAGGTAGGTTCAGTATATTGTGGAGGGCTTTGGACATTCCAGTTTTGCCACTGACTATTATAAGGATTTGAAATTTTTAATGGGTCTTGAGGTATACCTTGTCTCGTGGCCCATGGATGACGTTGAGCAACAAAGAAAACTTTCTCCTCCTCTCCTATCTTTAAGTACTCAGTTGGAAGATGTTCATTCTCCAAGTTCGCCACTAGCTTGCAATGACAATCCTTCTTTTTCTTGCGGAAATGAGGACAGTATTCAGCTAGTTATGCATCTGTGTGTGCATGCTTCTTCTTGGCAGTCATCATGTCCAAATGTGTACCAACATCATTAATTATGTCTTTCTTGAAGTCTAATTGCAGGTTTGAGATTTATATCTTGGAAATGTTGGAGCCACTTCCTTTTTCCACTGTTGGTTGGAATCCTCTTACTTTCTTTACTGCTGCTCTGGAATAGTTTAAAAAAATCTTCTTAAGTTCATCCCAAGAAGACTAAGATATATCCCCTCCAACCATGAGGTCCAATGCTTCCAGGTAGTTATCATTCACTCCTCTTAGAAAAATTACTTTCTATGAATCCTCATGTAGTGCATGTTGAGGATTCTTCTGCAAATTGTATAAGAATCATGATATGTAGTCCTCCAATGTCTTGTCTTCCTTCTGTGACATTTGAAAGATGTCATCTCCTTTTGAATCACCAGCTTTGCAATATTGTCTATACTTCCTTAGAAATAAATCTCTCATTCTGTCCCAATCAGTTATTGCATTTTCTCCTAAGCCCATGAACCATCTGAGAGTTGACTCCTTCAGTGTTGCTAGAAATAGCTTAAGCTTATGACTATCAGTGTTATAGTCAAAACTTCAACACAAAATATCAAACTCAAACAAAAAAGGTGTCAAGATCCTTTGTAATAAGGCCATAGAATTTTGGTAGGGATGAAGCAGGTATGTTCTTGAGATTAGGGTTGTTGATAATACTTGGAATAGGAAATGGAAAGGTAGGAGCTGCCATTATTGGAGGTGTTGGATAATGAAACTGTGGCTGGAAACTGTTACTAACCAAAAGGTTCTAGTCAATAGGTGGTCCTGGATTGGAATTATTGAGGAAAATGGCTAATATCTCTGCAAAAGGGCAAAGGTCAAATGGATTGTGAGGGTCTTCTTCTGTTGAAGATGATGCAAAAAACTCAAGACTTGCATCAAGAAATGGTAACGCAAATTCTTCAAACTCTTCTTTCAGTTTAACAGGTTCTTTTGGTAGAAATTTTCCATGAACATCTCACCTTCTTTGATACATGCAAGTGATTTGATGAACTTGTGAAGAAAGCTCACAAATACTCTCTACTGACTAAAAATAGGAAACTAATCTAAAAAATAAATGACTCATTAAGGTTCCTAGTTTGACACCATCCTCGGCAGTGGCGCCAAAAATGAACAGTCTCACAATAGGTAGTGATAATCATGCCATTGTCTCTCTTAAGAATAATGTATTCATACTAAGGATTACTTTTCCCATCATGAAATTCATTTAGATTGTCAACCCAGGGACGTAGACTTGAAATGGGACAGCATAGTTTGTGCACTAAGTTCCTCAAGGAGTCATACTACGAAGATAAAGTGCATGAAAGAAACTTATACTATTGTTGCAAGAAAGTAAACACACTTAACTACTTAATGAAATTACTGCAAAAATCTTGTAAACTTATCCTAAACCTATTTAACAACTCAAAGCATCCACTATGCCTATCTCTACAAGTGTTGCAGGAACATTCATAGTAGTAATGCTACAGGAGTAAAACAATAACTTCTACTTGAAAGCACAAAAAATGCAAGAAGAAAATCTACTCTATCCTAATCTACTCCACCTCCCAAGTGGGCCCCCTTGGTTGGCTTTTGCTAACTATTAACACAGAAGATACTTCAAAATCACTCTTTCATTATATTCTCATAAATTGGTTACATGATAATGGAACAATACATGAAGAATAGAAAAGAGTAACTTCGTTACACTGAACACAACATTTGAATCTATTTTCTCATTACTAACTAAACCAATCAAATCCCTTTATATAGAGGGTTGATGCTTATTGAAAGCATGAAAGTAAATTCTAACTGAATCTCACCACAAAAATAGGAGTATAACAACCATGACATTTTACAATAAGTGCGGATAACATAATAACAAAATTGAGGAAATATAGCAGAACTATTTCCTATATTCTCTAGAATGCAAGCTCCTTCTCAGTAGCGGCATGATCCTAGGAATCGTGTTGGCTCCTTCCATCATGGCTGGATTCCTAACGCTCCTTCTTTAATGTGGTTGCACCACTCTCAAACTGCTCCTTCTTTTCCTGGCAGGTTAGTAGCATTCGGTATATATATACAAGTCGACATTTCAACTCCTACCCAAATATTAGAACGTAGATTAAAGTAGCTATATGAACTACTACAATATATATATATATAATATTTAGCAAAACATGTCATTCTAACTACCCATAATCTTTGTGGTCCTAGTTGTACTTATCACAAATTCACATAGGCATAGGTCCATAAATGTCTTGGAAATGTCTTATCAGAGCATAAAGAGTGTCAACAAAGTATAAGGATTATAACAAAATAGAGACAATAAATTGTCTCATCAGCTGCCATTGATTTTGAGGTTGTGGTTGTAGCCATTGGAGCTGCTAGGAGTTATACCACTGGTTCAGCTGAGTATTTGGCCAAGAATTATTCCAAATAGGTTGGAAGGACTGTGAAAGATATTGGGAATTCTAGTTTTATCATTGGCTACTATAATTATTAAAAGATTGCAAAGGTTCCTAAGGCATATCTTGTCTTGGAGCCCATGGCTGACATTGGAAAACTAAGAAGACTTTCTCATCCTCTCCCTCTATTTTCCTAAACTCAATAGGAATGTCTTGTGTTTCCAAATTTGCTACTAGCTTGCACCAACAATCCTTCCTTTGTTGTCTACAATGGGGGTAGTACTCAGCAAGCTTTGCCTCAACTTCTTCATGCTTATTTTTACCTTGCATTGTATCCAGGTGGATGGCAACATCGTTGATAATGTCTTGTTTGAAATCTGACAAAAAATTTGAGAGTTCCATGTTTGATATACCAGAGCTATTTCCTTTTGCAAGTGTGGGACGGAATCCTCTGCCCTTCTTTACTATTGATCTTGAATAGTTTAGATAGATTTTCTTGAGATCATCTCAATAAGATTGAGATATATCTCCTCCATCCATAAGGTCCAGTGCTTCAAGACAGGTGTCATTTACTCCTCTAAAAAAGATGATTTTTTGTGAATCCTCCTACAATGCATGTTGAAAATTCTTCTACAGATTGTACAAGAAGCATGAAACGTAGTCTTCCAGAGTTTCATCTTCTTTTTGTGACATTTGAAAGATGTCATCCCCTCTCAAATAACCCCCCTTACAATATTCTTTATATTTTTGCAGAAATAGGGTATGCATTTCATTCCAATCAGTTGTTGCATTAGCCCCTAATCCCATAAACCATCTTAGATCTAACTCCTTTAATGTTGTTGGAAATAAATTGAGTTTATGACTATCAATTTTATAGTCAAAACTTCGGCAGAGAATGTCAAACTCAAATAAAAAGGTGTCAGGGTCCTCAGTTATTAGGCCATAAAACTTTGGTAACGTGGAAGTGGGTATGTTTTTGAGATTAGAATTATTGATAAGGCTAGGAAGAGGAAATGGAAATGTAGGTTGGGCCATTACTATAGGTAATTGGGAGTGAAGTTACTATTGGGAAATGATTATGGTCAGAGGATTATTAGCAACTGGTGCACTTAAGGTGGAATTAGCAAGAAAACAAGCCAAAATCTCAGCAAAAGGTCGAAGGTCAAATGGATCAAATGGGTCTTCTACAAATGAAGTTGCCAGAGGAAATTCCAGACTCACATCAACAAAAGGTAATTTAACTTTTGCAGACTCTTCATTTAAATTAAGAGATTCTCTTGGGAGGAATCTACCATGGACATCTCTTCTTATTCCCCTTCGATGCATGCAAGTGGTTAAATGAACTTGTGAAGCAAGTTCAAACCTACAAACTATTATCTAGAAAATATGGAACTATCTAAAATGACTCAATAGGATTCTCAACTTGACACCATCCTCGGAAATAGTGCCAAAATTGAACAGCCCCATAATAGGTAATAATAATCATGCCAAATCTTCTCCTAAGAATAGTGTATTCATACTAGGTATTATTTCTCTATCACAAAGTGCATTTAAATTTTCAACCTAGGGATGTATACTTAAAATGGGGCAGCATGGTTTATGCACTAAGCCTCTTATAAAGTCATCTTACTTAAGCTCGAAGAAGGAAAATGCATAGAAAGAACTAGGCTATTACTACAGGAAAGTAAAATACACAGTTGAATAAATGAAATTGATGCAAACAACCATAAGTTTAACTTCAACCTATTTTATCATTCCAAAGCATGTACTATGACTATCTCTTCAAGTGTTGTAGGAACATACACAGGTATAATGCTACAAGAGAAAGCAGTGAATGCTACTTCAAATACTAAAAATAGTTAAACTATCTGCTCTACTCTAATCTAATCCACCTCCCAAGTGGGCCCCCTCAGTTGGTTTCTATTATCTATGAACATAGAATATAACTCAAAATTACTCCTTCATTATATATATTCAAAAAACTAATTACATCATAATAGAGTAGTGCACAAAACTAAAGAGTAACTTGCTTTCTAATATAACAGTAATACAATCATTTGTCTAACTAGATTTCCAACAATCATATCCCTATATATAAAGGACTTACATTTGAACATATGAATAAGGTTTGACTGATCCATCCATAAAGAAAGGAGAATGTGATAGTCCACAATAGAAGATCATAAAGACTAAACAACCATTTCAATAGAATATTGATTGTAGAGGAGATTTAGCATAGTCGTGCCCCTATATTCCCTGAGACATTTGTTCCTTTAATACTTCAGGCATGTCCCATGGTTTTCTTAATGGTTCTTCTCATTATGGTCAAAAATTCATCACTTCCTCATCAATGCTACCGATTCATTCTCCAATTGTTCCTTTTATCCTGGAAGATTAGTAGTGCATGTATGTATATTCAAGTATTCAAATAGTCAATCTAATCCAAATGTTAGGACATACATTAAAACAATTATATGAAATACTGCAGCATATATATAATATTTAGCAAGGTATGTCAACTATTATCTACCCATAATTTTGTGGATTTGTGTGTACTTATAGTATGTATACAAATTCAAGCACCTAAAAGTCACAACAAGTATTTTGAAAATGTCTTAGAAAAGAGCATAAAAACAACATAAAATTGTTAGAAAGTAAAGTCCACCAAGATAACTAAGAGGGGGGCAGGGTGAAATAGTTATCAAATAATTATAACTTTTATCATCTTCAATAGAATTAAACCATATAAGAAATATAATTACCAACCATAGAAAGATATTCATACACAATAACACAATGACACAAGATATGTTGACTAGGGAACCTCTTGATCAAAGAGTAAACCCCGGTGGGAATGATGCCCACAAAAGATGCACTAATATGAATATTCCTTGTGAGAGGATGGACTCTATTAGGAGTCTTATGAAATACATTCAGTACATATGAATCCCTATTAGGAGATTTTCAATCCGTGTTAAAAGATTCTAACCCTGTTCAAAGTTATGGAAGATAGAAGGACCCACTGCCCAAACAGCTTCAAGGTAAGATCACTGAACACACTATCTAAATAATCTTTGTATTACTCAATAGAATAATATGTTACCTCTTCTCTAACTATGCCAAACCACACTTAGTGTTACATCAGATCTCAATTTCAGATCTCTATACTTCACATGTCTTCCTTCACAAATTCAATTTCATACTTAGCTCTTTTCTTCACTTCATGCATACAGCATCACAACCGCTACTACCATATCATAATTACACATTTTCACATTACAACTACATTACAAAAAGTAAATACATTCCTTCCTTTATACCAAACTCAAGTAATTACAGATGAGTCGGCATACAATTACAAAATAAAAGTTTCCACATGCTACACCAAAATTACACAAAATTGTCAGCTTCCAAATACAATAAATCTTCACTCATGTAACCTCAAAGTCTATGTTGTCATCCATGTCACTATCAATGTGTCTTCATCTTCCCTTTAACTATGCAAAACTAAATTCCATCCCGATTAGGAGATATCATCCAATTTCCACAAACCGCTACTTAGGAAAACTGCCTGAATACTGCTTCCACCAAAATGATCATAACTTCCATGAATGAATGAATTACTGTCTACACTCTTAACCATAGACTTATGACATATCAAAGATTATAACCTCAACATTTCATAGCTCCAACTACAATAACCCACATGCGCTAATCCAAACTTTGTTTGCTTCTCTGCAAGTCTTCGGTAAATCACTGTGTTGACATCAATGATAATCATAGTCATGAATGCAACAACAACTACTACAGAATGGATGCCAAACACTTTAGCATTCATTCCTAACAATATCCCCCATTGGCATTGATGGCAACATAGATGAAAAACATCCAATGTTCCAAAAATCCAATACTGCAACACTGCTTCTTCAAATCCTCTTCATCAATCAAATCTTGCTTCGTTATCCTATTCAATTCTCTCCAATAGATGTCTCAGATTGTTTTTCATGTATACTTCTCCCCCATTGACATCAATGATAGAAATTCCATCACTCTGTAAACAACAACTCAATGTCAAAAGACACTTTTCAGAAAATACATTTACTAGAGTCCTCATGATTCAGCTCAGATACACATACTCCCCCATAGAGGAAGTACCAACATCCAATCCAGAAGAAAGATAAGGCTTATATACCACTAGATGGATGCAACCAATTGCATCACTTCTCAAAAGTAGCTTGGGGCATAACCCCAAGCATACCTCTCAGATACTCAAATGTATCCTTAGGCAAAGGCTTTGTGAATATATCTGCTATTTGCTCCTTTTTACTTATGTACTCAAGTCTGACTTCTTTATCAGCAACTTTCTCTCTTACAACATGATAATTAATCTCTATATGCTTTGTCTTAGAATGTAATACAGGATTCTTAGACATGCTAACTGTACTGGTGTTATCACAATATATGACAATAGGCTCAACAAATTTTATTCCAATGTTCTTCAGCATTTGCTTCATCCAAATTATCTGGTTACAATTGTTTTTTGCTGCTACATATTCTACTTTTGTTGTGCTTTGTGAGATACAATTTTGTTTCTTGCTTAGCCAAGAAACTAATCTTCCTGCAAGGAAAAATGCTCCACCACTGGTGCTTTTCTTATCATCAACACTGCCTCCCCAATCAGCATCTGTATATGCACATAGGGTAAAATCATTATATTTTTCATACCATAGTCCCTAGTCCAATGTGCCTCTTAAATATCTCAGTATCCTCTTTGCTGCTGCATAATGTGATTCTCTAGGTTCAGCTTTAAATCTTGCTACAATTCCAACTAAATGTGCTATATCAAGTCTTGTATGAGTCAAATATTGTAATCCTCCAATCATAGATCTATATTTCTTCTGTTCTACTGAAGGAGTCTCATTTATGCTAGATAACGTATGTTCAGTCACCATAGGTGTTCCAACTAGTTTACAATCCTCCATTCCAAATATTTTCAACAAGTCATTTAGGTATTTTGTCTGACTTACAAAGATACCATCATTGTTTTGTGTTATTTGTAATCCCAAAAAGTATTTCATCTCACCAATCATACTCATTTCAAATTCAATCTTCATTTCATCAGCAAATTTGTCACTAGCTTCATCTTCACCTCCAAAGATAATGTCATCAACAAAAATAACTATAACTAACAAACCATTTTCAATTTCTTTTGTGTACAGATTGCTATCAGTTGTTCCTTTTATAAATCCCAATTTTAACAAACACTTATCCAATCTTGCATACCAAGTTCTAGGTGCTTGTTTAAGTCCATATAAAGCTTTCTTCAATTTACATACCATGTCTCCTTCTTGAGTTAAAGGAAAACCTTCAGGCTTCTCAATGTAGACTTCTTCTTCTAATTCTCCATTCAGAAATGCTGACTTCACATCCATCTGATACACTTTGAATTTCTTGTAAGCTGTATAATCCAAAAACATTCTTACTGCTTCAATTCTTGCAACAGGTGCAAAGGTTTATTCATAGTTAATTCTTTCTTGTTGTGAGTAAACCTTACATACCAATCTTGCTTTGTTTCTTACTACTTCTCCTTGTTCATTCATCTTGTTTCTAAATACCCATTTAGTTCCAATAACATTCTTGTCTTTAGGTCTAGGGACCAATTCCCATGTCTTATTCTTTTCAATATGATCTAGTTCTTCTTTCATAGCATTAGTCCAACTTTCATCTTCACAAGCTTCTTTAGTAGTCTTAGGTTCAATTTGAGAAATCAAACATAACTATTCTTGTGCCTTATTTTGAGTAAGAACTCTTTTGATGCTCCCAATAATCTGTTCAAAAGGATCATTCCTTAACAAAATCTTGCTAGGTGTCACTATCTCAGATCTCTCTTCAGATGTAGGGTCTTCAATAACTTCACTGTGGCTTTTGTTCAACAAATCACTGTCAATTTCATAAAACAATTCAGTAGTTCCAATGTTAGGTTTAGGATGAGCTTCTTCATCAGATTCATAATCAAGCATTCTTTCTTGAATTTTGAACTTTTCATAAACTTTAACATTTGTGCTTTCAACAATAGTCTTAGTTCTTTTATTGAAACATCTAGATGCTTTTCTTTTCAAAGAATATCCAAGAAATATACCTTCATCACTTCTAGGATCAAACTTTCCAATATCACCATCTCTCTTTATATAACATTTGCTTCCAAAAATTCTAAAATACTTAACTGAGGGTGCATGTCCAAACCATAATTCATAAGGTGTCTTGTCTGTGTCTGCTCTGATTTGTACTCTATTCATTGTATACACTATTGTGTTCACTGCTTCTCTCCAGAATATCTTCACCAAATCATTCTCAAACAACATAGCTCTTGTTGCTTCAGTCACTGATTTGTTCCTTCTTTTTGCAATGTCATTTTGTTCAGGTGTTCTAGGGGCTGAATATTGTCTTTTAATGCCATTTTCTTCACAAAAGTTGTTAAACTCTCTAGAAGTAAATTCTCCACCTCTATCAGATCTCAAACATTTAATCTTCATTCCAGATTCATTCTCAACTTTATTCTTAACAATCTCAAACTTATCAAATGCTTTAGATTTTTCTTTAAGAAATGCAATCCACATCATTCTTGTAAAATCATCAACAAGAATCATAAAATACCTTTCTCCATAGAATCCTCTAGTCCTGGTAGGACCGCTCAAATCTGTATGAACAATCTCCATCTTCTTTGTAGATGTAAACTTCTTACTAGGAAAAGAACTTCTCTTATGTTTAGCCATTACACATTCTTTGCAATCATATTAGTAGGCTTCATAATTTTAGGTAAATCTCTTACTACAAGTGTAGTACTTACTTTCACAATGTTATCAAAGTTTATATGACAAAACCTTTTATGCCATTACCAACTATCATCAATATTTGTAATCAAACATGTCATCTCAGTAGGATTCAACTAAAATACATTACTTGTGGTTCTAGATCCAGTTCCAATCAAATTTCCATCTTTATCCTTTATCACACAAGTTTTCTTAGTAAACCAAACTTGATATCCTTTATCAACTAAGTGTCCAACACTCAAAAGATTATGTTTCAATCCATCCACAAAATAAGCATCATCAGTATTAGTCTTTCCATCAAGAGTAATAGATCCTATACCTTTAATCAAACAAGGTGCATTGTTTCCAACTCTAACAACTCCTCCATCATATTCATTTAATGTTATGAAATTTTTCATGTCTCCAGTCATATGATGTGAACAACCACTATCTATAATCCAATCAGATTTCTTTTCAACTTGAGAAACTAAGGCTTTTTCTTCCTTAACATCAGTTTCGAGATTTTCTTCTTTAATTGCTACAAATCCTACGTCATCATTGTTTTCAGTATCACTTTCACTTAAAGTTCTGTCTATACTAGCTTCAAGATCTTCATCATTAGCATAATAACATTCCTTAGATCTTCTAGGTTTGAAATTGCTTCTGTACTTGTTAACTCTCTTAGGACATTTAGATGCAAAATGACCATATTCTTAACAAGTCCAACATTTAAATATTTTCTTACCATCTGGTTCTCTTTTCACAAGCAAGGCAATACCTTCTTCAATCTTCTTGTCTTCTTCATTTCTAGATCTGCTGATGCTAGCATAATCTCTGCTCACACTGATGCTTCTTGACAAAGTAGGGTGAACACTAAGAGCACTGAATGTTGTCTCCATTCTAGGTAAGTCTCCTGACAATCTTAGGTTCATTTCTACTACTTCCAATCTTCCAAGAAGAGTTTCTCTTGTAAATTTTTTTGTACAAGGTATCACTTGTTCAATCATGTGTGTTGTCTGCTTAAATACATGAGTCAATGTCCTCAAAATTTTCCATATCACTTCATTCTTTGTCTTTGTTCCTCCATAATATTTTATACCTGTAATGATCTCTGACATTGTACCAATATAACTTCTAATAGATTCATCTTCCAACATTCTTATATCTTCAAATGCACATATCCAATTAAGTAATCTAACTCTTTTTGCATGTTCATCATCTTCAAAAGTATAGTGTAAAGCATTCCAAATTTCATGAGATTTTTTCAAATATTTTACTTGACTGTACTCATTCTCCAGAAGTGTTGTCAAAAGTGCTTCTCTTGCAAGTATGTTACACATGTATAGATCTCTTTCTTCTGCAGTACATGTTTCAAGATTGTCCTCTTCAATGATAGTCTTATTATTCTTTGTAATCAACTAATAACCTGGTCCTAAACATAATAGGTGTGTCTTCATCTTTTCTTTCCAGCTGTCAAAATTTACTCCATCAAACTTAGGGCTTTCTTTCCTAAAATTTTCCATGGATCTCCTTAAGCTGTTAAACTTCTTCTTCAAGGACCTGCCACTCTGATACCAATTGTTAAAAAGTAAAGTCCACAAAGATAACTAAGAGGGGGGGTGAATCAGTTATCAAATAATTATAAATTTTATCATCTTCAACAGCATTAAACCATATAATAAATATAATTACCAACCATAGAAAGATATTCATACACAATGACACAAGATATGTTGACTAGGGAACCTCTTGATCAAAGAGTAAACCCCAGTGGGAAGGATGCCCACAAAAGATGCACTAATATGAATATTCCTTGTGAAAGGATGGACTTTTTTAGGAGTCTTATGAAATACATTCAGTACATATGAATCCCTGTTAGGAGATTTTGAATCCCTGTTAAAAGATTCTAACCCTGTTCAGAGTTATGGAAGACAGAAGGACCCACTACCCAAACAGCTTCAGGGTAAGATCACTAAACACATTGTCTAAATAATCTTTGCATTACTCAATATAATAATATGTTACCTCTTCTCTAACTATGCCAAACCATACTCACTGTTAGATCAAATCTCAATTTTAGATCTTTGTACTTCCCATGTCTTCCTTCCCAAATTCACTTTCATACTTAGCTCTTTTCTTCACTTCATGCATACAGCATCACAACCACTGCTACCATATCATAATTACACACTTTCACATTTAAAATAAATTACAACAAGGAAATACATTCCTTCCTTTATACCACACTCAAATAATTACATATGAGTCGGCATACAATTACAAAATAAAGGTTTCCACACACTACACCAAAATTACACAAAATTGTCGGCTTCCAAATATAATAAATCTTCATTAGTGTGACCTTGAAGTTTTTTCTATCATCCACATCACTATCAATGTGTCTTCATCTTCCCTTTAACTGTGCAAAACTAGATTCCATCCCAATTAGGAGATATCATCTGATTTCCACAAACCGCTACTCAGGAACACTGCCTGAATACTGCTTCCACCAAAATGATCATAACTTCCATGAATGAATAAATTACTATCTGTGCTCTTAACATAGACATATGACATATCAAAGAGTATAACCTCAACATTGCATAGCTCCAACTGCAATAACCCATGTGCGCTAATCCAAACTCTGTCTGCTTCTCTGCAAGTCTTTGATAAATCACTGTGTTGACATCAATGACAATCATAGTCATGAATGCAACAACAACTACTACAGAATGGCTGCCAAACACTTTAGCATTCATTCCTAACAAAAATGAGGACAAATTCTAGCCTCATCATGTCCAACACTCAAAATATTATGATAGAAACCCTTCACATAGTAAACATTGTCAGTGTTATGTTTTCCATCAAAAGTAATAGAACCAATTCCAACTATCTGTATTGATTTATCATCTCCAAAGCCAATAGGACCTCCATCATATTTCTCAAGTTTCAAAAATTTACTTTTATCACCAATCATATGATTTGAACATCCATTATCAATCAACCATTCATCTTTATTCCTTCTAACAAATAATGTTAATGTTGTCTCAGTTTTATCATCATATTTTAGGTAAATGTTAGAGATATAAAATCTAGGTTTTTCTTGTTCTATCAAAAACAAACTATCCTCTTGAGTTGATTCATCGTCTAATATACTAGAATTTCCATTAATATAGTAAGCCTTCTTATTGATCTTCTTAAACTTTTGTCTTGTTCCTTTATTCAAACACCTAGTTTCTAGATGACCAATATTTCCACATATAAAACATTTAAGAGGTAACATACCTTTGTATTTATTGGTACCTTTCTTAGGATTCCTTGTAAAATTCACTTCCAACTCATCTGAACTATCATCATCTAGATCATCTTCTGAATTCATCGATTTAAAGGTTGTCTCATATATGTTCCTTTCTTTTTTGAATTTCCTCAACTCAAATGCAATTAGGATGCCAAATAACTATTCTCTGGTAAACTTCTTTAGATCATAAAATTCCTTAATAATTGATATCTTGTCACTTTAGCTCTCTAGTAAGGTCATCAAAATCTTCTCCATAACATCTTCATTGGTTATATTTATGCCTTTATTTTTTACTTCATTCACAACACTATCAACCCTCTAAAAGTATCTTTTTATATCTTCACCTTCTTCCATTCTCAAATTTTCATATTGGTGCTTAGCTGCTAACATATTTGATAACTTGACTCTATCATTTCCATCATAGATCTCTTTCAACTTTTTCCAAACTTCATATGTAGTATTCAAAGAAAGAACCTTTGTTAACTCAATCTTGGATAAATCACTAAAAATTGCATACTTCCATACCTTGCTTTCTCATTCTCCTCATAAATTTAAATCTCATCCACAATAGTAGGGTCATTCATAGGTGGAACATATTTTGTCTCAATATTTCCCAAGTAGTGTAACTTATATAAATAAAGTAACCTCTCATCTTTAATTTAAGCTCTTCTTCAAGGAACTAAATCTTTGATACCAATTGATGAAAAGGTTGAGTAACAAAGAGGAGGGGAGTGAATCAGTTATAATTTTAAAAAAAATATTAACCTTATTAAATCCAGAGTAAAATTAAAGAAATCTGAAACTTAAAATAGATATGAAAATGAAAGCACAAAAATACCACATACCATAAACACCAAAATTTATGTGGAAACCCAAGATGGGAAAAACCACAAAGAAATTAATTCTCATGAATAGAAATACCAGTTAAGGTGACACTAGTTAACATGATTTTTATAAAGGCTCGTTATTGGTTTTCTCACTCCAGGTAAGGCTCACTTCTGATTAGGATAACTAGCCTAAAATAATAAGGCTCACTACTAAAATAAGAGTAATGAAAAAGAATCCACCACTAAAATTATTGTCACCAACAATCAGAAACACTAGAAGAATATTTAAATTAGATATCAGTTGCACACAAATGCATACACATTGATACACAAATCTTTCCTTGTCAAACTTTCATTCACTACTCACATTCATTTTCATTACCATCAAATAGAATCATCACTTTCTTATACCATATCATGCCATCATAAACATCTAAGTCAACCTAACATAAATTAAAATAGGTCACCACAAATTATTTCCATGGTTGTAAGGAATGAAACATAGACCACACATAAACTCCTTTCTTAATACAATATGTTTTTCTCAAATCAACACACTATACATTCACCATAACATCTGAGACCAAGAAACAGGATATACACATGACAATGAAAGTACTGTTAGGAATAGTCCCAAGAGATAACTGAGAGGGGGGGGTGAATCAATTATCTACAAGTTTCAATTCTTTTTCCAATTAAGTATGTGATAACATTAAGCATAAACACAATGAAACAACACTTAACACAACACCAAGATTTTGGTTACGGGGAAACCCAAATAGGTCAAAATCCTAGTGGGAATTGACACCCACTAAGAACTACACTAGTGTATTATGATCCTTGTTAGAAGACCTTACAACCCTGTTAGGAGTTGATCTTTACAATGCATTAAGTATAGTGACATTGTCAAGGGTAGGACCATGTTAGGATTCTTTTACAATTAACCATGTTAGGGGTGAGGACACACTGTCTGAGAGCACACTGCTCAAAGGGGTGAGGGTTGCAACCTTCAGTTTAATAGATACACACTATATCTAGATGTTGGTGAACTGCATGTAGACCTGTTGTCTTTATCAATTCCAATGAATAGCATACACTCTGTATTATGTCACATAGACCTTCTTTTGATGGCTCAACACTTCTCACTCTCTGCTCTGCTCTTGTCTTTCAACTCTGAACTATGCTTGTCAATCACAAATGACTGCCAATAAATATCTTTCCTCTAAATGATGTAATCAAGTCGGCCTATTAGAACCATCTTGAAATCATATTAGAGAAACAAAACAAATCTCTAATAATACCTCAGTTGGCTCTACTAAGCATGCAACATAAATTAAGATCGCTCAACTCCATATGAGTAGACGCGACACTTCACACTGTCGGCTCTAGCAATTTAACTAATACTTTCTCCTCATGTCAAATTACATCATGAACTCTTAATAGAATTTTCTTAACTCTTCTCTTAATACAAATCCAAGTGCACATACCAAGATGATAGGTGCAACTACTGCAATCATATAAACTCTGTAGGCTCTTCTAGATAAACTCAGGAAACTATGACTATCAACTAGAGACTTCATAACTTAGCATGTACTGCATATCTGACTTTGCATTCATGAACTTAACATCATACATATGTCTACAACATAACTATAAGGGTGTAAGGCTCTACTACAACTGTATGGCCAATTAACTACAGAACTATTCCTGGGACCTGTCAGGAACACTTAATGATATACACAATTGTATTATTGTCTTCACTCAGGATCAACCTCTGCATCTATGATGTATCCATGTAACATATGATAAAGGCTCTCTCTATCAAGCTTCTATGCATGCTACTTACCATATGTTATCATCAATGACAAACATATAGTTAGCAATCTGTCTTGTTGGCAAATCTCCAACAATCTCCCCCATCCCTTTGGCATTGATGGTAACATATGGAATGAAAAACACCACCAATCCAAATGTTCAATTATTTTATAACATGTTCCATTTCCTCAAAAAAAACTCCCCCAAGGAATTATCCTCCACCTATTGCAATATTCTTTAACATTCTCCATTTCCTCAACTATACTGCTTCCCATGACTGCATTTTTACTCCCCCTTTCTACTTGTTTTTTATTACTATATATTCCTTGTTTCTATTTTTTTGCATGACTATATACTACTCCCCCTTTGACATCAATGGAAAAGGGTGCCAAAAACATTAAGCATTGGTACTACTCCTAGGGTAGAGTATTCAACCTTTCATCAGTCACTGAGGACTAATGAACTCCTGATATTTATAATCAGATTTAGGGAAGGGAGTTACTCCCAGCTTTTCCCTGAGATACTCAAAAGTATCCTTAGATAAAGGCTTTGTGATTATGTCTGCTAGCTAATCTTTTGTACTCACATAATCCACCATTACTTCTTTCTCTACAACTTTATCTCTTAGGAAGTGATATTTTATCTCAATGTGTTTTGTCTTTGCATGCATCACAGGGTTCTTTGACATATTGATAGTGCTAGTGTTATCACAATGAATAACAATAGGGTAGTCAATCTAAATGCCAAAATCTTTTATCATCTACTGGATCCACACAATTATAGAACAATTCAATGTTGTTGCTACATATTCTACTTCTGTTGTTGACTGAGAGATACAATTCTGCTTTTTACTTGTCCAAGTAACAAGTCTATTTCCAAGGAATACAGCTCCTCCAGAGGTACTCTTTCTATCATCCACACATCCTACCCAATCTGCATCTATATATACATGAAGCTTTACATTCTCTGAATTAGGACACCATAAACCATAGTCTAAGGTTCCATTCAAGTATCTGAATATTCTTTTTACTGCCATGAAGTGACTTTTCTTAGGTTCTGTTGTAAATCTTCCAACAATACCAACTGTATTGGAAATGTCTAGTCTAGTTTGAGTAAGATATATAAGTTTACCAATCATAGATTTATACAAGGTTATGTCCACTACTGGTGAATCATCTTCCCTTGAAAGCTTGCATCATGTTATCATAGAGTACTTACTAGCTTACAATCATCCATCTTGAATGTCTTTAAGATCTCTTTCACATACTTAGTCTAATTTATGAATATACCTTTGTCTGTCTATTGCACATTCAATCCCAAAAAGTACTTGCTAGGACCAATCATGCTCATCTCAAATTCATTATGCATATCCTTAGCAAATTCAGCACTAAGCTTGTCATTTCCACCAAATATGATGTCATCAACAAATATAGCAACTAATAATAGTCCATCATATGTTTCTCTTATGAACAGGTTACAATCTACTACTCTTTTATTGAATCCAATCTTAGTTAAGTAACCATCAAGTCTTTCATATCATGCTCTAGGGGCTTGCTTAAGTCCATAGAGGGCTTTCTTCAATCTGCATACCATATCAGGTTTTTTTGATAAAGTGAATCCTTCTGGTTGCTCAATGTATACTTCTTCCTTCAACTCTCCATTTAGGAATGTTGATTTAACATCCATTTGGTATACCTTAAATTTATTGAATGTAGCATAGGCCAAAAACAACTTTATGGCTTCCAGTCTTCTCATAGGGGCAAATGTATCAGAATAATCAATTCCTTCTCTTTGTGCATATCCTTTACACACTAGTCTTGCTTTGTTTCTTACTACTGTACCATCTCCATTCATCTTGTTTCTAAATATCCACTTATTTCCAATTACATTTTTATCACTAGGCCTAGGGACCAATTCCCATGTATCATTCTTAATTATCTGATCTAGCTCCTCTTTCATTTCTTTATGCCAATTTGAATCATTGCATGCATCTTCAACATTTAAGGGCTCAATTTGTGATAGTAAACATACCTCTTCATTTGCTATGGAACTCTTTGCTTTTGATCTTGTCATGACTTTTCTGTTCTGATCTCCAATGATGTCTTCCTTTGAATGATATCTAGATGTGAATTTGGGAATATTAGGTGTGATTGTCTCATCTATCTTCTGTGTTTCTTCTTCACTTATTTTAGGGTCATTGAATAGAACATCAATGTTGCCAAACATTTCTTCAACAATAGCTTCACTACTAGTAGGTCTAGGTTCTTCTTCAATCATAGGTGCATAATCATGATATCTTTCTTGTATCATGAACTTCTCATCAATCTTAACATGAGAACTTTCAATAATCTTCTTTGATCTCAAATTAAAATATCTATAATCTTTTCTTTTAGTAGAGTAACCAAGAAAAATACCTTCATCACTTCTTGCATCAAACTTGCCAATTGCTTCATCCCTCTTGATGTAGCACTTGCTTCAAAATATTTTGAAGTATTTCACTATAGGTAAATTACCAAACCATAGCTCATATGGTGTCTTGTCTGCACCTTGCCTTAATTGAATTCTATTGATTGTATAGACTGCAATATTGACCGCATCTCTCCAATAGGCGTGCATCACCTTTCCTTCAATCATGATAGTGTGTGTTGTGTCAAGAATGATCCTATTCCACTTTTCTTCTATTCCATTCTACTGAGGGGTTCTAGTTGCAATTAACTATCTCTTTATCCCATGTTCTTTGTAGTACTCATAAAATCTTTTAGAGGTGAATTATCCTCCTTTATCTGATCTTAGAAATTTAATCTTCAATCCAGACTCATTTTCAACCTTAGCTTTGAATATTTTGAACTTTTCAAAGGCTTCTAATTTGTCTTTTAAGAATGCAACCCACATCATTCTAGAATAATCATCAACAAACAAAATAAAGTACCTTTCACCATAGTATGATCTTGTTTGAGTTGGTCCACATAAGTCTATATGTATTAGATCCAACTTGTTCTCTACTGAATTATGTTGGCTTCTGAATGAATTCCTTACATGCTTTCCCATCACACATTCCCTACATATTGTGTTTTCTGGCTTTTCAATGCTAGGAAGATCTCTTACTGCCTTTACATTACTTATCTTTGTAATACCCCAAAAATGGGCTATAAGTTCATTAATCTCCTACATCTACAAATTGAACGAAATCAACATTGAAGTCCTAATCTAAGGCACATCTGCACATCATCGAATCCTAATTGATTATCTTAAATTCTGCATTGAGGAATATTCCTAACAATATTCCTAAATTATCTTAATTATCTTTAATTTATAATTATTTGGCAATAAATCACATTTATCCTAAAGTTTGATTAATTGAATATTTTCATATTTAATTAATTAGATTTAATATTTGCCACTTAATTGTGTAATTAAATTTAATTCTATCTATTATTAATTGTATTATTTAATTTTGACAATAAATCAAAATTCTTATGAATAATTGATTAAATTCTTATTTAATTAATTAAAGCATGTTGTCATTACTTAATAATATAATTTTTAATAAAAGTTTGATTAAATAGTTAATTAACCCATAAATTAATTATTTATTTTCAAAAATTAGTTAAGTTGGAAATAAATCACTTTATTATTAAATTAATTCATAAATAAAACATGCACAATCATAAAAGCAAACAACTATCAATTATCAATTAAAGCTAAACTCTATTTTGAGTTAAAACTTAGCTTTTGCATGTTTTTGTGAGTTAATTATCCTTTATTTAAAAATAACTCAAAAATCAACTTGAGTTATTTGAGTGATTTATGGCTTTTATCCATGCACCTCCAAAGCCCTGGATTTCTATAAAAACAAGGCTCAACTCTTCATAATTCATCTCATAATTGTGCAAACTTATGCTGGAGAATTGGAATTGAAGAATCAAAGCTCTTGCGAATCGACATCTTTGTGAGATCAATCTTATTTTTGCATTCATATTGCATATCATTGTTAGATTAGCATTGCATATCAATTTTCAATAGCATTCATAGCATAATCGATTTCATCTAGCATAGATTCATATCAAGTTTTCATTCCTTATTGCATCATAAAATCAAAAAAAAAATAGCTTAATTGCATTCAATCTCATATCTAGATCAATTGCATTCAAATCCTTCGTTTAGGTGTCATCTAGGTCACTGATCTCAGTTACAATCTGAGAACATTAATCTCGCACCTACTAGAAGGCAGTAAATCACTTGGTTAGATTAGATTTCAATTTTGCACGATTTTGATTATCACTAACCTCTAATGTTTTACTGAGTGTTGTGTCTACAGATTAGGTAAAATTTTCACACACATTTCTGGCACCCACCATGGGGCCCTGAAATGGGCTTCCCTTCATTTCTATCAATCTTTTATCATTTCTCTATCAGAACTCCCTTGCTGTTACCTGTTCTGGTGGTATTCTTAGTAGGATGTTATTTTGGCACTTTTTCTATCAAAGTTGTCTGTACAGTGTGATTTTTAATTTCGGTCCGTATAGTTGTTATACAAGTTTTCAGATTGTCGTACGAGTTTTGCAGACTGTCATTTCATCAGACACCCAGTGTCGTACGAGTTTTGCAGACTATCATTTCATCAGACACCCAGTGTCGTACGAGTTTTGCAGACTATCGTTTCATCTGACACCAAGTGTCGTATGAGTTTTTCATACTATCATTTCAGCAAACACCCAGTGTCATCTGGGAGCATACCCACTGTCGTACGATAGTTGACTTTATCGAATATCATTTCATCACATACTTACTATCGTTTGGGAGCTCAACTGTCATATGGTAGCATACCCAGTGTCATATGAGTTTCTAGACTGTCGTCTGGGAGCATACCCACTGTCGTACGAGTTTTGGTACCAGATTTCAATTGTCATTTCATTTTTGTAGTAGGCAGTTTGTCAGATTTTATTTTTGGATTTTGACTAACAACTAACCCTAACAATTGAAATTTATTGTTCCTGATTGATTTTCTGCTGATATTGATTGGGAAAAGTGCAAGAATTGCTAAAAATCAAGTAAAATCTACTAAGCACGTTGTGAGGATCACGAGGTATTCTCCTTGTTCTGAAAACATTTCAATTTGGACTTAAAAAAAAATCTCTCACGTGTCAAGCTTGTGTGCATCTTTTCATGCTTTTGATCTATTTCTACACACTTGCATAATTTGATACTAGGTTGTGATCCCTTAAGGATTCATTAAGTAGTCTTAGAATACTTGTGATTGATCTTGATTGCTATCTTGGGTTATTGGACTCGATAATCTGTCGGCCCCTCATTTCCACCCTGTGGTTGCAATCTCAGCACCATAAAGGGGAGGGGTCAACAGGACAGAAGCGTTAAGTGTTCCACTTGGCAACCCTTTTGTGCTTTTAGGAACTCACTTGTTTTCTAAGTTGGGGACTCGTTTTCAGCTTGTGTGAGGTGTTAAGTGTTCCACCTTGTGGACTCATCTCATATTCACTTTAAGTGTTAAGTGTTCCTCTTTCTTCTTTTTGGGTACTTTTGGTAGATTTTCTTTCGAGAATATATCTGTGCTCACATAGTAATTAGGCCCTATGAACACTATTCGTGATTCTTGAGAGATTGGATTCCTAGCGAAATCCTTGTAGGTAGGGAGGATACTTAGTGTGTTTCACATTCAACTTGGTTAGTGCATCTTCTCTTATTCATCGACACATTCTCTCTTCGGAGAGGTTGATAGATCACGTGGGGTTGATATCATGAGCTTTGGTGAATCAAAATTGGTTAGTGCATCTTCTCTTATTGATTGATACATTCTCTCCCCGGAGAGGTTGATAGATCACGTGGAGTTGATATCACAGACTTTGGTGGAACAAAACTTTGTCTTAGCGTGTCAGATTAATCTGCTTGCTTTGTTTGGGTTAAAAGTGAAGAGGTGTCAAAACCTTGAATCTGGAGCCAAGTCCCCTTGTGGTATAAATCTGTGAGTCACCTTTAGAGAGGTTTAACCGTAGTGGACAATCCCTTCACGGGGCAAACTGTGTTGATGGAACCTCAAGCGGTCATAGCCATTTCAGACGTGGTAGTGACAGCTGCTATATAAATGTCCTTGTGGAAGAAATCTCCACAGGTATGGTTCATTGTTGGGTTGTCAGATCTCCCTGGCAGCTCTTGAAGATTAAGTTCTCAGACTGTGTCAAAACCCTGGTGCGTCGGGATTGGAGTTCACCCCTTTGAATCATAAAAGTTGCAGAGTCAAACCATTACTAAAAACCCTAGAGAGGCCAATTTTTCATTTTCAGGTATATGTGTGTTATTGCAAAACTTTTCAGAACATACACAATTAGTACTCTCAGAGATTAGCACAATTTGGTCACTTGATTGTTCATGCGCAAGGTTGCTTTTTCCCTTGTTCATTGTTTTTAGACATGCCTGGAATCACTTGCTTGTTGTTCTACGTGCTTGTTTATCTACTTGGCTATTAAAAATGATCAAATCTGGTATAACCTTCAAAATTTGGATAGTACAATTTGCAAACAATCCAAAACTGAAGACCTTAAATTTTGCAAAAATTGACGTAAAATCTTTTCTGGAGTCAAAAGTCATTTCAAGAAGTCAAAAGTCATGCGAGTTTTGTCAAGTGTCATTTCAGTATTTCCCATCTATCGTATGATTGAGAACCCAGTGTCGTACAAGTTTTCAAACCAGCAAATTCAAGAAAGTCAAAACCCTGTTAGCAACTATCGTATGAGTTTTGTCAACTGTCATTTCATTGCTACCCAACTGTCGTACGAGTTTAGCAATTGTCATTTCATAGACTACCCAGTGTTGTACGAGTCTGTAGAGTGTCGTTTGGAAAAATTTGAGAGAGTTGTTAGGAATTTTCAAATTGCAAGATATCCAATGTTTCCAGCCTGGTTCCAGACCCTGTCAAATAGATCATTGTGTCAGGAACAGAGCAGTAGCTATTGAGAATCCTACCATTTTCCAAGAGTGATCTTTTGAATCTGATCTAGCCTTCTGTTCAATCAATTTGAGTCCTTTTTATCTCATGTCAAAACCTTGTCATAACTATCAATCTTCAATCAATCAATCTTCAAAAATAGACTAAGTGTTGGGAACTCATGTCCGCTATCTTTTGGACGATCTATCCCATACATCTAGGGCACAGTTTCCTTCACCCACATCTCATCAAATCTTCAAAACTATCATAATCTTGACAAGGTTGCATCATCCAATTTTCTCGAATCAAATTGTTCTTTAGTTGTCTTCATCCTTTTCTTCTGTTTCATTCAAAGTTAATGGTGGAGACCAGAGCTTCTTCACACAAGAAATTAGAAGAAACATCTCAGAACTTACTTTTGACAAATACCCCAGGTCCAACTCTTGAACAACTCATTAAGTCAGGTATCTACGAAGATGACGATCTCGGTAACTTTTGATTGAAAACTGGTTACATACCTCCTTTATCAACTCATAGAGGTAATCAGCAAACTCCTCCTCAATCTATTCCAAGGAGCCCAAAAACTCCTACCATGTCTCAAGTAGGGACAAACCATGGTTCTCTAGGAGGAGGATCCCAGGGACACCATTCTCAACATAATGCTGACCAAGAACCTACACCCTCTGAAATCCATCGATGTCAGAATGATGATGAATTCAAGAGAATGATGAGGCATTTCTTGAAAGTGGATAGAGAGGCATACTTTTTGCAATTAGCCCAGGAAGGAGCTAAACTTCCTCCTCACTTCAATGTTAAAGATATCATCACACATGAGGAAGAAACTCCGATGATGGCCATAATGAACCAGCTGCATGCTATGCAGGTCAAAATGAATAAAATTGAGAAAGAGAAGGAACCCAAGGAATTCTCCATGGAGGCCCTTTGTCCTTTCCCTTTTGACAAAGACTTGTATATGCCTCCATTTCCAAAAATAGTGGAGATGCCAAAGTATGACAAATATGATAGACACTCTGATCCTCAAGATCATGTCAGAGAGTTATGTACACACTCCATGGAATTCATGCATGAACCGACCTATCTGATGCATCTTTTTCCTAGATCCTTGGGAGGAGCATCCATTCAATGGTTTTCGAGATTACCTTCTATGATCAAAACTTTTGAGGAATTGATTAAATTTTTTTATCAACAATATTCCTACAATATTCAACATCCGATTACCATGATCGATATCTGTAACCTCAAGCAATATCCAGGGGAATCATTCCTAACTTTTCTCAAGAGGTGGCAAAAGAAGTTTTCTCTATATGCTAGACCAATTCCCGAAATGGAGAAACTTGAAATCTTTAACAATAACCTTGTTCCAAAGCTCAACTATCCATTACAAATGCAAGATCATGTATCTTTTGATAAAATGGTGGATAATGCAATCAAGATTGAGAAAGTACTTGTCAAGAAAGGAGAAATCACACTTCAAAAGGACAAGTCTGAATCTGGATCTAGCTCAAAAGATAAAAACAAGAGCTGGAATAGAAACAAAGGTATCATCTCTGATGGTGTTGTTGACACTATCCGCACCCCATCAAAGGCACCAGCCTACAATCTCACCCTTGCCACCAAAGCCATTGAAGCTTCAGAGCAAAAATCTGCTGAACCATCTCCAAAGAAGCCATTCAAATGATGGGATAATAAATGAAAGTTTACTCCCCTTGGAGAATCTTTAGAATCTACCCTGAGAACCCTGATAGCTGATAACATGATCTCTTTACCACCAATTCAAAACCCTGATCCGGATCCAAAACCATATTGGTGGAAAGATAATGAATTATGTGCTTTCCATCAGACTAAAGGCCACAAAACTAATGGATGCTTCCACTTGAAGCATACCATTCAAGACTTGATAGATCAAGGGGACATCATGATCGATAATCCTACCAGCAATAATGATCACACAGCATTGATAGAACTGTTTCCACAACATGGCAAGGGAGTTTCCACTTCTCAGTCTAACATGGGGGCAAAAGTCAACTATGCCTACCCTAGAAACAATGCTGTCATCAATATGGTTGAACCATGTCTCTCTGAGAGCTGCAATGTCATCACGATTGTACGAAGAGAAAGAAATCATTTCTTAGCTAATGTGGTTACTAGATCACAACCTTAGGCTCATCTGAAAGGACAAACACCAAGTTCATCTAATGTCCCTAAGATACCTTTCAATCTCACATCTGCTTCTAAACAGAAGGCTGCCTTGAAATCTTCCAATCCAAAGGATACAAGACCTACATCTTACAGCATCATCCAACAACTCCAGCATACCAATGCCAAAATCTCTATGTTTGAGTTACTTCAAATATCCCCAGCTCACAGAGATATCCTAGACAAAGCTTTGCTTAGCTCTAATGTTCCTGATGATCTAGATCTAGATAGGTTCCAGACTATGGTTGGTCATCTAACATCTCCGCAATATATCTCCTTTTCAGAAGAAGATGACAACTCCCTAAGTCACCCACATAATCAGCCCTTGCACATAGAAGTCTTGATCCAGAACCATCAAGTCAAACATGTGTTGGTAGATGGGGGTGTAGGCCTCAACATTTGTTCTTACAACTTAATCACATAGTTGGGATTCTCAGAGATGGCTATTGATCCTCAAAAGAAGATCACCATAAAAGCCTATGACAAACGAGAAAGAGCTTCTAAAGGCACCATTGTCTTACCCATCTGAGTGGGTCTGGTCATCAAAGATACCACATGTCAGGTGCTTGATCTACCATTGGCTTACAATATCCTTCTAGGGAGACCCTAGATCCATGAAATGCAAGCCATTCCTTCTACGTACCATCAATGCTTGAAATTTCCCTATGAAGGAGTGGAGGTTACTATCCCAGCAAATCTGAGTACAACTTGCAATACATTGAAGGAAAGTGCCGATAAGCTTGTTCCCAATAACAGAGAATCTTCCATCAAGAAACAAAATGTGGCTTCCACATCCAAGATGGAAGACATTGCTAAAGGGATCAATATCAAAGAAAATGGGATGGGAGAATACACTATAGAGCCAGTCTTGTCTCTGACATCTCTCCCAATCTCACCTAAGTCGTATGGACAATCCTTGAAGCAGTCTAAATTAGAACCTAAGGAACCTATGGAAGCATACAAAAGAAATTTTGTGGCGGAGAAAGTATCCAAACAAGAATTTGAAGAGGATGAAGCTGTGCTGGCATGGCTATACAAAGAGGATTCTGAATCTAAAATTGTTCAACCTAGTGAATCTATAGCACCTACAATCCCTTCTAATTCATATGGTCTAGGGAACAACTTGATAGCCAAGATGGGATATTCCGGTCAAGGACCTCTAGGAATCAGAGGTAAGGGTCTTGTGACACCCATTTCACATATTGGTAGAGCCAACAGAGATACTGGTGGCTTAGGCTTTAAGAAGAAACCCTATCATCTCAAAGGTGGTTGTTCTCATGTCATAGAACAAATTGCACCAGGAGAACCCCTTCTCAAGAAAGAAGAGATAGAACCCTCAGATGATGATTCAGATAGTTCAGAACTCATCCCCTATGAAAAATTGCCTAAAGAGATCAAAGATCTTCTTGATGATAAAGATGATCCTATCAAAAGAATTAATGTAGTAGACACACAAGAACCTACTGTAGTGCAAGAGATGGTTGCCCCACAAGAACCAGCTAATCTCGAAGGCAATCAAACTGTTCAAGAAGAAGGCGGTAGTTATTCTGACACTGATTCCCATGAATATGAATTCAAGTTAGAGACTGAGGGTAATCCTTCTTGGGGTATTCATCCTGATTTCACACATTTTCTCAGATTTCCTAGAGATCCTGAATTAGAAGCTGAGTCAAATGACTATGAATGGGGTGCCATTCCAGAAGAAGATGAGCTTATAATAGAGAAATATATTGATGTTATTCACCAATATGTATCTCAACCCAATGTAGGTCTAGAGTGAAATAATGAACTTAACGTGTCTGATCCACCTATGGCTGAAGAGGACTCCCATGATGATGTTGAGCCTATTCATGAATTGAACATTTTGAGTTGTAATATCACCTTTGAACTTGAGCATTGGGTTAGGAACAATGATGACATATCCACATCCGTGAACACCATATCCCAAGCCTTTCCCACTTTGACTATCCAACACCTTGATCTTATCGACCAAACTTCCACAAACCCAAGCCATGGTGTTTACACCTTTTCCAGTGACTATGCCCTTGCTTGTTACCTCAATGCAATTGAGCCTATGAGGACTTCCATCAACGAATTGAGCGTCAGCATGACTGAGTCAAACATCAGATATCTTAGTCAAAAAAATAAAAATAAAAAGAAAAAGAGTTCTGAGGGTGAAAACCACTTTGTGGCAGTCTCAGAACCTACAAAAATAAAAAGAAAAGATGTATCTGAAGGTGAAAACCTCTCTGAGGTGCTTAAAGATGAGATATTTGATGTCCTTCTGAGTCATTTATAGGATGGATCTCTAGTTCTGATTGAGCCCACTCAATCCATCAATTTGGGTACAATAGAGGAACCACAATTGGTACATGTAGCACAATCTCTATCAGAAGAAGAGAAACAAAAATTCACTACATTCTTATTAGAAAAAAAAGATCAATTTTGCATGGAAATATTTAGATATGCTAGGATTGGATCCCAATCTCATTATGCACCATCTATCCATTGCTCCTGGAGTAAAACCAATCAAGCAAAAATTGAGAAAGATGCATCCTCATGTTGCACTCTTAGTCAAAGCAGAACTAGAAAAACTCCTAAAAGATGGATTCATCCATGTCATAGACTATGCTGAGTGGATCTCCAACATTGTACCTATTTCCAAACTAGATGGTTCAATCAGAGTGTGCACGAACTTTAGAGACGTGAACAGAGCATGCCCTAAGGATGACTTTCCACTACCTAACATTGATATGATAGTGGACATGACTGTGGGCTATGAAATGTATTCCTTAATGGATGGCTTTTCTGGGTACAACCAAATCAAAATTGCTCCAGAAGATCAAGAGAAAATAGCTTTCACATGTGCATGGGGAACCTTTTGTTGGAATGTTATGCCATTCGGACTCAAAAATGTTGGAGCTACATATCAAAGAGCAATGACATCTATTTTTCATGATATGATGCATAGAACAATGGAGGATTACGTGGATGATACCTTGGCAAAATCCATGATTAGAACTAAACATCTAACAGACTTGAGCATGATCCTCGACAAAATGGAAAAATTTAGTCTTCGACTAAATCCTAAAAAGTGTGCTTTTGGAGTCACTTCTGGAAAGCTCCTAGGATACATTGTCTCCAAGAAAGGTATTGAGGTCAATCCAGCTAAGGTGAAAGCTATCATAGAGATGCAACCTCCCACAAATATTAGTCAAATGAGGACATTGCAAGGCAGATTTCAATCTATCAGAAGATTCACAGCTAGCGGACATATCACAGCCTTTTACAAAAACATTACATAAAGGTGTGACCTTTGCCTGGAATGAAGACTGTGCAAAGAATTTTGATCATATCAAGAATTATCTCTCGAATCCTCCTATCTTAATGCCTCCTATTCATGGGAAGCCATTAATATTATATGTCTCCACAACAGATACATCACTGGGGGCATTGCTAGCGCAACATGATGAAGACAAAAAGGAAAGAGCCATCTACTATATAAGCAAAACATTGGTGGCATATGAAAAGAACTATTCTATGATTGAGAAAGCTTGTCTCACTGTGATCTTTGCATCACAGAAACTGAGACACTACATGTTATCTCATACTACTCATTTGGTGCCTAAAATTGATCCACTGAAATATCTCCTAAGCAAAGCTGCCCTCACAAGTAGACTAGCTAAATGGGTCATGCTCTTGAGCAAATTTGACATTGAATATGTTGAAAGAAAAGCTATCAAAGGATAGGTCATTGTTGATCAATTAGCTGAAGCACCACTGTTTGATGATACACCCATGCAAATGGAATTTCCCGATTCCTCTATCATGCACCTCTCTTCTAGAGCATGGCGATTTTTCTTTGATGGCTCCTACACACAGAATGGATCTAGAGTAGGCATATTATTCATCACTCCTCAAGGATACTTGATACCCAAAGCATTCAGACTAAAGTTTCCTTGCACAAACAATATTGTTGAATATGAGGCACTTCTCAATGGTATGAAAATGGCAATACAGTGGAGAGTTACAGAGATGCACATCCATGGAGACTCACAATTGGTTATCCACCAAGTCAATGATGTGTACCAAACCAAAGATGAAAAGCTCATTCCTTACAAGAGAATGGTAGATGATTTAAAGAAATACTTCATATCTATCACATTTGAGCAAATACCTAGAATGGAGAATAAGGCTGTCGATGCAATGGTGACATTATCTACTCTCTTACAGCAGCTCAAACATGAGCTATGCTATGATTTCCTGGTGGAAGCCCTATCCTATCCTGCATATGACTCCCCTGAAACCCGCATGATCTACACTGTTGTAGGTTATGACTCATCTCGCTACAAAAATCTATTCTCCTATCTCCATGACCAAATCATCCCTGAGTCCTTTAACCATTTTGAGAAATGAAACCTTATCTGATCCGCATCGCGATATGTCATCATTGGTAATGATCTGTACAAATAAGGTCTAGATGGTACACTGCTTAGATGTTTAGAATGGGAAGAGTCTCAACGTGCATTAGAGGAATTCCATGAGGGTATATGTGGATCACACTCAAATGGTTTAACGTTAGCTTGAAAACTTATTAGGGCTGGGTACTATTGGCTTGAAATGGAGAAAGAGGCTATTAAATTTGCTAAAAATTGTCAACAGTGTCAAGTACATGGCAACTTGATTCATGCTCCAGGGAGAGATCTAATTCTCTTTACTACACAATGGCCTTTTAAACAATGGGCATTTGATCTCATAGGTGCTATCCATCCGCACTCTTCTAATGGACATACCCATATAATCATAGCTATAGATTATTTTACAAAATGGGTAGAAGCAGTTCCTCTAACACAAGCAACAGGGAAACAGATCTCTATGTTTATCCTGAACTACATCATTTGCAGATATGGGATCCCTCACTCTATAATCACAGATAACGGGGGATGATTCAAAAACAAGGACCTAGATGACTTATGTTCCAAATTCAAGATTACTCAACATCGGTCATCTATCTACTATCCTCAAGGGAATGGACAAGCTAAAGCTTCAAACAAAAATCTCTTGAAAATCTTGCACAGAACAGTGAATAAAATAGGTAGAGACTGGCATCTGATGATCAATCCAACTCTCTGGGCCTACAGGACTAGTATCAGAATGCCTACAAGGGCTACACCTTTCACTTTAGTTTATGGGTCTGAAGCAGTACTGCCTATTGAGGTTGAAATCCCATCACTCAGAATCAGAATGCATGGACTTGTCACTGATGAAGACTACAGAGTGTCTAGGTTACAAGAACTTGAATTACTAGATGAGCGCAGACAAGCAGCGTATGATCATCTCAGAGTATATCAGAAGAGAATGTCTAGAGGCTACAACAAGAAAGTCAGACACAGAGAATTTCAGGTTGGTGATCTAGTCTTGAGAGAAAATCCTAAAAATCAATCCCATCAAGAACGCAAGGGGAAGTTCAAACCCAACTGGCTGGGTCCCTTTGTAATCACTGCTACTTTTGGCTCTAGTGCCTATCAACTCTCAATGACTGAAGGAGAACAGCTTCGAGAACCAATCAACATTCTCCATCTGAAGAAATTCTACGCCTAAGACATTCAGTCTATGGTTAAATATCCTGAAAAAATCTTAAAAATTTGAAAAAGTCCTGAAAAAATGAACATCTTGGTGAAAACCTAGCAATAGGTGCCTTGATGATTCACAAAAAAATCAAAAAAATATCAAAAGTACAAAAAAAAAAGTGCCTTCGTAGCAAAAATAGAATCTCTGCCAAGATGGTGAAAACCTTGCAAACGGGTGCCACTTGTTCAAAATGCTCCATCTATCAGCACATTCTTGGTCTTTCCTAGCTTTCAGTCTTGCTTTAGTTTGTACATATCTCCCGGTTTGTTTCTGCATTTCCAGTTTTCAATAAGTCAGTCTGTACACCAATCGGCTCAAGCGTCTGTATCCTATCAATGTTTAACACTTGGGGGCAATCAATGTCATATCCTATGGTCTCCCATGTATCTTAGATGGATCATATCTAGTCAAAGTCCTTTGAAGCTTCATGTGAGTCAGTCAGTCAGTCTTGTCTCTAGAAAAGATTTTGCATCTACAACAACGCAATCAAACATCAAAACTCAAACTGAAAACAATCTGTGCTTCATGCTTTTATCTCCTTGTATGCTTACTGATTCACATTGAGATTTTTGCATATTGTGTCCCTTCGAGCTCCTCAATGATGTCCTTTATAGGATTTAGAGAGTGGTGACTGGGGGCATAATCTTTGCTTTGTCTTCTACTTGTATGTGAAAATCTAACAACTTTGGAAATTCTGGATTGAAATGGTGTACACTGTAAGAGCCTCTATCTCGAATTGGATGGCCATGCGTACCTCGACCATTGATACCCAGAAAATTCAAAGAAGTTTGATCTAACTATTGTCTTTTTGAGTGAGTCCTTTCTACTACTGTGAAACACGATCTTACCTAAGGAGGTGAATGATAAAGGGTCACTACGGGTAATTCACATTGGATTTAGAATGATCTTTTGATTGTTTGATGTGTTTATAACGCAAGGCGTACTCAGGTCATCACGACGTTTATGTTTTGATGCTTGTAAAAATTGCTATATCAAAATGGACATGATATTCAGGTCATCCTGGCGTTTATGCCTTGGTACTTATATCTAATCTGACATTCCAAAAATAAAATCAATATTCATATGTCCATGGTTGTTTGACCAGTGGGTGTTGTATTGATTCTTGCGCATACAAATTGATATTCATATGTCTATGGTTTCATGGCTAGTGGGCATTGTATTGATTTATCCGATTACCTAAAAGTTCAATGATGATAACAAATCAACATATGATCAGTGAGTAGGTCCTAGGTCTTAGGTTGCATTTCATTTTGCATGTCTCTTTGCATTTTGTATGTTTACATGATCTCACAATGGCTAAACAAACTTCAATGCTTAAACAATTCTCCACTCGCATCTTCAAATCTAACAAGAGCTGAATCCCACACGAAGGTTCCTCCAATGAAATAGCAAGTAGACTCCTTTTTCGGGATCAAAATTCAAATTTGAGATCATTCATATTATTAACTGCTTGCACATTCGACCTTCTATCATCACAGAAATCCAGTATTCAACTTAATTGATTATCTAACATCAAACTATCAAAATTTCAACTTGGTCAACTATGGTTAACTCATGGTTTCACCTAGTCAAACTTGGTCTCTGGGACCTTCTAACGATGCAGAATGCATTCCTGGATGTGTTTAACCACTTCTCAAATCAATTAACATGCTTCTAAACTATCAACACTAACTTTTCTTGTCATATTTCAATTTTAATCCCGAAGGGGGCATGGTATTGCATATCATTCAAAGTCTGTAATCAAATTTGAAATCATATCTTTTTTTATCTATCAATATCCTTCATCAATAATCAAGACAAACAATCACGTCTAGTTGCTGATTCATCAAAAGTCCTCATCGCTCGGGGCAAATCTATCATCACTTGGGGCATATCAGATTCATCAAGATCCATATCAATCTGGTATTCTCCTAATCTTGTAAACTGTATCAGTTTTTGCAACCATCAGATCATAGTGTTCTTTCCTTGGTTCTTCGACAACTAAAGGATTTGCATGTGATACCTGCTAGTTCTGCTAAGACAATCGAGTCTAGAACGGGTCACTCACTTCTTTGCAATCCTAAGGTTTGGAATCAGGCATTTTGACACTTTTTCACAATCATAGGTTCATTTGCTATTATAGTGAACATTATCTTTGGTCATTCAGGACCTCCTATCTCAATATCTTTCAATCAGTTTCTATCTTGAGATCGGTTTATCTTTTAAATCAGTTTCATATCTCTATCAAACACAGACTATCTTTGAACCACTGTGCTTCGCACAATAATTCAAAGAGGGGCAAAATGTAATACCCCAAAAATGGGCTATAAGTTCATTAATCTCCTACATCTACAAATTGAACAAAATCAACATTGAAGTCCTAATCTAAGGCACATCTGCACATCATCGAATCCTAATTGATTATCTTAAATTCTGCATCAAGGAATATTCCTAACAATATTCCTAAATTATCTTAATTATCTTTAATTTATAATTATTTGGCAATAAATCACATTTATCCTAAAGTTTGATTAATTGAATATTTTCATATTTAATTAATTAGATTTAATATTTGCCACTTAATTGTGTAATTAAATTTAATTCTATCTATTATTAATTGTATTATTTAATTTTGACAATAAATCAAAATTCTTATGAATAATTGATTAAATTCTTATTTAATTAATTAAAGCATGTTGTCATTATTTAATAATATAATTTTTAATAAAAGTTTGATTAAATAGTTAATTAACCCATAAATTAATTATTTATTTTCAAAAATCAGTTAAGTTGGAAATAAATCACTTTATTATTAAATTAATTCATAAATAAAACATGCACAATCATAAAAGCAGACAACTATCAATTATCAATTAAAGCTAAACTCTATTTTGAGTTAAAACTTAGCTTTTGCATGTTTTTGTGAGTTAATTATCCTTTATTTAAAAATAACTCAAAAATCAACTTGAGTTATTTGAGTGATTTATGGCTTTTATCCATGCACCTCCAAAGCCCTGGATTTCTATAAAAACAAGGCTCAGCTCTTCATAATTCATCTCATAATTGTGCAAACTTATGCTGGAGAATTGGAATTGAAGAATCAAAGCTCTTGCGAATCGACATCTTTGTGAGATCAATCTTATTTTTGCATTCATATTGCATATCATTGTTAAATTAGCATTGCATATCAATTTTCAATAGCATTCATAGCATAATCAATTTCATCTAGCATAGATTCATATCAAGTTTTCATTCCTTATTGCATCATAAAATTTATAAAAAAAATAGCTTAATTGCATTCAATCTCATATCTAGATCAATTGCATTCAAATCCTTCGTTTAGGTGTCGTCTAGTTCACTGATCTCGGTTACAATCTGAGAACATTAATCTCGCACCTACTAGAAGGCAGTAAATCGCTTGGTTAGATTAGATTTCAATTTTGCATGATTTTGATTATCACTAACCTCTAATGTTTTACTGAGTGTTGTGTCTACAGATCAGGTACAATTTTCACACACAAAATCTTTACTATATTATCAAAATTGATATGACATATTCTTTTGTGCCATAACCAAATGTCATCTACTTTAGCATCAAAACAACTTTGTTCTACATTAAGCTAGAAAACATTACCTTTAGTCTTTGATCCTGATGCAATCATTTCTCCTTCCTTGTTATTAATGATGCACTTGTTGTCTTTGAATTCCAACTGATATCCTTTGTCAAGCAACTGTCCAACACTTAGAAGGTTATGTTGGAAACCATCTACATAAAGAACATCATCAGTGTTATTCTTTCCATCCAAGGTGATAGCTCCTCTACCAATGATAGGTTTAGGAGTGTTGTCACCAAATCTAACCATGCCACATTTGTACCTATCTAGATGTACAAATCTATCTTTGTCTCCTGTCATATAGTGTGAACAACCACTGTCAATGATCCAATCAGTTCTGATGTCTGCTTGTGAAATCAGTGCTAAATCATGTGCATTTTTATTATCTTCAAGGGAAATGAATCCAATTTCTTCTTCTATTGATTCATAATCAGATACTCCATCACCATCATAGTAACATTCCTTGGTATACTTAGGCTTGTAGTTATTTTTGAACATCTTGACTCTAGTAGGACACTTAGATGCAATGTGACCAATGTTATTACATAAAAAGCATTTGAATGGTCACTGACCTTCATATTTTCCTTTTCCTTTCTTTTCTTTCTTAGCAATCAAAGCAATGAAGTCATCTATTTCTTTCTCTTCATCATCAACATCAAAATCACTTGAAGTATTCAAGGATTTCTTACCATGGACTGAGGCTTTGAATGTTGTTTCACTTTTAGGTTATGTCTTCAATCTTGATATCTCAAAGGTTGAAAGCTTTCTGATTAAGGTCTCCCTTTTAAAGTCTTTTTTGGATTGCATAGTCTCATCTAGGATGCATATCTTGTTGTCATATTCTAGTGTCAAGGTAGTCATCAATTTATCCATTATGTCTTCTTCTGAAATTTCTCCACCATTGTTTCTGATTCCAACAACTTCTTCATTAATCCTTTGATTGTAGGCTCTGACATTCTCATTAGGTAACATCTCTAATGTATTGTACCTTTTCTTCCATGTCTTTCTGTGTGCATTCTTGGCTTGAATATCTCCTTCAAACATGTCTTCAAGATACTTCCATATCTTGTAGGCTTTATCCATCTTCTTAATCTTTGAAAATTCACTGTCAGATAGGGCATTGATAAGGGATTCTTTGGCAATAGAATTTGAAGTTAACATCTCCTTTTGCTTCAAAGTTGCATCATCTTTGGCAAGATCTGCTAGAGAGGGAATCTGAACTTCTTTGGTAGCTACTTCAAAAATCTCAAAGGCAATACATTGCAAATGTGTCATCATCTTGTTCTTCCAGTCAAGATAATTCTCTCCATCAAACTTAGGACTTTCTTTTCTAAAGAATGCCATCTGATCAACCTTAAGTTGTTAAACTTTCTCTCTGAGGCACTTGGCTCTGATACCAATTGTTAGGAATAGTCTCAAGAGATAACTGAGAGGGGGGGTGAATCAGTTATCTACAAGTTTCAATTCTTTGTCCAATTAAGTATGTGATAACATTAAGCATAAACACAATGAAATAACACTTAACACAACACCAATATTTTGGTTACAGGGAAACCCAAATAGGTAAAAACCCCGGTGGGAATTGACACCCACTAAGAACTACACTAGTGTATTATGATCCTTGTTAGAAGACCTTACAACCCTGTTAGGAGTTGATCTTTACAATGTATTAAGTGCAGTGACCTAGTCAAGGGTCAAACCATGTTAGGAGTCTTTTACAATTAACCCTGTTAGGTGTGAGGATGCACTATCTGAGAGCACACTGCTAAAAGGGGTGAAGGTTGCAACCTTCAATTTAATAGATACACACTATATCTAGATCTTGGTGAACTACGTGTAGACTTGCTATATTGATTAGTTCCAATGAATATAATACACTCTTTATTATGTCACATAGACCTTCTTCTGATGGATCAACACTTCACACTCTCTGCTCTACTCTTATCTTTCAACTTTGAACCATGCTTGTCAATCATAAATGACTTCCAATAAATATCTTTCCTCTAAATGATATAATCAAGTTAGCCTATTAGAACCATCTTGAAATCATATTAGAGAAACAAAAAAACTTTCCAATAATACCCCAGTTGACTCTACTAAGCACACGACATAAATTAAGATCACTCAACTCCATATGAGTAGACGTGACTCTTCACACTGTCGGCTCTAGCAATTTAACTGATACTTTCTCCTCATGTTGAATTATGGCATGCACTCTTAATAAAATATTCTTAACTCTTCTCTTAATACAAATCCAAGTGTGCATACCAAGATGATAGGTGCAACTACCACAATCATATAAACTATGTCGGCTCTTCCAGATAAACTCGGGAAACTGTGACTGTTAACTGGAGACTTCATAACTCAGCCTATACTACATATCTGACTCTGCATTCATGAACTTAATGTCATACATATGTCTACAACATAACTATAAGGGTGCAAGGCTCTACTACAACCGTACGGCCAATTAACTGCAAAACTGTTCCTGGGACCTGTCAAGAACACTTACTGATATACACAACTATATTATTGTCTTCACTCATAATCAACCTCTCCATCTATGATATATCCATGTAACATATGTTGAAGTCTCTCTCTATAAGGCTTCTACGCATGCTACTTACCATATGTTGTCATCAATGACAAACATACAGTTAGCAGTCTGTCTTGCTGGCAAATCTCCAACAAGTACTTGATCTAAAGCACAACAATCACTTTTGAGATAGTTCTGAACCCAAAGGAATGAACCACATTATTTTGTGACATGAATGAGACTAGGACAAGAACAACCAAAGATAGATCTACTCATAACATAATCTAGATCACACTACACTAGATCACCAAAGCATGAAATCCACATCCAAACATAAGATATTTTGACATCAATGACAACCATTAATGACAACAACAATAATAGCATCAGCATCACATTCCAATAATTTATGTGTTAAAATATGTCAAAGAGTAGAGGAGGTAGTGCATGAAAGTATATCTAATTTTGATAAATTTCCATCCATCATTACTAAACATCCATGTTTTGATTAATAAAAATATAAAAGTGATCATTAAATTTGGTGAAGTTTCCCAAGAAAACCAAGTTTAACACATAAAATTTGGATGGAATACCAATTCTTTAATTTATATAATTTTTATTGAAGTGCAACATCATTAGTCAATAACATGCTAGTGTTCGTAATATTTAACCATTATAAATTGAATATACATTGAGGTTTTAAGTTATAAAGTAGGAAAACATCCACACAACAAAAAAAAATTAGATTGAATATCATCATTTATATATCAAACTATAGGACATTCAAGTGTACATGTGCATATACAAAAATGGCATAAATTTCAACTTAATAAAAATATTTACAAAAATATGGCATATGACACCTTGAGATCTATATAAGATAAAAAATTTGAATGACTACGTGTATTAGTCATTAAATGACTACATGTATTAGTCATTAAATGACCACAATTGACACTATATGTCTCTATCAAATCCTACGAATAGGGTAGAGCATCAAATTAAACCTATTTGAAGTAGTACGTGGCTTTGAAGATGGATGCACAAAAAAAAGTCCAAACAAAAAATTAGATTACCATTGTTAATAATAGTTTACAATGTCATATTCATCAAAATAACTATATTGAACTATAATTTCTCTAAAATTGAATTATTTATTACCTCTTACCTTTACTTTTTTGGCTAAAAGCTGTTCTGAAAATGGTGGTACCCTATGAGAATCAAGTTTCCTACTATATCAATGAGGTAGAGGATTTGTGTCATGGCCAGATTGTGAAAAGGGCTATAGTAGGTAAAATACAATTCATACAAGTTAATGTATTATTATTGTTGATAAAGAAACATAAACTAAACATATATATGTGTTCTTCCATATATATATATATATATATATATATATATATATATATATATATATATATATATATATATATATATATATATATATATATATATATATATATATATATATATATATATCAATTTTGTAAACCCCATTGGTCATTGTATATAGAAGACAAAAATGTAAGGCTATTTCTATAGATGTAATTTAATGATCATAATATTTAGTCAAATAATCAACATCTAAATTCTCAACTACACTTGGCGTACCCTACAAGAGTAAGATAGGACAACATATATTGTTAAAATATAGTTTAAATAATCACACTTTAAATGATATCCATATTCAATAAGAATTGTAATTTCACGTATGTGCAAAAATGGACGCCATATAGCTCTCTAGGACAAATAAAATGACCATAAGAGTAGCATCATAGACCTATGATATCTAGTCTACTATCATCACCTGTTAAACCACAAATAACTATACATTATTAAGTTAATATATCTTATAAAACCTTATTTTGAATACAAGGTCTTATTCTATTTTGACATGTTATAAATTTTACCTCTAACAAAAATGTAACTAGACAAGTTGTAGTAGGAATGGTCGATGATGTACCACCCTCCATCAATACATCTTGAAAAAAATAATATTTGCATTATTTTTTAGTTCAATATACAATTAAAAATATATTTAAATTTGGAAATTAAGTATTTTATAAATAAGGTATTATAAAATAAATTCAACATACTTGTGTGTCAAGCCCACGGAACACTTGGTCAATCAAGTCGACAAAAAACTCTTCATTTGATGTGTCACACACATGGCCTTGACTAATCCCATAACATCTTGAATCACAATATGCACAAACATGGGAGGTCAAACTATTTGCATGTACATTAGTATCTCTTTCATAGAACACACAAAAACAAATAGACCACATGTTGCTTGAGGTAGGTGGGCTAGAGGTATATGGTCTAGTTGTTACACCATCGTTTTGACCATGAAGATGAGATCAATGTGTGCCATAATAAATAATGGTTTTAGTCAATGTAAACATTGTGTGAAGATTTTGTATCTCCATACATTACTTCAGGGCTACTAGGATTGTAACATGAACAATGGGTATCATTTCTAGTGATACCCAATTTAAGTAGTTCTATGCCCATCAAGCTCTTGGTCTATCCTGAGTAGACCCTCCACCTCTACACTATACCTCCCTCATATAAAATTAATTGAGATTTTGATTAAGGAAAAACCTGCAATATAATTTTCTCAAAAAATATAAAGGCACCTCATAATCTTTACAAGGTGGTCAATTAAAGACCATCCACCACCTATCCCAAAAAATTGGTTTTGATGCCTGCATGAGTACACCAATGTATAGGAAGCCTATTTGAATTAATAAGAAGAGGTACATTGGTTTTGGGATCAATAAAGAGATTACATATATTTGATTTGCTTATTTGTTTGGCTTTCTCTTTATCATATGTTAAGCAATGTGAATAATAATCACAACATGAATCTCTATAAGTTTTTCAATTAGTTATTTGTTGGTGACTACATCAACACTTGTCACCATTGTTTCTAAGAATGTAGAAAGGGATGTATGATGGTCATTTTGGGAGGTCTTCATTCTAGCAACTAGCTCATAAATAATGACTTTATTTTGTGCTAATTAACCTTATGATTCATTTTGTGAGTTTGGTGGGGGGTTTCTTGGATGATTTAGAGGGTTTCTCATCTGAGGGTCTTCTTTAGGGTCATTAGAAGGTAAGTTTTTTTAGGCCCATGATTTGGAGGATTTGATATTAATTTTGGAAAAAGATAAAAAATAATAATAATAAAAGAGTCAAATTACAATAAAAACAATTAAAATGCATTAAAAATGAAGACATGCCTCTTTGATGCCATGGAATTATTATTTATGTGATAGAAAACAAAACATGATCAGGTTATTTTAGCCTTTTTTAGAAAATTTGAAGTTGTTATCATGAATGTTATGGGTAGAAATGACCCAGACGGTAGTTTTTTTAAAATATAATCTAAAAAACTTGATCGAGTTATTTTGATTTCAAAAACTTGATCACAGATTTATTTAAGTTTAACGTAATCACATTTCTATTTATTTTTAAAACCCATACACATTATGCTCACTTTTTTTGATTTGTAACAACTTTAATTTATTTGAATTTTCAAATTACCCAAACACTTCACCTACCATTCTGGTTTTTTAGGTGTGTGGCCACTTTTTTGTTCACCATATTGGTGAAATTACCCTAATATTACCCTTATAAATCTTGAAGCACTTTTTGAATCAGTAAAATAAGAGCTCATTATATGAGGTTAAAGAAGAAATGGAGGGAGAGATTCAAATTTATAGATTTGGAGAGAATGATGATGGCATTTCAATTCAAACTAGAAGGGATGAACGACTAGGATTGCATAGGAGAACATTGGTCAAAGATAGGAGGAGAGTGGGGAAGTGCTAGAAAGGAATCTAGAGGTAAGTGGTAGAAACTATAAGAGAGTAGGAATGTGAATGAAAAAATAGGAATGAATAATTAAGATTATGTATTTTAAGAGAAAGGCATAGGTAAAAAAATATTTGCTCATCTTTTTAACTGAAAGGGGAATGTGGATGGCGAATAAATTTGGCCATGGAGGGAATGTTATGCAATTAAATAATTAAAAGATAATAATCCTGAAAGATAAGAATTTAAAAGGGGATGAATTAATCAAATAATTTTAAAATTATTTAATTAATAGATGAGAATGATAAATTAATTAAATAATAAAAATTATTCAATTAATACAAAAGAGAAATCATAGTTAGTAAGGTCAATTAACAAATTAGGAATGATTAGAAGGTGATTAGGATCAGTTAGGATTGGATTAGGATGGCTTAGGACTAATTAGTCTTAACAATAATATAACGATAGAAGAACGATCAATTTTTTATGTCTGCTATAATCATATGAACCCATAAAAGACATTCTTCCAATTGGAATTTAAATTATATCCTACAAAATTCCTAAAACATTTTTTGAATCTTTATCTTTTTTCTTGATCTCGTATTACTATCGATGTGGCAATACATTGATATATTTCTTGTCAAATCAAGGCATTAATGGAATTGATGATCTCATAATTAGTGATGATATTAAAATATTGACTCACCTTTTTGAGATTTGGGATAGGTGTGTTGATTAATTTTTGCATTACATTTATCGTTTAACATGATGCATCCCTTCAAATTATTTTCATTCAATGTTGAATGCTCCTCACACATGGCCAGTTTGTGAGATTTGGAGAAATCATTTCAAGCATGGATAGTTTTTATTTCATCCTATCAATATTAGAATTTTAGTAGTGAGTAAGATGATAATTATCAAGTAAAAACCATGTAGTTATATAAAAACTTTATTGTAGATTGAGGAAGAAAATAATTTTGGGTGAGATCAAAGAAATTGAGAATGGGGAAGGTTTTTTTCTTATATCATGGGTACATTCTAGACTTAAAAAGTGTTTGGATGAGATTAATATAGAAAGCTTTGTTCAACATAAGGTTAACACAAGGATATCCATAATTCATGTCATTAATATTTTCATTATAACAAGTGATAAAGATCTTACAAATATATTAGACTACTACTGCATCTTGGAGAAGCTATGGCGTGGAATAAAGGAAGAAATAGATATGAATATTCTAGTGAAATTTGAGTCTATCACCTTCTCTATCTTTGAGCTCAAGTGGCTGACCTTAATAAAAATACTAAGAGGGATATGATCAAGAGTGATGGTGCTAGTAAATGAGGTGGCCAATATTAAAGGGTTTTAAAGTTCTCAGAGGGTTCTTACAAACCCCACCTAGAGGTGATGACCCATTATAATTAGGTCAAGGTTTTGTTTTTGGTTTAATATTATTAAATTTTTACAATATATAATAAGGTTGTTTAAGTTGGAGAATGAATCATATGGTTCTTCCTTTATCAAAATTGATAGTGTTTAGCTATCTAATTCTATATTTTACTTGGATTGCACGTGTAGTGTGAGTGTTCCTCCTAGCCAAAACTAAATTATCTCTTTGGTTTTTATCTATATGCAATGGGTAAGTGCACAAAGATGGGGGACCAAAAAGGGGGTATAAGATGCTACTTTTTTCTGAAATCAGAAAACTCTAAACTTCAATGATAAATTGAAGATAGTTAGACTCAAAATTACAAGATGCAACAAGAACAAGAGTTGTATTACTCCAAATCTAGTTTCTAAACTACTAGTTTTTTTTTAAATGGTGGAGTTTAAGGGCCTCAAAAAGAGAGAGCACAAAAAGTGGTCCTATTTTTTATGAAAAACATAACATAGTGTACCCCCTAAAATGTTAAGATATTTTTTGAAATTTTTTAATCGCTCTGGTGAGAGGTTAGGTAACACCATATAGTTTATCCTAAATTTCTTTGCTAGGTTTTTTATGAATATATGATTTTCTACAAATTTTCTAAGTGGACACATCCTAAAAATGTGAAATTTGTGTGTGCTCCCCCAATAAATCATTGAAAACTAATTGAAAATCAAAACTTCTTTTTTTTCAAAGTGTTAATAATGGAGTCTAGTTTCTAAAAAATTAACTTGTTTCAAAATTCGATGAACGAGCCAAAATCTAAGTCCAAAATACTACACATTGGTTTTTGACAAAAATTGGGCATACATACAAAAGAGATTAGAGATGAAAATCTTAAGATAATCAGAATTAAAAATAAACTATATGGTTAGATAGATAACAGAGAGATCTATAATATCATGTCATTTGATTTTATCATTATTGAACCACGTGCAAACTTGATTGAGAGCACACAAGAAAAAATGTGAATTTTTTGTACGTTTGTTGGTAAATGCATCTCATACCTATTTGAATCCTCCAAGCCTTTGGGTTGGATCTCCAAGGTAAATCCAAGCCTTAGGCTTAATAGATTCTAATGCAGTTAGATTCTAATGCAGTTCAAAGCATGTATGCCAAATAACATGTACTCCCTATAGGGCGTACGTGCTACGCAAATCAAAATGTTGAAAAAAATTGCATTTTGTGCAATATCAAATTTGCAGTGTTTTGTATAGTGGGTGTGCTCTAGAGAGAGAGAGAGAGAGAGAGAGAGAGAGAGAGATCCAATAGGCCCTACCAGGTTAATTTAAGCACCAGGACCATACATAAAATGTAACATTTAAGTATACTCTTCCTTTCTTATACTTAAGTTACATTTTATGTATATACTTTAAAGATGTTTCAAAGTGATTTTAGCTTCATAGGAGTTAAGATAAAGATTATGGATTTTGAAGGTTTTTAGGAAATTTCATACTTTTGCCAAATTTTAGGAATCAACACATTTTTTTTAGATGATTCCCAGTGGACTATTGATTGTAACTTTAAGCCCTTGACTTGTACATGATCATTTGAGGATCATTTCTCATTGTATTATTTATGCTATGGTTAGTTTGGTAATTGACATGTATGTTTAACTATGTTGAGAGAGAGAGAGAGCATTAATCATTGTAGGGCACACTTTAGGGTTACAAGTGGTTTAAATGTATCATAAGGGGTCATAATGGGTCTTAAGTGGTCATAGGACCCCTTAGAACCCATTACAATCCCTTAGGACACATTAGGACCCATTAGGATCCCTTGGGAAATATTAGGACCTCTTAGGACCCCTTAGAACACATTAATAATTTTAGGACACACTAATGGGTTCTAATGTGTCCTAATTTTTTCTAATGTTTCCTAAGGGGTCTTAATGGGTTCTAAGTGGTTCTAGGAACCCTTAGGGCCCATTACTACCCATTAGGACTCATTAAGCCACATTAGGACACATTAGGACCCCTTAAAACACATTAATCATTGTATGACACACTTTAGGGTTCTAATGTGTCCTAATGGGTCCTAATTTGTCCTAAGGAGTTTTAATGGGTCCTAATTTGTCCTAAGGGGTTTTAATGGGTCCTAAGTGATCGTAGGAACCCCTAGGATCCATTATGACCTCCTAGGACCCATTACAACCCTTTAGGACACATTAGGACCCCTCAAAAAATATTAATCATTGTAGGGCACACTTTAGTGTCTTAATAGGTCTTAATGTGTCCTAAGGGGTTTTAATGGGTCCTAAGTGATTGTAGGAACCCCTAGGACCCATTATGACCTCCTAGGACCCATTACAACCCTTTAGGACACATTAGGACCCCTCAAAAAATATTAATCATTGTAGGGCACACTTTAGTGTCTTAATAGGTCTTAATGTGTCCTAAGGGGTTTTAATGGGTCCTAAGTGGTCCTAGGATCCCTTAGGACCCATTATCACCCCTTAGGACACATTAGTTCCCATTAGAACACATTAGAACCCTAAAGTGTGTCCTACAACTATTAATGTGTTCTAAGGGGTCCTAATGTGTACTAATGTGTCCTAATGGATCCTAAGGGGTTGTAATGGGTCCTAAGGGATCCTAGGACCACTTAGGACCCATTAAAACCCCTTGGGACACATTAGGGTCCATTGGGACATATTAGAACCCATTAGTGTGTCATGCACCCCTTAATATGTTATAAGGGGTATTAATGGGTTCTAATATGTCCTAATGTGTCCTAATGCATCCTAAGGGGACATAATGGGTTTTAATGGGTCATAGGACCACTTAGGACCCATGATGACCCGTTATGATACATTAGAACCACTTAAATCCCATTAGTGTGTCCTACAATGGTTAATGTTTTCTAAGGGGTCCTAATGTGTCCTAGGGGGTCCTAAGGGATCCTAATAGGTCTTAAGGGGTCCTAATGAGTCATAATGTGTCCTAAGAAGTCCTAATGGATCCTAAGGGGTTGTAGGAGAACTTAGGACCCATTACAACCCCTTAGATCACAATACGACTTGTTAGGACACATTAGAACCCTAAAGTGTGTCCTATGATGATTAATGTCTTCTAAGGGGTCTCAAACCCCTAATATGTCCTAATTGGTCTTAATAGGTCATAATGGCTCCTAAGGGTTTCTAGGACCACTTAAGACCCATTAAAACCCCTTAGGACACATTAGCTCTCTCTCTCTCTCTCTCCTAACATGGTTAAACATACATTTTAATTACCCAACTAACCATAGCACAATATAATAAGCAATGATCCTTAAACGATCATGCGCATGTCAAGGGCTTAAGGTTACAATCAATAGTCCATTAGGAATCTTCACTTTTTGCTGGTGTCATTCTATGTGCTGCCTTGTTTGGCAAACTGGCTTCTGGAATCAAATCCATCTGATGACTGATCTTCCTTACCGGTGGTAACCCATCAGGTACATTATCAGATACAATATCCTGAAACTCATTCAACAAATCTGCAACCTCTACAGGTACATCCTCTACTTCTTCTTTACCAACTTTTAGAATTAAAGCAAAACACACATGCTCATGCCTCATACCATCTAGGAATTTTCTTCCATCAACAAATGTTATTCTTGCATTACCACATACCTTTTCTTCGGTCTCCTTTAATAGCTTTAGCTTATGTCGCACTCCATCCTTTGTCAGGGAATAGGTATTCGCACGACCATCGTGTACAGCACATCTGTCGAACTGCCACGGTCTACCCAATAACATATGACATGCATCCATAGAGATGATATCACATAGTACCTCATCTTGGTACCCGCTGATCTTGAACTTTACCAGGCACTGTTCACTGACCATGACCTTGTGGTCATCCTGCACCCAGGCAATCCGATATGGATGTGGGTGTTTCTGTCTCTTGAGCTTCAACTTTGTCACCATCTCTTCTGACACCAAATTGTCAGTGCTTCCACTATCAATAATCACATCACAAAATTTACCTTCACACTTGCACCTGGTGCGAAATAGGCTCCTCCTCTGCTCAGGTTCATTCTCACCACTCAACAGGACTCTTCTGTTAATCAACGTTTCTCCTCTTTCAGCATCTTCAGAATTTGATGATCTGGCATCTTCATCTACATGTGCAACTCTAGCCTGGCCTTCATTTCTCTTGTCTGTTCTGCCTTGGCACTGAGGACATTCAAATGCCTTATGACCTTCTTCTCCACAGTGAAAACACATTCCATGGAAGCCACCTCTTCCAAATCCTTGTCCTCTTCCTCTTCCTCTCTGATCTCTATTATTCTGATCCTGGAAGTGATTGGAATTATTTCCTCACTGATTTTGACTGCTACTGGCCTCATCCTTCTTTTTTGGATCTTCATTTCGGCCACCATATGACCGTCCACCAGATCATCCACCGCAACCTCTTCCGTTTTGTCTGCTCTCAAACTTCTTGTTCAACTTTTCCTCTACTTTTAGGGCAAACTGGTATGCCTCTTCAATACTGTTCATTCGAACCAGATTCAGCTCCTCCTGAATGCTTGGCCTTAACCCATTAAGGTATCGAGAAAATTTCTCCTTATCAGCTTCTGCATGGCCTGTTCTAATGAGAAGTCGATAGAACTCCTCTGTATACTCCTGAACAGATCTTCCTGCTTGCTTCAAACTCTGCATTTTCTTCAGTAGGTCAAGCTCATAATCAACAGGAATGAACTGTCACTTCAATTTATCCACCATCCGATCCCATCTTATGATTTTATCTTTCCCTCTTCTATTTCGCTCCAATTGAATTTCTTGCCACCAGATCTTCGCATGACCTTTCAGTCTGGCCTTCGCAAATTTGACCCTATCAGGATCCTCAACATCTTCGTACTCAAAATATTCCTCACATTCATTGATCCAGTCGATCAATTCCTCTGGGTTAAGATTTCTAGAAAATGTATGAACCTCAATCTTAGGTCTTTTCCCAATCTTGGAAATTGCCCGAAAAAGTCTTTCTTCCTCCTGGTTCACAATTTTAGCTTCTCCTTCTTGATATTTTTCTTCAGCTTCATCCTCACTTTTGTCTCTGACATTAAGATTCATTCCTCTGTGAATCTCTTCTTGCAATACTCGCACTTGTCTCTGCAGCTCTCTAACCTCAGGTGTCACAGCACCAGCTCTTCCGCCATGTTCTCTTCATGGAGGCATTTTCATGATGTGTGCTGAAACCCTAACCACGGTTCTGGTGCAAACTGCCTCACAGTCGGCGATCTATTTACACACTCAAGAACCTAGCTCTGATACCACTTGATGAAGGGTGCATGTGGAATTACAAACTTTCAGAATTACAATATGCAAAGCCACATGGGCATTCCCTTACAATATTCTGTAGGACAAAGCCTTGAACTATTACCCAGATCTACTACCCAGAACTATTCTGACTGCCTAAGACAATAATACAGCCTTCCTTATATAGGCAATTTTTCCACCGCTTGGGAAGGTTCCAAAATTTTAGCCAATAAGGCCAACCAAACTTAGAATTATTTTGTTTTACATTTTATTACATCATAGTCGGCTCAAGATAACCTTTGAAACCTGAACAAAAATTTTGAAGAAAATTATTTTTTGCCATTTCAGGTGGCCCAACTTTTGAAGACCATAAGTCATCACCAGTTGACCCGATCGGCTATTATAACCCTATTTCAAAAACACCACGAAGTGCTCTACAAGCTTGACCTGTGGAAGTGCCCGTCACCCAAATTTTTGACCTCATTCGGGGCCTCTAAAGCATTCAAAACTGAGTTCAAAGTTTTTGTACCCTGCTGCCAATACCAAAAATCTTCAATATCTTCCAGTATACACTTGATCTGGCAATGAAACTTTACTGGCAGACTTATATGACCAAAATGAACCTCCAAGAAAGAAATTAGATCATTCTGAGCACATACAAAAATTACCAAAAATAGTAACTTTTCATAAATAGCAGCTCTGCACAAAATAGCCCTTATTGAATATAAAAATAGAAATATTTTTTTGGGTGATGCAAGATTGGTCTTACACCCAGGATGCTCCTGCATCAGACACCCAGAGTAATTTGAGAAGTGACCCTGTCACGACTCAGGTGTGCAGAGGAAAACCAAGATGGTTAACCTCCTCTTTTGTTAGCCATGATGAATCTTCAATGGGTCATCCTTTCCATTTGACCAAATACTCTTCATATGTCATGTTCCTTGTGCTTCTGCCAACACGACTGTCCAGTATGTCTTCAATCTCCTTGATATCTAAATTGGTTGCTGGAATACTCCACTGTGCTGCTACAACCCCATCTTGAACACCTCCTTCATGATACTCTGTCAAATCTGAAATGTTAAACACTGGTGAAATATTTAGCTCAGTAGGCAATTCTACCTCATATGCATTTCCTGAATCATGCTTCTTCAGTATCTTACATGGCCCAAACTTCTTCATTTTCAACTTGTTATATGTACCAACTAGAAACCGCTCCTTCCACAAATGAACCATGACTTCATCTCCAACCTGAAATTCTTTATGCCTCCTTTTCTCATCTACCTTAGTCTTATATTGCACATTCATCTTGGTAATATGCTTCCTCACCTCCTCATGGATGTTCTTCAAATGTTCTGCAAAATCCTCAACTTCAGCACTACTGATTTCTCCTTTATCTATCTTCCTTAATTTGAATGCATTTCTTGGACTACTTCCATATACAATCTAGAATGGTGATTTACCAGTGCTCTTGTTGACAGAATTATTGTATGCAAATTCCACCTGTGGTAAAATCAAATCCCATCCTGTTGGCTTATCTCCAACCAAACATCTCAACAAATTTCCCAAACTTCTATTCACCACCTCTGTCTGTCCATCAGTCTGTGGATGATGTGATGAACTGAACTTCAAATCTATCTTCAATTTCTTCCACAATGTATGCCAGAAATATCCAACAAACTCAGTGTCCCGATCTAAAACTATGGTCTTTGGAAAACCATGAAGTCTCACTACTTCTCTGAAAAATAATTCTGCTACATGAACAGCATCATTAGTCTTCTTATAGGGAATGAAATGTGCCATCTTCAAAAATCTATCAACCACCACAAAAATCAAATCATGTCCCCGCTGAGTCCTCGGTAAACCAAGAATAAAGTCCATGCTGATATCCTCCCAAGGCTTCTTTGGTATGGGTAATGGCTGATACAACCCTGTATTCTACTTCACTCCTTTCACCATCTGACATACTCTACAACTCTGTACAAACTTCTTCACATCTTGCTGCAACTATGGCCAATAATAATTCTCACTAACCAAACCAAAGGTTTTATCACGACCAAAATGTCCAGCCAATCCTCCGCTATGCTTCTCCTTGATGAGATTCTCCCTCATAGAACTTCATGGAATGCACAACTCACTCCTTCGGAATAGAATATCATCCTGGATGATGAAATCTAACCATTTCGTCCTGTCTAAAGTAACAGGTTCTGTACAAGCTTTCCAAGCTTCACCAAAATCAGGATCCTCTAGATACAAATTCTTGAGTTCCTTGAACCCAACCACCTCAATCTGCATTTTTGTCAGCAATAGTTGCCTTCTGCTAAGAGCATCTGCAACCCTATTAGACTTTCCACTCTTGTGTTTCAAAACAAATGTATAACTCTTCAAAAACTCAACCCATTTCAAATGCCTTTGATTCAATTTTCCTTGACTATTCAAATATTGCAAGGCTTGATGATCAGTATACAAAACAAACTCTTTAGGAAGGAGATAATGTCTCCACTTCTTTAATGCCTGAACTATAGCATAAAATTTTTGATCATAAACAGAATATTTCCTCTTGGCGTCATTTAACTTCTCACTGAAATAAGCAACAGGTTTACCTTCTTGGCTCATAACAGCTCCTATTGCAGTACCACTAGCATCACAATCTACTTGAAACACCTTATTAAAATCTGGAAATGCTAAAATAGGTTGTTCTGTAACTTTTTGTTTCAATCAATTGAAAACTCTTTTCTGCCCCATTAGTCCACTTAAACTCTTTTCTATCCCCTCTCATTGTTTCAGTCAAGGGTCCACAAATACTGCTAAAATTTCTGATAAACTTTCTGTAAAAGCTAGCTAGACCATGAAAAGATGTTACCTCAATAGCACTCCTTGGCGTAGGCCATTCAAGGATAGCCTGTACCTTCTCTGGGTCCATTTTTAGACCTTCTCCTGAAACTACAAACCCTAAATACACCAACTCTTTCTTCACAAAACTGCACTTCTTCAAATTAATCAGCAATTTTTCTTCTCTCAACTTCTCAAATACCATACGAATATGCATCATATGCTCATCCAATGTCTTACTAAAGATCAAAATATCATCTAGGTAAACAATGACAAACTTACCCAGAAATTCTTTCAGAACCTCGTTCATGAGCCGCATGAAAGTGCTCGGTGCATTGGTTAGCCCAAAAGGCATGACTAACCACTCATACAGTCCTTCCTTTGTCTTGAAGGCAGTCTTCCATTCATCTCCTTCTCTGATCTGAATCTGGTGATATCCACTCTTCAAATCTATCTTTGAGAAATACACAGCTCCACTCAAACAGTCCATAATATCATCCATTCGTGGCAATGGAAACCTATACTTGATTGTGATCTTGTTTATTGCCCTAGAATCTGTACACATCCTCCATTCGCCATTCTTCTTTGGTGCTAATACCGCTGGTACAGCATAGGGACTCAGACTCTCTCGAATCAACCCCTTCTACAATAACTCATGTACTTGTCTGTTCAACTCTTCACTTTTTTTTGGTGTCATTCTATGTGCTGCCTTGCTTGGAAAACTGGCTCCTAGAATCAAATCCATCTGATGACTGATCTTCTTTACCGATGGTAACCAATCAGGTACATTATCAGATATAATATCCTGAAACTCATTCAACAAATCTGCAACCTCTACAGGTACATCCTCTACTTCTTCTTTACCAACTTTTGGAATTAAAGCAAAACACACATGCTCATGCCTCATACCATCTAGGAATTTTCTTTCATCAACAAATGTTATTCTTGCATTACCACATACCTTTTTTTTGGTCTCCTTTAATGGCTTTAGCTTATGTCGCACTCCATCCTTTGTCAGGGAATAGGTATTCGCATGACCATCATGTACAGCACATCTGTCGAACTGCCACGGTCTACCCAATAACATATGACATGCATCCATAGAGATGATATCACATAGTACCTCATCTTGGTACCCGCCGATCTTGAACTTTACCAGGGACTATTCACTGACCATGACCTTGTGGTCATCCTGCACCCAGGAAATCCGATATGGATGTGGGTGTTTCTATCTCTTGAGCTTCAACTTTGTCACCATCTCTTCTGACACCAAATTGTCAGTGCTTCCACTATCAATAATCACATCACAACATTTACCTTCACACTTGCACCTCGTGCGAAACAGGCTCCTCCTTTGCTCAGGTTCATTCTCACCACTCAACAGGACTCTTCTGTTAATCAACGTTTCTCCTCTTTCAGCATCTTCAGAATTTGATGATCTAGCATCTTCATCTACATGTGCAACTCTGGCCTGGCCTTCATTTCTCCTGTCTGTTCTGCCTTGGTGTTGAGGACATTCAAATGCCCTATGACCTTCTTCTCCACAGTGAAAACACGTTCCACGGAAGCCACCTCTTCCAGATCCTTGTCCTCTTCCTCTTCCTCTCTGATCTCTATTATTCTGATCCTGGAAGTGATTGGAATTATTTCCTCACTGATTCTGACTGCTACTGGCCTCATCCTTCTTTTTTGGATCTTCATTTCGGCTACCATATGACCGTCCACCAGATCGTCCACCGAGACCTCTTCCGTTTTGTCTGCTCTCAAACTTCTTGTTCAACTTTTCCTCTACTTTTAGGGCAAACTGGTATGCCTCTTCAATACTGTTCATTCAAACCAGATTCAGCTCCTCCTAAATGCTTGGCCTTAACCCATTAAGGTATCAGGAAACTTTCTCCTTATCAGCTTCTGCATGGCCTATTCTGATGAGAAGTCGATAGAACTCCTCTGTATACTCCTGAATAGATCTTCCTACTTGCTTCAAACTCTGCATTTTCTTCAGTAGGTCAAGCTCATAATCAATAGGAATGAACTGTCGCTTCAATTTATGCACCATCCGATCCCATCTTGTGATTTTATCCTTCCCTCTTCTATTTCCCTCCAATTGAATTTCTTGCCACCAGATCTTCGCATGACCTTTTAGTCTGGCCTTCACAAATTTGACCCTATCAGGATCCTCAACATCTTCGTACTCAAAATATTCCTCACATTCATTGATCCAGTTGATCAATTCCTCTGGGTTAAGATTTCTAGAAAATGTAGGAACCTCAATCTTAGGTCTTTTCTCAATCTTGGAAATTGCCCGAAAAAGTCTTTCTTCCGCCTGGTTCATAATTTCAGCTTCTCCTTCTTGATATTCTTCTTCGGCTTCATCCTCGCTTTCGTCTCTGACATTAAGATGTATTCCTCTGCGAATCTCTTCTTGCAATGCTCGCACTTGTCTTTGCAGCTCTCTAACCTCAGGTGTCATAGCACCAGCTCTTCCGCCACGTTCTCTTCATGGAGGCATTTTTGCGATGCACGCTAAAACCCTAACCATGGTTCTGGTGCAAACTGCCTCACAGTCGGCGATCTGTTTACACACTCAAGGACCTAGCTCTGATACCACTTGATGAAGGGTGCATGTGGAATTACAAACTTTCAAAATTACAATATGCAAAGCCACATGGGCATTCCCTTACAATATTCTATACGACAAAGCCTCGAACTATTACCCAAATCTACTACCCAGAACTATTCTGACTGCCTAAGACAATAATACAGCCTTCCTTATATAGGCAATTTTTCCACCGCCTGGGAAGGTTCCAAAATTTTAGCCAATAAGGCCGACCAAACTTAGAATTATTTTATTTTACATTTTATTACATCATAGTCGGCTCAAGATAACCTTTGAAACCTGAACAGAAATTTTTAAAAAAATTATTTTCTACCATTTCAGGTGGCCCAACTTCTGAAGACCATAAGTCATCACCAGTTGACCCAATCGGCTATTATAACCCCATTTTAGAAATGCCACAAAGCACTCTACAAGCTTGACCCGTGCAAGTGCCTGTCACCCAAATTTTTGACCTCATCCGGGGTCTCTAAAGCATTCAAAACTGAGTTCAAAGTTTCTGTACCCTGCTGCCAATACTGAAAATCTTCAATATCTTCCAATATACACTTGATTTGGCAATGAAACTTTACTGACAGACTTATATGACCAAAATGAACCTCCAAGAAAGAAATCAGATCATTCTGAGCACATACAAAAATTACCAAAAATTGTAACTTTCCATAAATAGCAGCTCTGCACAAAATAGCCCTTATTGAATATAAAAATAGAAATATTTTTTTGGGTGATGCAAGATTGCTCTTACACCCAGGATGCTCCTGCATCAATAAGTGTCTTCAAAATTTTTGTTCTCTATTTTTTTGTTTATAATATTTTAAAAGGATATGTCGTATCACAATTTTTATCTATCATAAAGATGGCATAGATTTATTTCTTATTGGTTTTAAATTACATATAATAAATAGTAGTTTCATTTATTGATTTAACAAAAGCATTCCATCTATCCAACATCTTTTTAATATTATGGGAGAGGGCCCTTAATCCTCACTTGAATTATGTGAAAAAAATCCTTATTTTATTTTATTTAATAATTAATGGAGATATCAGTTATATTAGTTTATTTTATGTAACTACATCCACTTAACTATAATAAGTAATGCTTCATTTAGAATACAAGTGTAGAGAAAAATAATCAATTTGAGAAAGTTTAGATGTGAAGCATTTAAATATATTACTACTATAAACCTTTAAATCAAAGATGTTTTTTTTAGATTGGACATAATGAATGCTAATAAAGAGAAATTTATGTTTCAATTCATGGAGGGAGAGAATGCAGTAACTATTTACCCTTCCTCGATATCAGATCACTCACCTATTGGGGCCGCTGCAAATTTTATGGGGTCTTGAGTCATAGAAACTACAAAGAGGCCTAGCACCTCTTTAAACTGAATGTTTCATTACTTCAATACAAGGAATATTTGGATGTTGTGCACACTACTACCATCCTTTCCTAATTTTTTAATAAAGGACTATCTCCTATTCAATCGTGGGGATCTATGGTGAAGGTGTGGACAAACTTGTTTCAAATCATTGGAAAAAGAATGCTATTGGTAGAAATGCCCTAGAAGCCTTGCTACACCATAAGCTCTCAGGTTAGGAACAAGAGATTCAAAGAGGGGTACCTAATGAGCCCTTGGAACTCAAGATTGTGAGAACTAAATGAATTCTCAAGAAGATTCAAAACTAATCCTTTCAAGGTCAAAAGATTAGAGCCAAATGAATTGGCTCAAAGAAGGAGACAAAGTATCCATTTTTTTTAATATGATCAAAGGCAAAAAAAAAAGAGGGAGTTTATGGAAAGTGTTTCTCATAATGGTATGTGGTTACTATTGGCTAGCAGAAGATTAAAGAACCATTCTGGGGTTTCTGTTAGAACTTGTTTACATATGAACATGGTCCAAGTAATCAAATAGCCATGGAGAAGTGTCTAAATCTTATACCAAAAAAGTGATGGTAGAGGATTCTATGTTATTGGGCAAAGATGTCTCACTTTCAAAAATTGATGATCCAATTATGTCTCTTTCTTATGATAAAGCTACTAGGTTAGATGATTTACTGATACAATTATACAAGATAAACATAGATAGCATAAGCTTGGAACTTCTTAAAGTATATGTGGATACATTTAAATGTGGAACTCTGGGTAAGGATATAAAAAGAGAGATAATTAAAATCATCCCTAAAGAAGGTGAGAAAATCTTGATTAAGAATTGAAGACCCATAAGGCTCCTAAATATGTCCTATAAACTATTAGCCAAAACTCTAGCTAGAAGATTAATGTATGTTCTTAGAAAGGTCATTTTAGTAATACAAAGTAATTTTATCAAAGGTAGATATATATTAGAAAATTTTATTACCATATAGGAATCTATGCATTGGGATAGAAAGGATAAACAAGATGTGGTTATGATCCTCCTAGATTTTGAAAAAGCATATGATAGAATTGGATGATCTTTTAATGATTGCAGCATTTGGATTCCCTCTCAAGTTTTGCAAATGGTTTGATATTCTATTTCAGGACTCCTCTATTTTGATTGATATTAATGGACATATATTTATATATTAGGAAGGGCTACCCAATTGCCCCTACATTATTTGTCATTATTGTTGATTCCCTTTACTACATCCTAAGAAATCAATCTATAGCCCTCAAATGAAATGCATCTATTTTCCTAATAGGGAGATGCTCCTTAATGTTTAGTTTGTAGATGACATTGCATTATTTATAGAGTTATCTAAGGAAAATTTTGACAATGTGTTAAACAAATTACAAATATTCTATAAGGCCTTTGGATCCAAGGTGCTGCTACATAAGTCTACTATCCTAATATGGTTAAATCACCCCCACAACTAACTAGTATCCAAAGGTTGGTTTTGGTATGACCCTTCTAACATAGTAAAACAACTTAGTATCTCATTTGTTATTCCCCCCTCAAATAAGGATATGTAGGGGTGATTGTTCACAAATATTTTTAAAAGGAATGAAAAATTGATGAAGGGCCACACCACCCTTACCAACTCATAACCAAAGACATAACAACATGGAGACAAAGAGAAGACAAAATGCTTTACAAAGCATACATTAATACTTGAAAATCATTACAACTTGAGAGATCTTACAACATGAGAGCTTTCTCCAAATATGAGATCTACAACATGAGAGATCTTACATCATCAAAGCTTACAATCCAAGAGATTTCAACATGAGCACTTCAACTTGAGAGCTTCTTCCCTAATACAAGATCCTACAACTTGAGAGCTTGCTTATGAATTCTCCTATGCCTTCTTTATATAGGCATTTACCACCCAAGATATTACAACACAACCAATGTGGGATAAAAGATAGATACAACTACCTTGATGAAAATATTAAATACCCACCCAATTAATATTTAGCACCACCATATGGGACAATTATAAAATTACATTGTCTTTGTGGGCCAATAAAAAAATATAAAGTTGTAACTACCTAGCTACAAATATTAAATGCAAGAACTTTCTACAAATTTCTAAAATGCCACCTACACACCTTGATAAATGAAATGATTTCTTTTTTTTTTAATTTATTTATTCTTTTATTCCACCTATGCACCTTGGAAAATGAAATAACTTTTTTTTTCTTTTTTTCTTTTTTTTTTTTATAAATTTTATAAGCATGCCCCCTTTTATTTTGTAATGCAAGATGCTCCTACATCAAACACCAAAGGTAGGAAAAATTTTGTGAATATAGATTCACAAAATGAAGTCGTTGCTAATATATATATATTTTTCCTTCTCTTCGAACACCTTGCTGGAACAAGTATCTGTTGCCGATATATTTCATTTTTCTTTCTTTTCCAACACCTAGTTGGAACAAGTATATGCTGCTGACAATACTCCTCTGCAATCAACTTCATCCATCTATAACGCTCATTCTCCTCCAATCTTGTAGGATCTAATGCACCTATAATAAAATCTATAATACCATACAAATCTTCTTTTGCATACCAAACATCACTTGCAAGGTCCTCATATAAATCATCATCATTATCTTTCAAATCCATCTCAAAGTTAGCATCCCATAATTCATAAAAATTTACCTCTTCATATCTTCATCTTTATTTTCTTCTTTTGTGTCTACAACAAGGCATGTAACAGCTTCTTTCCTTTGACGTCCAACCAAGTTATTCCACTCTTCCTCTACCACTGCAATCTTCAATAATAAATCATCTTCATCAACTTCAGGTTCATAAATCTTTTCATCTTCATGCTCTCCCTCTTCTTTTGCTCCACTTGCATGATACTCCACCACATCCTCCTTTCCTACATCCAAATAATTTTCATCATCTATTTTCTGATGAATCGCTCTTCTCTTTTTCAGCTCCGCTTCTAATTCAACCATTTGCTTCTTCAAATCCAATATTATAGTTCTTGTCTCTTCTTGATATCTCTCTCTAATTTTTTCAAGTCTATGAATTCTAAGAATCCATCCAATCACAAAAGTCATCTTTTGTCTCTTCTCCATACTCGTGTCCTCTTAAAGAAAATTTCACCCAACCCACGGTCCTAGTGCAAACTGCCTCACATTCAGTGATCTGTCTACACACTCAAGAACTCCTTCTTTGATACCACTGATGAAGGGCCACACCACCCTTACCAACTCATAACCAAAGACAACAACATGGAGACAAAGAAAAGACAAAATGCTTTACAAAGCATACATTAATACTTGAAAATCATTACAACTTGAGAGATCTTACAACATGAGAGCTTTCTCCAAATATGAGATCTACAACATGAGAGATCTTACATCCTCAAAGCTTACAATCCAAGAGCTTTCAACATGATCACTTCAACTTGAGAGCTTCTTCCCCAATACAAGATCTTACAACTTGAGAGCTTCAACTTGAGAGCTTGCTTATGAATGCTCCTATGCCTTCTTTATATAGGCATTTACCACCCAAGATATTACAACACAACCAATGTGGGATAAAAGATAGATACAACTACCTTGATGCAAATATTAAATACCCACCCAATTAATATTTAGCACCACCATATGGGCCAATTAGAAAATTACATTACGTTTGTGGGACAATAAAAAAATAGAAAGTTGTAACTACCTAGCTACAAATATTAAATGCAAGAACTTTTTACAAATTTCTAAAATGCCACCTACACACCTCGATAAATGAAATGATTTTTTTTTTTTTAATTTATTTATTATTTTATTCCACCTATGCACCTTGGAAAATGAAATAACTTTTTTTTCTTCTTCTTCTTTTTTCTTTTTTTCTTTCTTCTTCTTTTTTTCTTTTCTTTTCTTTTTTATTTTATTTTTCCTCTTTTTTTTTTTTTGTGATGCAAGATACTCTTGCATCAAAAATGTTAGTCAACTTCTTCCCCTGGTTGGAAGAGAACAAGTGAAAAAACAAATTCATCCCATGTGATATACCACTCCTCAACCTGGATCTTCCCTAATCTACACGTTAATAACCTTGAAAGGATCATTAGAGACTTTATGTGGTTAGATAGTAAAGGGAATAAGAAAAGAAATTAATGTTTTGTCCTAAGTCACAAGGTGGGCTTGGACTAAGATATATTAAAAGGTAGGGAAAGGCTCTTGCCTCCAAATATATATGTAAATCTATCCAAGATTATGAACAATGGAAGGTTTTTACTAGGAATAATTTATCACTATCCAAACCCAAGAAAGGTAAAGGATGGACAAATATGAATTGGTATTATATTCTACTAGGATACTTTGATGTCAAATTCCATGGATCAGTGATCTTGTCTTCATTATGGGAGGCATGGATTTGGGTTAAAAAATGGATTAAATGTTTAGGTGCTTTAGGAAACACCCCATCATACTATGTATTAGACATAAATATTTGGTGGGGGTTGGCTATAAATAATAAGCCTTCGGTCCTTAATTAAGGATGCTCAAAAAAGGTGTGTTCATCTCTAGGCATTGCTTCATTTGAGTACATCTTTCTCACACAAGGAGTGTGTTACTATTTCAAAAATTTTGATGTGTTACTTTTTGTAGGGCTATTGATGTATCAATATGGTTGTCATTGATGGAAGCATAGTGCTTTGGTGGTTGTTTCATGTTTAAGTATTTTTCATATGTTACAGATATGGTTTTTAGGATTTGATGGTCCTGAGGCCAGTGCTTCAAAAATTTGGTTCTCTAAGAAATATGTTTTTGGTCATGTATTCAATGATGTTTTTGTTTGGCATTGGTGTGCAATTCTCTATTATTTCATATGTGATATTGGAAATTTGGTTTTACATCACTCAATACTTTAACTTTTGATATTTTATTTTTGGATCATGTTGATGCAATTAAGAGGCATCCTTTCTAATGATGTTATTTCTTCTTGGGCTTGGGTAATTACAATATTTTTGGTAGTGTGTATTTTGGTTGAGGTAGTGTGTGTGGTGTGGTTTACTTTTCATTCCTTCTCACTACAGGAATGTTTAGTCTAAACCTATTTCAAATTTTGATTTGATGGTTGGATTGGTGATTTCATATGTTAAAGATCAATATAAATAAGAGTATGATTGTGATGGAATGGTATGGAAGTTGTCTGAAAAGAAGGTTCACCACATATTGTGTGAGGTTATGTGAAATCATTAAGGTAGGTTGTGAGAAGAGCATGTGTCTTATTATTGTTAGACATCAGAGGTAATGATCCAAGGGTCTTTTTAGAAATTATACTTTAGTGGTGGATTTCCTTTTCATTCTTTTTTCTCAGGGTTGTGAGCCCACCTGTAGTGAGTCACCCTTTTGTAAGAATCACCTTAACTAGTGTCACCTTAGTCAATTTTTTTATTCATGAGAATTAGCTTCTCTATGTTTTTTTCCATATTGGGTTTTCCACATAAAAATATAGTGTTCATTGTGTATGGTTCATGTGTGTGCTTATTCATGTTCACATGTGAATTGGTGAGGTGGATAATAAATTAATTTGTTAGATCCAAATCTGTGAAATTGATAAAAAATTTAATCTACAATTGGTTCATCCCCCCCAGCCCCCTCTCAATTGTCGGGGACATTCAACAATTGGTATTAGAGCTTTGGTTCTTATATAGTGAGTCTAACTTCTCAGGGAGATTGGATAGTGCATAAAGTTGCTATTCCTACCTTTGATGGAACACCTTTGATGGAACTGACTATGGTTTTTGGAAAGTGAATATGAGAGGACATCTAATTTATTTGAGTTAAGGACTTGGAAAGATATGGATAATAAATATATGGTGTCATCAAATGGACCTAATAGTCCAAATTAGATTCATGTCTATAAAGAAAATGAAAGAGAAAAGTATGTTATTTTTAGTGCATTATCTAAAACTAAACCAGCAAATGTTGTTTCATTATAAAATGCTTATGAAGTTTGGTAAAAAGTGAAAAACATCTATGAAGGAAATGATAGGGTTAAACTAGCTAAGATGTAGACTCCTAACATGGTGAATCTGAAAACTTAATGGTGGAAGAAGGAGAAGATATAACAAGCTAATTTCAAAAAATGAACAGTATTATAAATGAGATCAAAAATATTGGCAACACTCTAGATGATAAGGATGTAATAGAGAAAATTTTGAGGACTTTACCATAAATATATAGTGACAAGGTCTCAAAAATTAAAGAAACATATGATTCAACAAAATTTACAAAAGAACAATTGTTTGACATTCTGAGTTCCTTTGAGATGAGAAATTTTTGAAAAGGCAAAGCCAAATATGAGATTGCCTTCGAAGCAACAAAGATTAATGAAGATCTATATGATAAGAGCATAGATGAAGTGGAAGCAAAACTCTGGAAGGAGGCTAAAGAAAGGAGCCAATAAGTATAAAGGTATATTACCTCTTAAACTTTTTAGGTGTGGAAAGGTTGGTCATATAGCTACTAGGTGTCTAGAAAAAGGAACAAGACCAAAACTAAAATTCAATAAGAAGGCCTATTATGCTAATGAAAATTCTAGTATCTTAAATGATGAATCAAAAGGAAATGATTATTTATTTTATGTTGGAGAACTTTAACCTGAACCTAAAATTAGTAATGTGACATCTCTGGAAAGTAATACTGAAATTTTTTCCACTACATTACATGCTAGAAGAGCTAAGGATGAATGGATAATTGATAATGGTTTCTCTAATCATGTGAACGATATTAAAAGTGAGTTTGTAAAAGTTTAAAAATGTGATGGAGGATATCATACTACATAAATTGTTGGCATAGGCTCTATTACTTGTGATAGAAAACATAATATTGACAATGTATACTATGTGAAAGGATTGCATTATAATCTTTTAAGTGTTGGACAAATGTGCAAAAATGGTTACAATGTTGTCATTCAAGATGGTGGTTGTGAAATCCAAAAGGGATCTAAAACTTTTATTTTTGTAGTAAACAGTACTAGAGGAAATATGTATCATTTGGATGTTGCTACAAGGTATTTATTATTATCATAGATCACTAAAATCTAGTTATGGCATCGAAGGATATGTCACATCAACTTTGATAATTTGGTGAAGATTAGTTCAGCAAGAGAAGTAAGATATCTATCAAGATTAATCAAAATAGATAACAATGTTTATAGAGAATTTCAAAGGCAAAAATAGATAAAGGGAACCTTCAGAGGAAAACAACAATCTACTACCAAATTGTTGGATTTGGTGCACACAAACTTATGCACTCCAACCAGAATAAGGATTCTACAAGGTGAAAGGTATTTTATGATCTTAATTGATGATCACTCTAGAATGACTTGGGTTACATTCTATTCAGAATTTAATTTTTTGAAAAATGTAAGTACCAGTGATGAGAAAAAAGTTATTATAACATTCACGACATCTATGTCTAGAGACCAACTTCAGAGGACTATGTTTCAAAATCAAATGATTGGCATGACGAATGGCTTGGTAAGAATCTTTATGTGTGATAAAAGAGTATATGTACCAAGTTGTGGACTCCTATGATCAATATTTAATACAGTCAATTTTGTGCCCTAAGAAGAATTGTTTCTTTGCACATTGTTTAATATATATAAGTGGTTCCCTTAGAGAGTAAATATCTTAATGCCTAATGTGTTTCCTCTCAAATTGATTATCTGCCAAAATTTTCCAAAAAAAATGAACCCATGTGTCTATTTTTGGAGCCCTAGGACTTTGTTTGGTATTTTTCCCAAACTCATTCCATTTACAATTTATTTAGTTTATTGCCTACACATTATAAATTTACCAAAGTGGACTTCTATTGAAATTAATATTTTGCATCTAGTTGATTCCCATACAAAACCAATTATTCCCTACAATTGTTTATGCTACAAAGAACTCATGTACAAGTTTTTGAAGCCTCGTCACTTCATCTGATATTTTTTCCAAGAAAAAATTAGACCGAGCTTATTGAGTTTTGTTGTTTGCACAATGTCAAGTGTGTCAGGGAGATAACTTTGAAGATTAATATTTTGCATCTAGGTCTTTGTCACAACTAGAGTATTATTTATTGTGATTGTAAGCATATTCATGAACTCATGTGCCCAATATTCCCAAATTAACATTTGATATTTTTTTGATGTTGAAATCAAAAGGAATTTTCAAGAATGTCCTTAATAGATTTGTATGGTCAACATTGATCATTAATAAATTGTAAAGGAAGTGGAGTTAGGAAAAATTCTTTGGCACATTTTTTCATGGCACCATAATGAACTCATTTATCTAGTGGAAACCTCTCAAGTGAAGGTCTGGTATTTTTCTCAGGGAAACAAATTGGTGGCATTTGTGTGGATGTGACATGTGCAATTTTCTAAAATGGTGAAATGGAAAATTTTGGTTGTCAAAATTTTGGGATCCAAATTCTATCATGTCAATTTATTTTTTGAATCTTATTCTCTTACCAACAAAGAACATTTGTAGATTTTGGTGATCACCCACTTAATCTTTTTCACTTTGGATACATAAGGAGTCACATTGGAGTCATTTTGGGGTCAAATGGTTTCCAAACAAAAATAATTAGGTAGACCCACAAGGGACCTAAGGAAATCAAGAAGGAAAAATATTTAAATGATTTTAGAGAAAGAAGAAAAGTGATCTAAATCATTTTAAAATGATTCAAATTCATTAGTTGACATTATTAGAAAATAAGTAATTATATATAGAACAATAGAAATTATTTTAAATAATTTAAAATCACTATTGTGCCCCCCCCCCCTCTCTTTTTTATATTCTATATAATGTGAACTTGATGAGAGAAATACCATTGGTGAGAGATTGAGAAAGTCTCCTAAAACTCATTATCTCTCCTCGAAGAAGAAAGGAGCAGCCTAGAATTTTTATTGCCAAGACTTAAGTACTTGACAAGAGTGTTGAAAGGTCTCTTTGACACCACCATGTCTCATCAATAACAAATGAACCTGCCCTAAAGGGAATATGAATTATTTGAATATGGAATCTTTCAAATAGGGTATGATCATCCACCATAGCATGAAGGATTTTTTCAGACATGTATGCAAAGCATGACAATGCACATATAGTGCCTTGTAGGGATTCCTCATAGAATGTCATCGAATGGGATGCAAATTATTTTGAGATTTGAATGAATTTTTTTAAAAGACTTTCGTAACCATTAAACAAAATAAAAAAGGGGTTTTTGTCAATTAGAGATGCCTCTTTGCGATGTGTGACATATTCAGAAACGTGGTCTCAAAATGCAACAATGGCACAAAATGATATTGTTCAAAAGGATTTTAGAAGCTTTCAAGTGTATACACATGAAAGTGTGGAAGAATGGGTAAAGAAAATGTGTAGAATCCCTCATAGAAATATAATCTCATGGATAGTATGATTTTGAGATTTGCACCAAATGGGTTCAATAAAAGGGTTTTTAGAACTTTGGAAATGCACTAGCAAACTATAGAGGCATACTCAGTGTATAAAAATTGTTTGAAAACATGTCTCAATGAGAATGCATTATCATTGAAAGTGATCATAAATTATTTGTCAAAATTCCTTAAAAAGGGTTTTATGATATAAAATGAAATGACTTTAAGATATGCTAAAATGGATTATGATAGAAGCAAGGTAGCACACACAACTAAGAGGGGGGGTGAATTAGTTGTGTCTCAAATAAAAAAATCTTAACCTTAAATCTCATATCAGAATGATGAACATTAAAACAAATATCATAACACATAAATTAACACATAACACCAAGATGTTTGATGTGGAAATCTGGTTAGGGAGAAAACTACAGTGGAGATCAAACCCACAAGATGATGTACTCTATTAAAAATATTATACCCTATTAGGAGTATTACAAGGGGAATGCACATGCATTTAGACACACTTCCTAGAGATCACTACTAAAATACAACAAGGGATAAAACCCAAAGTAAGGCTCATTACCTTACAACAAGTAGATGGACAAAAATCCACTGTGGACTACAATCCACAAATCATGAACTGACGGATAGCATCTTCTCTATGCCAATACAATTATAATGAAGTAAATCATACATCAAATCTCTACCTCAATTGCATATTCCACTCATACCTCTTTGCACAATCTCTCATACACCCATACACACATAATTCAATCCACAAAAGGATATTACATCATTACATTTATACAATTCATCAACCTTGTAGAAAAAAACAAGGCTAGTTCAACCTTAACACCTCAATTACAAATATTTAATCAAATATAATGAAATAATTAATGTGATCCAAAATTTGCCATCTAGGACATAGCAAGGATCCAAATATTCATCCTCAAACATGCTCTAGCTCCATAAATCATGCCTCGACCCATTTCAGCATGCTACACCATCATGTCAGCCAAGAACAATAAAAACACTAGCACACCATAAAAATCACCAAAATTGATCACATAACTTAATGTGATCTAGAAACACAAATAGGAAATGATCTAGAAATATCAACAAGAATCATGAAATTCCATAGTAACAACCAAAACAACTTTGTCTCATAATCCAATATTATCTCTACACTGTTCATCAAGAACACCAATAGTAACCTTCGTCACTCAAGAAAAATAGCCTTCCAACATCCAAATCATGAATCACTCAAGGTAAGGACACACATCCATGTCTTAAACACACCACCAAGTTAGCCACAAAAAATATTGCATAACCAATCCACATTAAACCAAAAATTGTAATATTGTCTCTTCCTAAACATCCAAAATACCAGTCTTTGATCAAAAATCCATAACTCACTCAAATAGTAATTCCAACCACTATAAATTGACATAAGTCAACTATAGACATCCATAAAACCATATGTATGTTTACAGCATCTGATCATCAACACAGTATGATGCTCCTAAAAGATTTATTTTGTTGTCATTAGTTGTGTTAAAGTCATATTGATTGTCAAAGTCATTCGGTATAGAAAATAAGTTAGTCGATAAAGGAAAAGATAATTTCAGTAAAGGGAAATAAGGAACATGCATCGGGAAAGGTAAGGAAAGCATCGAGAAGTTATCGAGCTGAGAGTATATATGTTACCAAGCATAAAAAAGTGTGTTACCGAGTAACATAGGCTGACATAACAGATACATTGAATCAGGACACAAAGCATAAAATATTTTACAGATCTCGAGGAGGTTGTTTGGTAAAGCATTGTAGATTAAAACTTGAAGATTGTGAATGATTACAAGGTAAGATCCTCTAATGAAAATTAAGTGTAATATATGCATTAGAGATGTAACCATTGGTAGCACCATTTAAGGAGAAGATTCTAGAACATTTCCACTACTTCTAGGTCGAGTATAAAAGGATAAGAGTATGAAGATCACAATGTAAGTAAGAGAGAGAGAGAAGGTGATGATCAGTTAGAGATAAGTATGAAGGTGATGAGAAGAAAAGATACCAAGTAACAGAGCAGTTAGTGCAAAGTTGTGAATGTGATTTAAAGTTGAAGCTACTGAGTACAAAAGTTGAATTGTGAATGGAATACAAAATGAGGTAAATTGATATTGAGCATAATGGGTCTGATAAGCATATGTTGATGCACCATTACATATAGTTTTTGTTACTGATTATTATGTAATCATAATTGTAAAAGATCTTAACCAAACAGGCCCTAATAGGTCTTAAATTGTAAATCCTTTAATAGGGTACATCTCTTATATTAGAGTTGTAAAATCCTTTAGTAAGGTAGACTAAATAAATCTTTATACTCTCAGTAGGGTAAATACTCTTAATAGGATAAGCTATTAGAAATAGCTAATTTTGTAGCTCTAACCAAGTAAACTTTTTATTGCAGTAGTGAAGTATTGTGGGTTCCATCCCCACCGTAGTTTTTTCCTCTGATCAAGGATTTCTGCGAGACCAAAAATCATGGTGTTATGAGTTGTGTTTCATGATTTTGATTTATATGTTTTATGATGATGCATGTAATGCTTTCTATTCAATGAATGGTTAGAAGAGTAGATAAAAAATTTTGGAGTACTGATTCACCCCTCCCCTCTCAGTACTTAACTTTCCATAATTAATCCAACAATTGGTATCAGAGCAGACTCTCTTATTCATAAGTTTAACCACTTGAGAGGAAAGATCTGAAGAGATGGAAAGCTATAGGTATGAAAAGGTGATTGAAAAAATGAACATGGAACTAAAGATTGCAAATGACCAGATTGATGAACTAAAGAAAATTGAATCATTCACTCAACAAGAGAAAGGAGTTATCTCATCAATTGAAAGATACACAAGATCAGGTTGAAGAACTTAAAGAACAATCAAAGGGAATTTTTTCTGATGAATCTGAAGCTTCCATATCAAAACTGACTAAAAAGAATAAAATCCTAACAAATCAAGTAAAAGCATTGAAGAGGGAACAAGAATCTCAATTGGTAAGAATGTGTGAAGTCCTGGATCAGAAGAGAAAACATGAAGATGATAAAATAATAATTGAATATGAGAAAGGGCATATGAGTGTAAGGCTGAATGAGAAAGTTGTGGAGATACAAAGGTTAACACAAAATCACTTCAATATGAAAGATCAACTAATCTATACTAATCAAGAGATTGCAAGGAAGGTTGAAGAGATTATTGGACTGAGATCAGATAATGAACATCTGAGGAATGAACTAAAATCTGAAAAAGGATGCAAATGAAGTTTTGAAAAGGAATGAAGAAATACTAAAAATACTAGATGAATAACTTAGAGGTTAGAGACAACCGAGAGATACCACTAGACTTGGATTTATTGAAAACAACACTACAAAGAAGGGAGAGTCCTCAAATTAAGTAGCCAATTGAGATAATACTACCCCACCAAGACAAAGAAGCCTACTTGTTATCACTTTGGGAAACCGGGTCATATTGCTAATGTTTGCATGAGAAAAAGAGGTAAACCATCGAGCATTCCTAAATTTGATGGTTATTGTTACAATTCCAATAAGTATGGTCATAAAGAATTTGAGTGTAGATCAAGGATTGATAACAATACAAGGAAGAAAAACTTCAGTGGTTACTACAATAATTTCAATAGATATGGTCACAATTATAAAGATTGCAGGTCACAAAGGAAGAATTTGAAATGGGTACCTAACCGACAGAATACTACAAACAACTGACAAGGTTCAACTATACCATGGTGGTACAATACAAGCATTTCATGTACAACATGTGGGGGATTTGGATACATAGAAGCAAATTGCATTTTGATGCATGGAAAGAACAATAGAAGGTCATGGATAAATCTTGGAATGACATGTTTTCATTGTCACAAGGTCAGTCACTTAGCCAAAGACTATAGGTACCGAGGCAAAGCTCCAATTGAGGAATAGCCAAGTCAAATTGTTCAAGTAAATGTTGAAGAAATAAGAGATCAGATGAATAGAGCATAGAGAAGAAAGTCTCTAGATGATGAAACTGCACTTGGAAAAATTGATGGCACCTCATCCTCTAGATCGGGTGCACCTATCTTCACCTAATCTGTTAAAAGTATGTGTAGGAACTATGAGCTAAAATTCAATCTTAAATCAGTTCCTAACATTTGTACAAAGATCCATATGAGAATATTTAGATGCATTTGGATATATTTTGTGAAGTTAACATTTCATGTTTTGATCGGTGAGAGACTATGTTATTTATGTTTCATTTGTTGAAAGGAAGTGTAATTCATACTCAGTGAAAAAGGGAGTCGGTGACAACATGAAATGATAAAATTATAGCTATTGGAAACCCTAATCAAGGAAAAGGTATAAATAGACCCTTTGTTATTTCATTTTTACCTTACGTTTTCAAGAGCATGTGAGCACTTTGCAAAAATGAATCCTCTGAGAGCATTTGAGTGATCAATTAAGAAGATCTAAACATAAGCAAGTACATTTGAGTATTTTTTGGTGTTTTTCCAAGTTGTATAAGTGTGAATGATTTAATATTCAAATGAAACCCTATATCGATCAAGCATTTATATCTATGAAGAAATGACACCTAAAGTTAAAAACCCTATTGTCATGGAGAAGACTAATCCATTCAATCCGAAGTATAATCTACCACCATCTATAGCCACCAAACCTAATAAGATGGGAGCCCCATCTTTGATCCCTCTGAGAGTAATTGTGATTGAAGACATTTGTGCCTTCATCCATTACAAGATTGAAGATATTTTCCAAGCCAACATTGATACATCCTATCAAAATTTGTGTATGAATGGGAAGCTAAAAGACAAACACATCAATTTGGAAACCAAGGGTTTAGTGCATGCACTTCATGTACCGAGTGTGTTTAAAATAGAATGGATGAGAATTATATTGAGCTGAGTTGATGACCAATTCATGTGACTCGATGCACCAGTCAAGATTACAAAGGATGTGTTTTGTGACTAGTTATCCAATTGGTGATAGACCAAAAGCACATAAGAAAACTAACAAGAAGAAATTGTGTGAGCTGACACAAGAAAAATGAGATGGAAGAGGTCTCAAATTTTCTACTATTGATGATCTTGAACTGAGATTTGTATGTAATGTCATTTCCTACTAAATCTTTCAATCCTATTGGGTAGATAGTGTACCATGTGAAGCTGTGGCTATAGCCTACAAGATAGTCATGAAAGATATGAAAATCGATCTATGTGAGATCCTACTGAGCAGTTTGATGACAACAAGAAAACCATTAGGAAATAAATTACCAACACTTTGAAGTTCAGTTCATTGTTGGTATGTATATTTTTCTACTTTTATAGATTTTTCCCATCAATCGGTAATCATGTAGAATGGAGTGTGGATAAACTGATCATTTATCAAATAAATGAGTCCATTAAAAGTTTAGACAATAACTTTGATATGATAATGAATGATTACTTTTCTAAGTTCCAAACAAGAATGCACAATAAATTTAGAATTCCACCTCAGCTAGTGAAAAAATACCAAGATACTATTTGTTTTGAAGTAGATATCAACACTTGCATAGTGAAGATTGTGGACCCTAGGACCATCTAGCTACAACCAATGGGATATGAGATGGAAATTAACACTGTATCATATTAGATTGAAGATTTTTTAGCTAAACCATTTAATAAGAGAGCCAATCGATATGGGACTTATGAAGAAGTGAAGGACAAGATAAAACTAGGTCTATTTATACCGAAGGCATAGAGGAAAACCAATGGAATGATAAGAAATTATTCTAAGAATCTAGGAGTTTATATTGAGAAGATGAAGTTGGTCCTTCTAAGATAAAGGGAAAGAAAATAAGAATTAAAAAGGAAACATCGAGTTCTATAAGTACAAGACCATTGACAAGGTCTTCATCCATACCAAGAGAGAAGAATAAATAAGAGATAGAGCTACAAAAGCCTAAAACATATATGAGAGAAAATAAAACATCTAGTAGACTGAGGATAAAGCTAAAGCTACAAGAAGACAATGAGACTGAATCAGAAGATATGAGAAAATTCAAAGTTGTGCAAAACTAGCCCCCAAAACTGAGAAACCTACATGAGTTTATTGAAACTCTCAAGAAGCGTGGAGTTTTTGCTGGAATAAAATATGCTAAATATAAAACCAAAAGTGATGAAGACAAAGAAAAGACTAAGGAGGCAGTTTATTTACTCTACACAAATTTAGAACAATTCTGGTTGAGATGGTCAACTAAATACCTGATGAACTTTACAAGAAAATATATGCTAGATGGAAGTAAGCTATGGCATCTAAGAAACAAGTGAGGGAAAGATCCCTAGCTATTACAAGAGATTAATGAAGCATTGAAGGAGTACTCAAAAATATTTCTAGTCAAAAGTAGAGCATTTAAGATTATGGTCAGTAAAATAGAAGAAGTACAAAATGAAACAAATGGTATATGGAGAAAGATTTTCTTTCCTAGCCAACTGACAGAGATCAAGGAGCCACAAGGTAATTTAGATCCTATTGACTTAACCTTAGAAAAAGATGAGATTATTGTTGAGGATATAACTGACAAAGACCCAACAGAAGAGATAACAAATGATGAAGATGTGATGGTAACCAAGGATAAGGATACTGAGGAAATGATTATTGATGATTCAACTAAGGCTAAATTGATGGATGTAGATCCAGTTATTGAACAAGTAAATTTTTTTCCTAAGATTAATGATGTCACCTCAAAGGTTACAAAATAGATTCCTACTGATGTAGAGGAGTCAATTGATCAATAAAAGAAGATTGAACAAAAGGACACCAAGGACAACCAAGAGAGCGAGGCCACAATAAATCAAAATACAGAGCTGGTCCTCTCTACCGAGACAACATGATTATAGAAAAATGAGAACAAACAAGAAAAAGAGAAGGAGAAGCTAAAGGGAAAGGAAAGGATAAAGAAGAGGAGAAGAAAGAAGAAATTCATGAAGAGAAGGAAGAAAAGAAACAAGAAGAGGAAAGAGATGAAAGAACAAAAGATACAACTACAACCACTACATCTGATGTCAAGTTCTCTACTAGAGAGAGTGTACAAATGTAAAATAAGAAGTCAAAGAAGAGAAAGCATGAGAAATAAAAAGTTGACTTAAGTAAACCAATTGTGATTCCTAAGGTATACATCTCCACCCTAAGCCCTAAGGAGCTATCAGAATTTGGAGATCTACTTAAGAAGAAAGCAACACAAGATAAATTACTAGCAAAGAAACATAAAATTGATGTTCTAGAGAGTGTTAAGGAGATACTGTAGGAGATTGTACCTGATGCTGATATAAATGAGAAGGGAAGTCTACTTAGAAAATTGGGTGAATTGGTAAAACAAATTAATCAACCTAGTAGAAATACCACTAAATATTTGATGAAAGTTCATAGAAAGAAAATGGAGAGCAAGATAATTGAAGAGTTACTTCAATCGGTGATACGACATAACGTACAACTTTACGAACTAGTTACAGATTTGGAAACCAAGCTGAAAGATATTCTTTCATTATTTTAAAATATTTGTTTAATTTCAAATTTTACAAAGGATATAAAGGAGAAAGATGAATCTATTGAGAAAGAGTTGATTGAGAAGCTGCTAAAGGTCACAACCAAGCCTGATACTTTTCAAGTTTATTATCAAAGGCTGAAACATTTAATGGGAGTGCAACATGAGTTGAGAAAAGAGGAGAATGAAATAAGAATGGAACTCATGGAGATAAGAACAATTTTGATACCCCAGATTGAGTCACTACAAAAATATATGCATAAGGAAAAAGAGCTAGTGAACACCCATGATATCAGTGCTATGGGTATCATAATAAGTCTTATAGCTAACATAGGTGAAAAAATTGTGGTGTTACAGACACTAAAGGAATCATGGGAGATATCACTAAAAGATGCACAGCAGAGGTATAAATACATTTTTGATTAGATTCCTCCACCGGATCATAGTAAGTAATTTTTTTTTTGACATTTTTGTCAAAAAGGGGGATATATATGTAATAAGGGGGATAGATATGTATATAGGAAGTATTTTCATAGGGGGGGTAATGGATAATGGAGAGACATGAATCTATGGATTTATAAGGAGTTATACTGAGAGTTCTTACATGGTCGAATTTTGTTTAAGGTTACAAAATTTTGATGACTTTGAAGTTTTTAACAAAGATGCCAAACTAATTCCAAAGGGGGAGAATGATACTCCTAAAAGAGTTATTTTGTTATCATGAGTTGTGTTAAAGTCATATTGATTGTCAAAGTCATTCGGTAAAGAAAATAAGTTAGTCAGTAAAGGAAAAGATAATTTCGGTAAAGGGAAATATGGAACATGCACCGAGAAAGGTAAGGTAAGCACCGAGTAGTTACTAAGCCAAGAGTATATATGTTACCAAGTAGAAAAAAATGTGTTACCAAGTAACAAAAGCCAACATAATAGATACATTGAATCTGGACTAGACACCAAGCATAAAACATTTTATAGATCTCGAGGAGATTATTTGGTAAAGCATTATAGATTTAAACATGAAGATTGTGAATGATTATAAGGTAAGATCTATCAATGAAAATTAAGTGTAATATATGCATTGGAGATGTAACCATTGCTAGCACTATTTAAGGAGAAGAATCTAGAACATTTCCATTGCTTCTAGCTCAAGTATAAAAGGATCAGAGTATGAAGATCACAGTGTAAGTAAGAGAGAGAGCATGTGATGATTAGTCAGAGATAAGTGTGAAGATGATGAGTAGAGAAGATACCGAGTAACAGACAAGTTAGAGAAGAGTTATGAATGTGATTTAGAGTTTAAGCTACCAAGTACAGAATTTGAATTGTGAGTGGAATACAGAATGAGGTAAATTGATATTGATCATATTGAGTCTGATAAGCATATATTGATGCATCATTATAGATAGTTTTTATTACTGATTATTAGGTAATCAAAATTTTAAAAGCTCTTTACCAAGTAGGCCCTAATAGGTCTTAAATTGTAAATCCTTTAGAAGGGTACATCTATTAGATTAGAGTTGTAAAATTCTTTAGCAAGGTAGACTGAATAAGTCTTTATACTCTTAGTGCAGGGTAAATACTATTAACAGGGTAAGCAATCAAAAATAGCTAATTTTGTATCTCTAACTGAGAAAGCTCTTTACTGTAGTAGTGAAGTATTGTGGGTCCCATCCCCACTACAATTTTTTCCTCTGACCAAGGATTTTTGCGAGACCAAAAATCATGGTGTTATGAGTTGTGTTTCATGATTTTGATTTATATGTTTTATGATTATGTATGATATGTTTTCTATTTGGTGAATGGTTAGAAGAGTAGATAAAAAAAAATTGGAGTACTGATTCACCCCTCCCCTCTCAATACTTAAATTTCCATAATTAATCCAACATGGTAGTCATACCAAACCAATCATCTCACTAGACATCACATGAACAACATGGGAACACTATCTTAAATAGTAGAAATATGTTGACACCAATGACAAAACATCAATATCAACATGTATATGCATGATATCCAATAAATTCACCAAAGAAGTTATAGAAACTTTTGATTATATGAAATCAACGGTGAGGAAAATGGACTATGGTATTAAAATGCCTTAAATAAGTGTCTTTGAATACCTATATGCAAATTGAGGAGTCATAGGAAATACATGTGAGATATCTAATAAAAAGTTTGAAGTAATAAAGATGAGGATTCTTAGACATAGTGTTTGAACTATTTGACCAAATATTTGAAAAGAATGTGGTCTCATGTATGTCATGCAAGGTAGAGGATGGACTTGTTCTTTCAAGCATTTATATGCAAAAAAAATTGATCAAAAATAATTCACACAAGTTGTTTGCAGAATAAAATGTGGCAAATATGTGAGGTTCAAATAATAAGGCAAGAGGCAAGTGTATTGTCTAAATACACAACCCTTCTTATAACTTTTTTTGCACATGCCAAAGAGAAATATGATATGCAATTTGGAGACTTGGCCAGACAGAACCCCCACTTAAGGTTGTATAGACAATGTGGAAGCATTGACAATACTCGTGGTACATTTGACAAGATATTTCATTGATATGTTATGTGAATGCTCTGGAAGTGATGCATAAATAATGTGAAGTTGTGACAAGGCATTCAAATTATTTGACACAATGCCACTAGGAAATGTGATCCTATGCTTGACACTACTGCAATATGGGATCCTTTAGATAGGGTGTGGATATCTATCAAAGTATAAAGAATGGATAAACTTTATCAGATGTTGTAGTTACAAGTTCCTTGGTTTACAAGCATGCAAATGTAGAGTCATAAAAAATGTATCCAAACAGTTTAAATGAATTTCACAAAGAAAATTTTATACTTTAGGTACTATACATATGCTCTTTCTGCTATATGAGGTTGTAATTTTTCATATACATTCCATAGTAATGTTGATTATCAAAGACCAAGTGAGATAATATTAAATCAACTTCTAACATAGATTTTTTAAGGAAGGGGGAATTTTTTTGAATTGCAATGTGTCTAAATTTACTCAAAACACCAATTAGTTTATCAAAACACATTGTTTTTCTTGAGTGGTTCATTCGACTGGTTTTGTAAGGAAGAAGAAAGTTCCTTTCAGATAAATCATAGTGCTTTGAAGGATTTCTTTTGGGTCTTTGAAGATTAACCTGATAGTAAAACTTCCCTACACATTTATACAAGGTATAAACAATCAAAGTACCCAATAGATTGAGTTAAGACAAAAGATAGAAGCACATATCATCCTAAACTTTGAATACATTTTCTAATAGATAGATGATGCAAGGGCATTCTAGGGTACTTAGTGAATCTACATGGAGGTGTGTTGTTTTGGTCCTATGGTACTCGGTTGAAGCTTTAACCGACGGTCTCAATTATTGAAGGGAGCTCAATCGCTGAAGGAACTCGGTGGAAACTCTTGTGCTCCATGGAACTTGTACTTGGTGATGCATGTGGTGCTCAGTCAATGTGCTTGCTCGGTGATTCTTGGTGTGGTTGGTTGTTTCACTAGTGGTCAATTGTCTCTGGCACTCGGTTGTTCTAGTTTACCGATTGGAGTTCTTGGAGATTTGGTTGGCCAACTTGGTGCATTTATTGTTGGTAGCTTTTGTTGTATTCTCCTAGGTAGTTCTTGAGGCCGACATGGATAATTAAATGTTTTTAAGGCTATTTGAGAGCTGACTATTGTTGCATTTAATATTGGTTTGTAGTAGAAGCCGACTTGGCTTGGGAGCTAATTGTTTCTTCCAGCCGACTTATGGCTGAAGATTAGTATTTAAAGAGTGTTTGGGTAGATGTTTAGGGGTAGAGGAAGTCAGTGGAAGTAGCTGATAAACTTGGATCCTATGAGATATTGAAGATCGGATTGTTATTTGATAGTTTGTAATAGCAAAGCTATTAGTTGGCATACTTGGAGACAAGGAGATTTCTTGGAGGCTTACGAGCTCAAGTTCAGATATGCCTTAGGGTTTCCATTAGTTGCTGATTATTTCAAAGATGGACTAGTTGATAGGTTGTAGAAATACTTTTGATTGTTTTTGGCCCTAACTCGAAAGGCCTTACAGTCGGGCATGTTAATGAAAATTTTGTTGAATCATTGTGTTGTGTTATTCCACTGTGGGTATTTGGTTTCTTGTTTGGACTATCCTTAATTGGATCCTCCTAACCTGTGCTGCATCAGGTGGTATCAAAGCGAAGTGAGCTTGAGCAAGGTTGACCTTGAGTGAAGTTGATCTTGTTGGGAGAAATTTGGCGAAGAGATTGTGTGTGATCTGAGTTGTAGATCCATGTTATTGAACTTGTGAAATCATGGCCTAGTTGTTCATGCAAGGTGGCAGGTTGATCTAACTTGCATACAACTTGGAGGTTGTCACAAGGTGGTTGGTGTAGGGTTTTGTTGCAGAGCATTTCTTATCTTTGAGGATGCCTCCAAGAAGATTGGACCCTAGGGTGATTGCGGATCTTTGTGATACTATAGAATCTAGGATTACAGAGAAGCTGAAATCTGATTTTAGATCAAAGATGGAGCTAATGAAGAATGGTATGATCACTGAGATCATGAGGACTATGACTGGTGTACCACAAAATCTTGGTACTGAGGATGGTTATGAAGGATTTTCTACAGACTTTGAAGCTTCTAGATCTAGTGGTGATGATAGAGCCGATCAGAGGGATAGATTATGTGAAGACATAACTGGTCAATTATAGAGATCTGGAGCTCGGTTAAGTACTAGTTACCGAATGGAAGTTTCTAATTTCTTTGGTACTTTGAAACTTGAGAATTTGATTGATTTGATTGGTGAATTAGAAGACTTCTTTGAGCTTGAAGAAATTGAATATCCTCTTAGACTGAGATTAGCACATACTAAGTTGAAAGGACATGTTTCTCTTTGGTGGAAGGAATTACAAAGAAATAGAGAAGATGAAGGTGAAATGAAGATCAATTGGTGGAGGTTGATGGTGACTAAATTGAAAGCTAAGTTCATACCTACCAACTATGAGCTTGACTTGTTTAAGAATTTGCAAAATCTGAAGCAAAAATATTTTGACTGTGGAGGACTATACGGAGGAGTTCTACAAACTTACTATTTGGTCTGGACACAAAGAACTTGGTAAGGAAAAGGTAGCTCGGTATGTGAATGGTTTGAGATTCAATATTCAGGATGAGATTGGTATGCTAAAGATTGATTTTGTTGAAGATGCTTATCAGTATGCTCTAAAGGTAGAAGATAATTTGAAAAGGAGACAACATAGTAATCCCCAAGGGAAGGAAAAGATTGATCACTAGGTGAAGGATAAACCAACTGTTGAAGATGAACTAAAACCTATGGAATTGAAGAAGAAGATAGGTAAAGTTATCTTTAAGGGTACTTTTTATAATTGTGGTGAGGAAGGACATCGTTCTTTTGAGTGTACATGGAAGAAGTTTGGTGACTGACGGACTGCTGTGGTAAATGAGAACATTTAGAATGAACTTGAATCTGAGAACTTACTAGTTCAGAGAACACTACTTGGTACAAAGGTGGAACCTTGTCAAAGGAGTAACTTGTTTAGAACTTGGTGCAAGTCTGGAGGTAAACTTTGTGATGTAATTATTGATAGTGGTATTGTTGATAACCTTGTTACTGAGGACATGGTTTAGAAACTTGGTTTAAAGAGAATTAAGCATCCTTATCCTTATAGGATTGGCTGGCTACAAGATGTTCATGCTCTAGAACTGAGGGAACAGTGCTTTGTTGATTTTTAGATTGGCCAGTATAAGGATCTAGTGTTGTATGATATTGTGGAGATGAATAGTTGTCATATATTGCTCGGTAGACCTTGGCAATATGATTTCAAAGCTATGTATGATTGTGTGAAGAATGTGTTTACTGTTGAGAAGGATACAACACTCAGTAGGAGAAGCCTGAGTATTGGTAGCTGAGTTGATTTTCTCAAATCTTGAGAGGATGGATGATCAATATGGAGAACATACATGTTTTTTATCAAGGAAATATTTGAAAAGATAGAGAAAGAAGAAGTGGAAGAGTATGCAAGGTGAAGAGATGAAGGACTTGTATGTGAAGAACCAATTCGGGGTTTATGTGTTGAATCCTGGAAGATGTTCTTCCAGCCTATGAGAACATCTTTTCAAACCTAGGGTGTCTAATGCAGGGGAATTATAGGGTACTCGGTGAATCTGCATGGAGGTGTGTTGTTTTTGTCCTATGGTACTTGGTTGTAGCTTTAACTGATGATCTCGGTTATTGAAGGGATCTTGGTCGCTAAAGGAACTCAGTGAAACCTCTTGTGCTCTGTGGAACTTGTACTTGGTGATTTTTATGGTGCTCGGTTGATGTGCTTGCTTGGTGATGCTTGGCATGGTCAGTTGTTTCATTGGTGCTCGATTGTTTCTCTGGCGCTCAGTTGTTCCAGTTTACCAATTGGAGTTCTTGGAGATTTGGTTGGCCAATTCGGTGCATTTATTGTTGGTATCTTTTGTTGCATTCTCCTAGGTTGTTCTTGAGGCCAACATGGAGAATTAAATGTTTGTAAGGCTATTTGAGAGCCGACTATTATTGCATTTAATATTTGTTTTTAGTAGAAGCCGACTTGTCTTAGGAGCTAATTATTTCTTCCACCTGACTTGTGGTTGAAGATTAGTATTTAAGGAGTGTTTGGGTACATGTTTAGGGGAAGAGGAAGTCAGTGGAAGTAGTTGATAGACTTGGATCATGTGAGATCTTGAAGATCAAATTGTTATCTGATAGTTTGTAATAGCAAAGCTAGTAATTTGCATGCTTGGAGACAAGGAGATTGCTTGGGGGCTTGCAATCTCAAGTTCAAATCTACCTTAGGGTTTCCATCAGTTGCTGATTATTTTAGAGCTGGACTAGCTGAGAGGTTGTAGAAATACTTTGTATTGTATTTGGCCCTAACCCGGAAGGCCTTACAGTCGAGCATGTTAATGAAAATTTTGTTTAGTCATTGTGTTGTTGTGTTATTTCATTGTGGGTGTTTGGCTGCTTGTTTGGACTGTCCTTAATTGGATCCTCCTAACTTGTGATGCATCAATAGAAGACATTGATCATTAAAAATTCTAAAAGGATAAATTATCAAGATATTATGTATTCACAAATAATTTTAATTTCATATTTTACGAGCAAGAGTAGGAGTAAAGATTAGAGTAGTCTATTTCAAATATTCATGCCACTCTAAAGTAGAGGATGCTTTGATTGAAGATAAATTATAAGAAGATATGATATGCTTAATCATCAAAAGGGTACACCTACCTTGGTCTAGTAGAACTAGAAGTACAAGAGAGTTTGGTCACTTTGATTAATCCTATAATTTAGCCAAGTTAATTATAGAGCCTGATCATAAAACTTGGCATAGTCATAGGGTTTTACAACCTACAAATTTTAGAACCAACACATTCTTCAGAGAAAAATATGAGGCATTGGAAGGTTTCAAGATATTCAAAGCTAGAGTTGAAAATGAAATTAATAGAAAAATTAAATGCTTAAGATTTTATAGAGGGGGGGAGTTTCTTAGTGATAAATTTAACATATTTTGTGAGATGTATGGGATTAGAAGACAACTCCTTGCTCCTAGAACACCACAATAGAATGGTGTTTTTGAAAGAATGGATTGGAGTATATAAGAAAGATATGAATCTAATGAGTCCATAGGAAGAGAAATAGAAGAGACGAACATAGAAGAAGCTAAGTGGAGAGAAACCCATGATGCTCCTACATTAGTATCAAAAAATTTGAAGTGTGTACAAAGAAATGACTCAAAAAAATAGATCATTGGAGATAAGAAAAATGAGTCATTACTAGAAGAAAGACTACTTAAAAATAAGTTCTACTATGTTTACTTTCTGAAACTAAACCTAATACAGTTCAAGAAGCTTACTATGACCAGAATTGGATGAAGTTAATTAAAGAAGAACTAGATTAGATTGAGAAAAATTAGAGTTGGTAACTAGTCCCTAGGCCGGAAGACAAAAATGTTATTGGAATAAAGTGGGTGTTCCAAAATAAAATGGATGAGGATGGATGATTTGTGAGGAACAAGGCAAGATTGGTTAGAAAAGGGCATACTAAGGTTGAGGGCATTGATTTTAAAAATTAAAAAAAATTGCATGATCCTCGAATGGAAGCTATTAATATATTCTTGTCATTTGTAGCATTTAAGGATTTCAAAGTCTATCAAATGGATGTGAAGTCAACATTTTTAAATGAGCAACTAAAATAAGAATTTTAATTGATCAAAATTTTCAGAAAGGATTTGGTGACAACAATCTTTATTTTAAATTTGAATCAAAAAAATTCTTAGTGGTTGTGGCTTATGTGGATGACTTAATATTTGGAGGAAATAATGATATGTGCAATAAATTTTCTAGTTAGATGTGGGATTCATTTGAAATGTCCATGATTGGTGACTTGAATTTATTTCTTGTATTGCAAGAAAATCATAACAATGATGCAATTTTTATTTCTCGGTCAAAGTATATCAGAGAGTTATTTAAAAATTTTGGATTGAAGAATTCCAAACGGGTGTCTACTCCTATGACTACCTGATGTAAGTTAACCAAAGAGGATAAGTCCCCCAATGTAGATGCAAGAAAGTACATATCAATAATTATAGTATTTCTATATATTATTTCTACTATACCATATATGATGTATGTTGTCTATCTAGGAGTTAGATTTCAGAAAGAACTAGGAGAATCACATGTTTTTGCAGTAAAGAGGATCTTCAGATATTTGAAAGGAAAAAGGAATATAGATTATGATATCCCATAGGATTATAATTTACATTAACAACATATACTAATAAATATTAGGTAGGTCTATCATCCTAAAAGTTTATCACCCATTAGTGGATGCTCAATTAGGCCCCATTTTGGCAATTTTGAGATTTCATGTCCATTATGCTTGATTGGACTACCTCTTTCTTCTTGATCTGGAAGCTACCCTATTTTATTCACTTCCCATTCAAATCCTAGTGCTTTCAATAGGAATAAAATTCCTTGGGTGTTTTGTTCCTCAAGGATTGGGCCCAAATTTGAATCAAAGCCTCATTGTGGTGTTTTAGTGGAAATTAGATCTTGTGGTTTGTGTGGCTTAATTTTGAATCCTAAAATGTGTGATGAGATGTATAAAAATTGTATCTCTCCTCATTTTGATAACTAAGAACCAAGATTAATTATAAGAAACTATAATCAATATGTTGGCACTAAAGCAATCAAGTGATTAAGTGAGTTCAAGATTTAAAGGAAAGCATCTAAGTTATAGTCTCTCTCCAAGAATCCAAGGCAATCTAAAGGAAATATTATCCATTTTATCAAGCTTCTCTCCCATGAGGGAAAAGCAGAGGAGTTTATCAAGGAAGCAAGAATATCCTTTGTTTATTCTCATCTATTCTTATTTCATAGAAAGTGTTCAACATAACAACATTAAAGATCTAGGAGTAGCATTCATAGATCCATGCATTTTTGAAGGAATCCTTGATTCATTTCTACATTCGAAGGAAAACAAATAAAAATTCAATGATCTTCATGAATATGTGAAATCTCAATATCCATTCATGAAGATATTGGCAAAGTAGATCTAATATTTACCTTCACTATTTACTTTCCTTTATACAATCTTATTTCATTTTCAAGGTTGATTCCTGAATAGGGGTCTGACCAAGGGACCCATTTCCACAACCTTTTGTCTATTTTCCTATTTGCAGGTGTAGGCAATGTAGTTGTCAAAAAATTTTTGGAAAGATTGGGATCTATGGAACCGTTAGTCAAAATTTTAGATAGATTTCCAAGGAAAAAAATGTCTGAGGATTATTGTTCCCAAGAATAAAATGGAAAGAAATTTTGTTCCTATCAGAACATTTTTAGATTTATTATAAAGATTATTATAGTTTCTAGCTTTTCATTTATAATTACTATCAGTTCCTGTCTATCTATATTTTTTGGAAACTACTTAATTTAGCCTATTTTAGTCATTTATCTTGCATCATTTAGATTAATTAACCAAACCCATTTCGTTATTAATCATAACAAAAAAGGATAATTGCACTCAATTAGTGCTTAAGTCCTACTTGAGCATGTTGGGTCATCTTCCTTCTGAATGTGCATTAGGAAAAGTTGGGCAAGTCCCTTATAAAACTTGCTTCCCTTTTCTTTATGTACAATAGGAAATTTTGATGACAATAGAAGTATTAGTGGTGGACCATTTTTCCTTGGCCCTCAGCTAGTTTCTTGCCTAAGTAAGAAGCAAGATTCTATTTCATTTTCCATTGTAAAAGCTGAATTTATTGTAGGTGCTTCATGTTGTACACAAGTAATCTGGATGAAATAAACCTTATAGGATATTGGTATGTTATTTGATGAACTAATCCCAATTATTTGTGAAAACACAAGCGCAATAAACATTTCTAATAATTTGGTACAACACTCCTTAACAAAGAATATTTCTATTAGGGACCACTTTTTGAGGGAAAAGGTGTTGAACATTGAAGTGAACTCAAATTTGTCCCTACAAAAGATCAGGTTGCAAATTTATTTACAAAGGATTTGTGCAAATATACCTTTGAATATATACAATAGAAGTTAGGGGTTTTACCCCCTCCCAATTTGAACTAAGTTCTTTAGGACATGACATTAGGCCAGGAAACTTACTGCACAATCTTGGTCTAGACTAATGTATGGGGATTTATCTTAGGGGGAGAAGAGTGTTGTTTCCCACCTTTATCCTTGAAAAAAAATGGGTAGAGAGAATGTATGCATCAAAATTATGGAATGAGATAGTGTTTATCATTGATGAATGTTTCATCAATGATAAAAGGGGAGAGTTTTGATAGGGGGAGCTTGTTGTTGTTGATGTATTAGTTGTTGTTGTTGTAGGGTTATTGATGTATTAGTATGGTTGGCATTGATGGAAACATAGTTATTTGGCGGTTGGTGTGTGTTTAGGTATTTATAATCTATTATTGATATGGTTTTAAGGATGTGATGGTCTAGAGTTTGGTGCTTTGGATAGGTTGGTGCTCTGGTAAATATGTTTCCAGTGATGTATTTGATAATTTTTGTGTCTAACATAAGTTTGGAATTCTCTATTGTTTTTTTTTTTTTTGGGAAAAATGGACAAAGTCATTAAATTTTATTAATATATACCTACTTCAGTGAGAGGCTCCAGGTGGAAAGAAGTAGTAAGAAAACCCCCCTTCTCAGCCATCATATATACAAACAAAATTACAAAATATGGATTACATATAAGTGCCACATCACTAAAACCAAAGAATAAACATCTAAGTGGCATACTATAAACCCCGAGCCAAAATAAACCGAAGCCAAAAAGATGATCCAAAAAAGGTGATCCAAAATTTGTCATATACATCAAAATACATCAAAAAAATTCCCCCAAAAAACCATCACTAAAGGACCCTAGCGTGATACTAGCACCTGCAACAGCAAGAGTGTGATGTGGAGGTTGTGTCCTTAGAGGAAGCTAAAGGGTCCATAAGGGTGAAATGGAAGGAAGAAGACAAATCCACAAGACCCTTGTTGTGAACAAATGCCAGAATTATCTCCATACTATCAAAGATATTGAGAGCGTGTGCCCAAATAGAGATAATAATGTAGTCCACTAGACTGGTCATGGAGGCTCAAAAACTCACCTTATCCCTATGAGAAATGCCCAGCTTGAAGGCATCAAAGAGTTTAACATACTCCACCTCCTTGTCCAGACATGATGGGGAGAAAATGTCGCCAACCCAAATTGGCAAAGCCCTGAGATTATATTGGGTAATGACATTATGAATGGACTTCGTTGAGGCAAAATCTTCTCTTACGAGTTTCACCGCAACACCCATGAACTAAACATAATCTTACAATAAGTCATAAAAATTTGATAAAAACACTGAAAGGGCCTGAGAGTGGAAGAGACACCTTGGTGAGGAAGGAAGCAGCACATAATCACCTATGATCTGACACATAATCCCGACCACTTCCATTGGCATGGGCTTGAAGACCACCTGAAAGTGGTGAAGGAGATACTCTCTAGATATCAGGCATTTCTAGTGTTGAATAGGCAAACAAATCCAGAGATTCAGGGCCCTATACTCCATACTCAACATACTCTGCAAAGACAAAAACTAGAGAGGATAACTAGGAAGATAATGACTGAAAAGCAATGATGAAAGAGACCCAAAAAGGGACATGTTTAAATACAAGGAGAAGGGAAAAATTCCCCATGCATCTTCGCATTAACTAGAGGGAATAAAAGTACCAGCACTGAAAATGAAAAATCACCAAAAAGCAAGCCCACACGCGCGATAAGAGTCCATGCACACCACCCCATCCGCCCAAAAATTTGGAATCCAACTCAATGAAAAGGATCCACCTCATCTATAGGACAAGAGAAAACCCATTTTGAATTTGAACACAGAGATTAGATAGGAGGGATGAATACCTCCCTATCCACCCAAGGCATGTCATGTGATTGGATTAAGGATGAAATAAGGCAATTGTTTTGCCAACGGACTGTCCCTGATTGAAGATTTGCCCCTTTATTTTCCATCCAATCGGCTAATCCATTTGCTTCCCTGAAGTAATGAGAAATTTTTAATTCTTCAAAGAGGGGGAGAAGAGCCTAGACCTCTTTAAGAATGTAATGGATTTCCCAACTAGATACCTACCTATTAATGAGAGCTAATATGATGATTTGGGAGTCACCCTCGATATGAATCTTCCTGCACCCCTTGGATTTGGCCAAGAGAACTCCCATGAGCAAAGCCCTAACCTCAGCAATGTTATTAGATCCATATGGGATTCTAGAGCACCCTTCCTGTATGAGACAATATTTCGAGTCCCTAAGGACGTATCCAGCCCTAGATGTTCCTGGGTTACCTCTAGACGCACCATCAAAATTTAGTATAACAAAAGACTCATCAGGAGGAACCCACTTGACATCTTTCCTTTTCTCCTTTTTTGATTGTTTACCAATGAGGACTTCTTTAAAGGGGATAAAAATAAGGGGCCATGAGTTCATGATCTTCAAATCCTGTGAAGTGAATAGTGAGAATAGAGACTTCAATCTCATGGTGAATGCATTCATCATTTCCAAGATTGGTTTTTCCACAGCTGCACACACTTGATCCACCGAGTTTTTTCCTTCCTGAAGATTCTCTTATTTCTCTCCCACCATAAGGACCAGGTGATAGCCACCGGGACCACTCTCCAAATTTGTGCAAAGAAAGAGTCTGATTTAGGGAGAGGACATTGTTGTAGAAAGTCTGAAAGTCTTGCCAAGAGAGGACCATACCAAACCAATCTATCTAGTGCTGAGCACCAAATATCGTGAGCAAAGGGGCATGGTAATAGGAAATTATTAGAGTCTTCCAATTGAGAATTACACAGGACACAATGAAATTGGTTTGTAATACCTAATATAAAAAGAGGATCGCTAGTGAGTATTCGATTAAGGATTACCAACCATAGGAAAGAGCCAGCCTTAGGCAAAACTGCAATGTACCAGCAAAAACCAAAGAGATACTTGCTAGGGGACTAGTGCTTGTTGGTTAATTGAATATACCCTAACTTTACTGAATATATGCCATCTGATGTAGCCAACCAAATTAGTCTATCCTAATTGAGATTAAGATGCAAGGGTCTCTATTGGAAGATAACTTCAAGAGCCTTAATTTGATCCTGAGGGAGACCCATAAGAGAGATATCTTTCCAAACCAATCTGATACCATCACCAGTCAGGGATAAACTAATATAGTCTTTTACCTTGAGCCCCCACCTTGATTGAAAAAATTGTATAGTTGATGGCAAGATGGTCAGAGAGGAAGAGATGGGGGGAAAGCCATTCCAAGAATCCTCCCAAAAGTTTGTCTGATCCCCTGAGTTCACCACCCAAGATAAGTTTGGGAGAATGATTTTTTGGCATTTGATAATAAATTTCCACATTACCAAGCTTGAAGGAGGATCCCTGATGGTGAAAATCCTTGTTGGTTCATTAGTTTCCATATATAAAGTGAAGTTGGGTTCTCATATAACTTCCAAGATAATTTGGCCATGAGGCTGATATTTCTTTCATATAAATTATGAAGGCCTACACCCCCACAATCTTTAGGGTGAGCCATCTTATCCCAACCCACAAGGTGGATCTTAGGGGAGTCATCCATATTTCCCTTCCAAATAAAATCTTTGATACCTTTCCTTATTTTTTCCATTACCAACCTGGGGGCCAAGAGAACTGACATGATATAGTTTGGGATAGAAGAGAGAATTGATTTGACTAGAAGAATCCTACCCACAAAAGATAACCATCTTGCCTTCCATGATGCAATCATGTCTGACATTGATTGAGTAATCTTATCCCAAAATGAGACTTTGCATGATCCTTGAAAAAAGGGGATTCTCAAATAGGTACTTGGGGTCTGGGCAATTTCAAATCCCAATAGATCCTTGATTGTTGATTGGATACTCATAGGGATGTTAAAAAGGAAGACCTTAGACTTGGAAATACTAACCTTTTGGCTCAATAAAGAGTAGTATTATTCCAGGGTTTCCTTAATGACTTTAGCTTCTAAGATTGATCCAAACCCAAACAGAAGGAATCATCTGCAAACAAAGTGTGAGTGACTGAAATTTGAGATTGATGAAGGCAAATGCCAACCCATAAGTGCTGGGTATTTTTAAAAGAAATTAGTCTTCTCAAACCCTCTACCATGATGATGAATAAAAAAGAAGACAATGAGTCCCCCTGTCTAACACCTTGAGAAGCCGAGAAAAAACCGCAAGGGGAGCCATTGATAAGGATAGAGAATTTGGCCCCCTTGACACAAGATAAAATCCATTTGATCCACTTTTTACTAAAACCCATCTTTGACATAATCATCCTTAGGAAAGACTAATTAACTCTGACATATGCTTTCATCATGTCTAACTTGAGGACCATCGACTGGAGCCTTTGGGATTTGATTGAGTGGAGAACCTCATGTGCAATCAGAGCCCCTTCAACAGTATCCTTACCTAGAATGAAATCTCCCTATTGATCTGAGATAATCTTGGGGATAATCTTCCCAAGCCTTAGAGCAATTGATTTTGTAATGATCTTATAAATGGTGTTGCATAGTGAGATAGGCCTAAACTCTGCAAAGGAAGAGGGGTTAGGGAACTTGGGGATGAGGGTGAGGAAAGTGTTGTTGAAAGGTTTGAACATGCATGAGTGAATCCTAGATTCTTCCACAGCATCAAGAATATCCTGACCCATGAAGTCCCAACATTTTTGGAAAAAAAGGGGGGTGAGACCATTAGGACTAGGGGCCTTGTGAGCACCCATAGAGAATACTAAGGTTTTGATTTCCTCCGGAGTGAAAGGTTGTAGTAACCAAACATTGTCCTCTTGAGAGACCAATGTAGGAATGAAATGAAGAGATCAGAGTGAGAGGATGGAGAGTTTGAAGGCAAAGGGTTAGATAGAAGGTCCTAGAAGAAATGCATAACCTCTTCCTTGAATATCTCTTTCTGAGTTAAGGATATAACCATTAGCATCTTTAATCTAAAAAATGGCATTTTTCTATCTCCTAATTTTAGTTGATGCATGAAAAAAACTTGTATTTTTGTCCCCTTCTCTGAGCCATAACTCTCTAGAATGTTGTCTCTAGTATGTTTCTTCCCACAATAAAACTTCCTCAAGCCTATCTTTTAACTCAAACTGAATCTCAAAAACTTGCTCAAAAATCCCATGATGAATAATATGATCATTCAAACTCTCCAATTGGCTTTGGATTTGGGCCTTTTCTGTAAAGATGTTACCAAAACAATGTCGATTCCACTCCTTAATCTTGGCTTTTATGAATGATAGTTTCTTGAATAGCTGGAACATTTTATACCCATCCTAAGGGGGACATTGAGACCACCATTGATGGATCAAGGATAAGAAGTTCTTATCATGAAACTACATACGCTCAATTTTGAAATATGATTTAGATTAAAAGGATTTTGATTCCAAAACAATCTCTAGGCTAATGGAAAAGTGGTTAGAGCCTGCAATATTGAGAATGGATGAAACGCAGCAGCCATGCGCAAGGATCCAAGTAGAGTTGAGGAGGAATCTGTCTAATCAAACTCCAACAAAACAAGGTCCTTTCCTTCTATTAGATCATGTTATTTTCCCATTGTGAGGGATACAATCATATAAGGCTTGTCCTTCCATAAAAAATTTGAAATCTTGGGTCACCTTAAAGGAGGGTTCTGCTCCTCCCACATTATCCATATCTCCCAAGGTAGCATTGAAATCCCCTCCAAGAATGATCTTGGAATTCCCAAGATTAGAGATAACTTGGGACAACTTATTCCATAATCTTTGCTTACTAGAAACTGAGACTGGACCGTAGACATGAAGCAAAAAAAAGGAAACTACAAACACTAAAACTTCAACCATTAACCAATTTGCATTAGATGAGACTAACTCCATTTTACATTTGGAAGGCTTCAAAAGGATGGCCAAGCCTCCCAAAGCTCCAATAGAAGGGACATGGAGGAAATACCATCCCTTCCAAGATCCAAAGAGACTTTCCCCCTTCTCCTAAGACATTTTTATTTCTTGAATTAGAACGATGTCTGCCCGACTTACCAGAATCTAATCCTTGATAAGCCGAGCCTTGTTAGAGGTGTTTAGGCCTCTAAAATTCCAAGATATAAACCTCATTGGTGATTCAGAGAGCTTCCTTCCCTCCTCCCCTGCTTCATTTGTTTGGCTATTGAAGTTGTAGCCTCCTCCTTATACTTCCTAGGAATCTTGGAAAAAGGAATGACTGATTGAACCCCTGCAGCAATCTCTTCCTCCACTTTCTTCCCTTTCATAGGGTGGGCCCTGGGTCTTCTAGAGGATGAACATACTTTGATTTTGGAGGGATCTGCACCCATTTGCAAAATTGCAAAAATAGGTTGGGGAGGAGAGAGCTCCCCTGCAAGGGCCAAGGACTCTAAACCCACCATGGTGTTGGCATCTTCATCCCCTCCCCCATCAAATTTATTATCTTCCACACCTAAAACCAAAGTGTCAACCAATCCATCCATATCAAATTCTGGGATGCCGCTTGTTGCAAGGTTGTCCAGACCCCACATAAGGTATCCAGTGCTGAGTGGGCTGTGGGCGTTAGGGGCCACAAAGGATGAATTAAGCTCCTGAAGAAAAGTATTCTGAAGGTTTTTTTGATAGATTGAAGAGAGGAGACCCCTTCCAGCACATCTAAAGGAAAAGGGGTATTATCTGAAGGCCAATCATGTTCATAATCCAAATGAAGACTAGAAATGTCCTTATTATGTAATATGATGGCATGGTCAAGTGAAGTAACTATTGATTCAAGATAAGGTAATGGAGAATTGTGTGCTTCTAGAGAATTTTCATTTGGGTCACCCAAGACCCTGAATCCTAAACCCTGTATGAGATAGTTCCCTTTTGGGGAGTTATAGGCATCCATATATGAGTTATTGTCAACCAAAATCCTGAGACCCAAGTCCTTAGTAGTAGTGACTGCCAAAGGGGCATTTGTGACTGAATCTATGACTACCTAATGTGGGGTAGGACAAATGGGAACCCTAGGAATTGGAATGTGTTGAAAACTATCCAAAACCCTAGCTTCCGAAGAATCCAACTGACAACCTTCGAGAGGAGGGTGGGAAGGTGATTTGTTTGGGACCAATTAGGTACCAGTTTTCCATGGAGGATTAGGATCATGCCCTAAAGAACCTTCCTAAGGGGGAAGGGATTTGGGAATGTGTAAAGATTAAATAAAGAAGCCTATTCTCTTGGGGGAAAATGGATTAAGGGTTCCCTGGGAATCTAATTGGTAGAAATTCACCCCAACCGACAACCCATTCTGAACCAAAAGCTGACAATGTGAAGGGAGAGATTTGTTATCTTTACACACCTCAGCACATAAGGGAGACCCCCTCCAACAATGAGAGTTGAGGTGTCCAAGAGAATCCATCTTGCTTAAAATGAGTTTGGAGCCATCCAAAGAGATGGGTTGTTCATGAGACCCAAAAGTAGATTTTTACGTGTAAACTTAGAATCCCAGGATCCTAAAGTGGGCACCAGATCTAGAACCCTAGCCTGCTCTCCTCCCGCATGAGCGCCTCCCACATGAGCCATCTCATTTCAAAGAAAAAAGGAATTCTCTATTATTATAAATATGATATTGGCAATTTAGTTTCATATCATTCAATGCTTTAACTTTTGATATTCTATTTTTGGTTCATGTTGATGCGGTCCAAAGACATGATTGCTAACATTATTATTTCTTCTTGGGCTTTGGTAATTACAACATTTGGGTAATCTTTGTTTAAGTTGAGGCAGTGTGTGAGGTGTGGTCCACTTTTCATTCCTTTCCACCATAGGAATGTTTAGTCTGGACATATTTCAATTCTTTTTTGTTGGCCAACTTAGTGATTTTATATTTTAAAGAACAAATATAAATAAGAATATTTATTTGATGGAATGTTATAGAAGTTGTATGAAAAGAATATCCATCAAATATTATGCAAGATTATGTGAAAGTGTGAAGTTGGGTTATGATCAGAGTGTGTGTGCTATTTTTGTTAGACATAGGGAGGAAATGAGCTAAGGTTTTCTTCTGGAAGTTGCACTTTAGTGGTGGATTTCCTTTTCATTCTTCTTTCTCAGGAAAATGAGCCCTTCTAGGTAGTGATCCCACCTATAGTGAGCATTCCATGAGTGAGCCACCCTTTTGAAAAAATCACCTTAATTGGTATTTTCATTCATGATAATTATATTTTCTATGGTTTTTCCCATCTTTGGTTTTCTACAAAAAAATGTGGTGTTCATTATGTATGGTTATGTTGTCACAAAGGATTGCACCTGCCTATGCCAAGTTCAAAAACCTAGCAATCTAATGAAACATGGAATGACCTTCAGGCCTATGGGTATGCCTATAATGAAGGTCAATATCTCGAGAAGGTTGATTCCTCTCAGTAGCACCTAAAACTATTTTTTTGAGCACAAGCAAAGGGAAAGAAGGATATTCTTAAATCAAAACTATTTCTAAAAGGTGATGCACTGAATGATGAAACAAATATGTAATTACTCAATCTACAAATAACCCTCTAAAGAAACTATGATGAACTCACAACCCAACCTAATATTCTTTGTAATAATTATTCTTATGAGAGGCCCTGATCTTATGATGCTCAAAACAAGAAATTAGTAATGTTTTCACAACTTTGACACACCACTAAACCTGAACACAAACATAGACCTTCACTATAGAACATCCCTTTCTACATTTAATACTGAAGAAAATTGATAAAAATAAAGACATAAAATAGTGCATAAATACTAAATAATCCACAACAATACTCATAACACATAAAAATTGAGAAGAAATCCAGCTTCTATAATGAAAAAATCATGAAAAAATAGCTACAATTTGTAAGTGCCCAATACAATATATGCCAAAATTTGTAAAATGCAAAACAATGGCAAAAAGAGAGGATTGTAAAACAATGTAAATCCAAGACCTTATAGAAAGGTCAAGCCCAATAAGAAAGATGAAAATTAAACTAGTACTATACTTTAAACTAAACTCAAAATAGTCTCTAACTATCAAAAATAGAAGTCAATCTTGGAATTGACCAAAAAGCATGCATGAAAAGGGAGATAACTCAAAATATCTACATGATAATAGGCTCCAACTCCACCTCAAACAAGCATGCACCATGTGGAAGCCAAAAACTTATCATAACTACTTCTATCTACTAAAAATAACTCCTCCAACATGCAAGAAAATAAAAGCCTCTTTCTACCCATAGCTAACTAAAAAACTTGCCTCTATATGCCTCTCACAAGAAAACTCCTCTCTAAGCCATGCAGACTCAAAATCTCCCCTCTCTTCATTATTTCATCTTAACATAATATTTAATAAATTGGTTTCTAAATGACCAATTTACTAAAAATTAATTACATTATAATATTGCTATAAGAATAAAAGGAAAAAATACTAATAGACTTTATCTTTTGATTAGTATGATTAAGTAATAGAAAAATATTACCTAATAAATATTAATCAAATAATATTTATCAAGTAATATCTTGTATTACCTAATAAATATTAATCAAACAATATAGTTGATCATTATTTTATCCTAGGTAAACACGTGTAATACTCGTGGGATATTTTTTTATGCATCCCCTTTTAAAATAAATTAAACATCATTTAATGACAAATCAAGATATTTTGGGATATTAGGGCTCAAACCCTAATTAAACTTTCACTTTTTATTTCACCTTTTACTTTGGAGTTGTGTTGTGGCCACTGACCCTAGGGTTTATTGACTTTTCATGGGAATCTTTTGCACTTATTGAAGGCTTCTAAGGAAATTTCATGGAGTCTTCTCCATATCTGTGAATGTATCTAGTAAGTACCCTTATTTTTTATTTGTATATGATTAGTGATTCATGAAAACACTTGAACCTTTCGACATAGTTTTGTATTTCCTTGTTGTTGATACTTTTGTTTTGAGCTTTACTAATAATGAGAGTGATGTAGGATTTTTCCCTTTTCATTTTGATACTTAATGAGGCTTTTGGCTGCAAGGGTTTCAATTTGTGTTGATACCTTTTGAAGATTTACCAAATACTTTAATTGAATGCAAACTGTAGCAAAATAAAACCATGACTTTCTTGATCTGTGTAATAAGAAAAATGATCTCCCCTTTCAACAATGAAAAAAATAGATGCAGGTCATTTCCTTTTATTTTCAAATGCGGCCTGAGATTTTTTTCGTCATGGCTTGTATAAAAGAAACCATGGTTGAACTTTCTCTTTTGCATTTATTGAATGAGGTTTGTATACATATACAAGGCACAACATCTTCTATTTTTGTATTATTTTGTGAGGGTTTTTATCTTGGCATAGGCCGTGACTTCATATACAAACATGATGGTTTCAATTTGTTCTCCAGATTGCTATAAAATAAAACATGTTCTTTCCTTTATTAACACTCATTATGAATTGAGACACTCATTATTATTTAAAAGATTATGTTTCCCTTTATTTCCATTGATTGACCATGTATTTGATTTTATTTGCAATTGGAATCAATGTTCTAAAAGAATTGTTGTAAGACATCATTCTTTTTGTATTTTCCTCATTGCATCATGGTTAGAGTTGTTCTATATATCTTATCAAACTATAATTTTCTCCCATTCTAATAGGCCACAATTACCTTTATTGAGACCTTATAGAAAAATATATATGTGGTTGTAGTAATTTGAGGGTTTCAACTTCTAGGTATTTCTTTTCAATGCTACATTTGATATTCACTATTGTTGATATTTATGGAACTATTCATGATGATTGTGAATCTTTCAGTTGTTATTCACCTTTTGGAATATGTCATTGTTCATATGAAATTATCTTGTTGATGGATCATTGCATTTATTTATTCCTAAAAAAAACATTATTTTTCATATGAAGACCACTGACCCTTTGATGAGACCACTATCTTTAGCCTATAACTTGTTGAACCATGCATATTACATAGACCATTATCATTGCACCTTGACACCACTCTGCTATTAGAATAACTGAGACGGGGGTTTATTAGTTATCCACAGTCCCAAAATACAAAATGTAAAACTTCAAAACAAATTCAGCTTAATCTGCAGCTCGGTAAACAATAATACTAAACTGTTTGTGTTTTTACAGATTACCATTTATTTTTTCATAGTGATTACCAACCAAATCAAATATGCAATATGTAAAGTATGACAATCAAACAATCACCACAATAAACACATAACACAAGAGATTTAACATGGAAACCCTGCAAAGGGAAAAACCACCTGGGACCGATAACCCAAAATTGTTCACTCTTCTAAAGTGAGCTTAGTGAGGAGCCAACTCTGTTAAAGGTTACAAAACACACTGTAAGGTGTGAACTTGTTAGAGGATTTAACACTAACCGTTATCGTCCAACCAACATTCACTATGGGGTTGACAGGATAACAAATGTACATTCTATGAATGACATTACAAGACTTTCAAGTCTACTCAGTTAAGAGATTTTATTTTATTACAATGGTTAAACTGTAATAGAAGGTGATCTGAATACAATACAACTTGATTTGCAGATGTTTAGATCTATTCTTAAGCTCATAAAATCCTTTGATCAATATTTCTATTCAATTCATCAACATTCAATAACTTACTGTCCCTCGATAAAAGCTCTTTGACACTTGGTTAACTCTATAGTTTGGTTCTCCTTTAACCAGTTTGATCAGGCATGCATGAAGCTTGTTCACGTGATATCTCTATAGTTATCTTTCTTTGGCATAATTTTCATTGTGAAACCCTAGTCTCTTAAATAGACAATTAAATCATTTTCTTTTCATCCATCAGATTTTGCCACTTAATCTCCTTTGTTGATTTTTCCACTTAAACCTTCCTTGGCATATGTGTTTCAATTCCATCCTTTATATCTTCCTTGAATTTTGTTAGTCGTAGATCTCACAACAAACTTTATCTTTTCACTCTGATTATGACGTACTTTCCAGCTCATAAATTTTGTCAACTAAACTAATCATTTAGTTCATTTGTCCATACTCAATTAACAAAGAGATGTGTCAGTGAACTCAAGCTCAGTTTATACTATGCTCGGTATACACTACACTGCTCGGTGTAGACTAGAATGCTTCATTAACCAACCACACTGCTTTGTAACATTTTGCTTCTATCTCCATAATAGATTAATGTAACATAATCAAGTCAACCATATGAAGGCATAGACTCATCAATAAGTTACCAAGAGTATTCCTTATCCTCATTTGTCATATCCATCTTCCTCAATGTAGATATCTTGGTTCTTCATCTTTCTCTTCTCTTCTACCGATGTGTTAGATATTTGCAACTATCATGATAAGTACTGTCAAAACTACTTGACATCAATGACAACATAAAATTGATTCAATTATCTTACATAACACTTCAGTGTTCGGTGATCTCTAATCATTTGTAGTTCTTCAATCATGTTCTCAATCAGTTGTAGTTCATCAATCTCTCCCTTTGGCATTGATGGAAACTCAAGCAATATGAATTGTACCAAACATGTATTCTACAACTATGTAAACAAATTTTGTAGCTCAGTATAAGCTCTCCCTAGCTTAATATGTTTAATCACTACGTTACATAACAGCATTACAAGTGCAGACTATCTTTTGTAGATATGATCTTTGCAGCTCTCAGATTCCTTCTTCTTTTCTCAGCAACTGATCTTCAACACTCTTCCTTACTTTCTCAAATTGTCTCTCCCTTAGATAGATGTTCCAGTATTCTCCTTAGTTATCATATTGTTTAACTCTCTATTGTCTGGTTCATTTACTATATCTCAGTATACTGATTATGCCACTGGTTTCTCAAATCTTTCACAACCTTAGACAAAATCCAAAGTGTGAACTATGTTGCATCAACATGAATGATCTTCTGATAAGATTAGGTTGATGCAACCTCCAGATCACATTAGTGACCGGTAGACAGGGGACGGACCCCAAGTCTAGTCCTCAAGTATTCAAATGTATCTTTCGGTAGAGGCTTGGTAAATATGTCTACAAGTTGATCTTTAGATGTAACAAATTCTAGCTTCACTTGCTTCTCCTGTACTTGTTCTCTTAAGTAGTGATACTTGATAGATATGTACTTTGTTTTTTAATGCATCACTGGATTCTTTGAAATGTTTATAGCACTAGTGTTATCACAATATATAATCACCGGCTCAGTGATTACCTCATTCATTCCTTCCAACACTTGCTTAATATATGCAATATTTGAATAGTTTGTAGCAGCAGCAACATACTCTACTTCAGCTGTAGAATGGGAAATACAAGACTACTTCTTACTTGTCTAGGTAACAAGTCTTTCACCAAAGAAAAATGCTCCTCCGGTTGTGCTTTTTCTGTCATCCACATTTCCAGCCCAATTAGCGTCGGTGTAGACTCTTAGTTCAAATTTTCCATCCTTAGGATACCATAATCCATAGTCCTTTGTTTTCTTCAGGTATCATAAGATTCTCTTTGTAGCAACCATGTGTGACTCCCTAGGATTTGCAGAAAATCTTACAATAATCCCCATAGCATGTGCAATATCTGGTCTACTATGCACTAAATACATTAATTTACCAATCATAGATCGGTACAGTGTCTGGTTTACCTCTATATTTTCATCCTCTTTAGTCAATTTTTAGCTTGTGACCATTGGTGTTCCAACTAGTTTATCATCTTCCATGCCAAATGTTCTCAATACTTCTTTGATATACTTGGATTGTGTGATGAATATCCCATCATTATGCTAAATAACCTGTAGTCCTAGAAAGAACTTAATCTCTCAAAACATAGACATTTCAAATTCTTTTCTCATCTCATCAGCAAAGGATTTACATATGTGATCTTGTCCTCCAAAGATAATATCATCCACAAATATTTCATCAATCAAGATAGTATCATTTGATTCTCCTTTCATATACATATTGTTGTTCTCACTAGTTCTAACAAATCCAATACTTAACAAATAAGTATGCAGCCTTTCATACTAGGCTCTTGTTGCTTGCTTTAAACCATATAAAGCTTTATGTAATCTACATACCATGTCTTTCTTGTCTGGATCTACAAACCCTTCTGGTTGTTCTATGTAGACTTCTTCTTCAAGTATCCCATTCAGAAATGCAGACTTGATGTCCATTTGATAAACTTTAAATTTCTTATGTGGTGCATAGGCCAGTAACATTCGAACTCCTTCTAGTCTAGCAATAGGTGCAAAGGTCTCACCATAATCAATTCCTTCCTCCTGTGCACATCCTTTGCAAACTGGTCTAGCTTTATTCCTTGTAACCTCTCCATTTTCATTTAGCTTGTTTCTCAAGATCCACTCAGTACTGATAACATTATTATCCTTAGGTCTAGGTACTAAGGTCCATGTCTTATTTTTCTCTATGTGTTCCATCTTTTCATTCATTGCATTTATCCACTCTTCATTCTCCAATGCAACCTTAACATTTTTCAATTCAAACTCACAAACTAAGCATGTACCTTGTCTTGACTTACTTCTCGTTTGCATGCTAGCTTTCTTGTCACCAATGATTTGGTTCTCAGGATGATGTCTCCTGACAAATCTTGATAGTACCCAATCGCTTCTTTGTTGTTCATCTTGTTCAAGTTCAATTTCTTGCTCGGTAGCCTCTTCCTGCTCGTTGGTGTTCCTTTCCTGTTCCTCGATGTTGTTTTCCTGATGCCTAGTTGACACAATCTACGGCTTCAGTTGGTACTCTAGATGTTCAATGTAATTGAATCTACCGTAATCTTTGGGTTCCCCAATGCTCTCTTCACCATTCTTATCATCAAAATCATCAACCCTGACATTAGTACTTTCAATCATTTTATTATTAACTTTGTTTAGACACTTATATGCTTTGCTTTTAGTGGAATATCCAAGAAATATCCCTTCATCACCTTTTGAGTCAAACTTTCCATTTCTTTCATCTTTTAGAATAAAGCATTTACTTCCAAAAATTTTGAAATAACTTACAGTGGGTTTGTGACCAAACCATAACTCATAGGGTGTTTTGTTAGTGTCCTTCAGTTGTACTCAGTTTAGCACATAAACAGATGTGCTAACTACTTCTCTCCATTATGTCTGAGCTACATTCTTCTCTATCATGAGTGTCCTTGCACAATCAACAATTGATCTATTCCTCCTTTCAGCAATGCCATTCTACTAAGGTGTTCTCAGTGCATAAGCCTATCTTTTAATACCATGCTAATTACAATAGTTAGTAAATTCATTAGAAATAAATTCACCATCTCTTTCAGATCTTAAGCATTTCAGTTCCTTACCAGTTTCTTTCTCTACTTTTGCTTTATACCATTTAAACATCTTAAATGCCTCTGATTTTTCTTTTGGGAACATCACAGTCATCAATCTAGTATAATCATCAACAAACAAAATGAAGTATCTATCTCCATAATAGCTCTGTGTTCTCATGGGACCACATAGGTCGGTGTGACTAGCTCCAAAATTTTCTTTGTTGAGTAATCTTTTCTCTTAAAACTAGATCTTGTCATCTTACCTTTCTGACATTGATGACACATTACATGATCCGGTTTTGTTAGGCTAGGCAGACCTCTAACCTTTTTCTTTTTACTTATTTTGATCATGTTGTCAAAGTTTACATGGCATAACCTTTTATGCCACAGCCATGCATCTTCATATTTCATCATTAAACAAGAAGAATTATCATTATCAAGATAAAACAAGTTACCTTTCATTTGTCCTCCTGTTCCAACAAGTTTTCCTCTTTCACCAAATATCTTCACTGTCTTGCTCTCAAAAGCTACACAGTGGCCTGAATTGTTAAGTTGTGCCACACTTAGAAAATTATAATTTATTCCTTCTACCCAATAAGTATTATCACATTTAATCTTATCATTTATCAATAAGGATCCCTTTCCTCTAGCCATACAAGGTGTATCATTGCCCATTTTTATAGATCCTCCATTATATTGCTCAAGGTGATCAATTTTTTCTTCATCACTAGTCATGTGATGGGTACAGCCACTATCAATGATCCATGTATCATTTTTATTAACCTTAGAGATAAGAGTTGTCTCTACATACCTTTCTTCTTCCTCAAAATCATCCTTCATTGCAATAAACACTACTTCCACATATCATCTGTGTCGGTCTCGGTATCATTCTCTTTAGCAATGTAACATACCTTCTTTCCTTTATCATTGTTGTCCTAGTTGTCTCTATTGTAGTGTCGGTAACTCCTATTATTTCTTCTCCCATATCTTCCTTCACCAGATTGATCCTTGTTTCTATCATCTTCTTTCCTGTTTGGACATCTAACAGCAATATGACCAACTTATTTGTAGTTAAAACATGCTAAAGGTAATTTACCTCTATATCTACCTTTTCCTTTAGGTAACCTCCTAGCCATAAGAGCTTCAAGCTCATCAAGATCATCATCACTATTACTATCATTATCATCATTATTGCTTCTACTACTAGATTTACCAATCTTCAAAGAAGTCATGAAAGTAGACTCAACAGACGGTACAACACTATTATCAAAGTTATCAAGTTCAAAAGTTGTAAGCTTACTAATCAGACTATCAAGAGTGAGAGTACTGCTAGGTGCAGATCTCATTTCATGTATTGCAGATATTTTGATAGCATAAATAGGCAATACGGTTCTTAGAATTTTGCTTACCACTGTTTCCTCAGAAATGACACCACCAGATCCTCTGATAGCATTAACTACTTCCTTTATTCGGTTTGTGTACTGCATTATATTTTCTCCTTCTTTCATTTTCATATCATCGAATCTTCCTCTTAAACTTTCAGCTCTGGCTCTTCTGACATTTGCATTACCACTGTAAACTAGAGTAAGTTTATCCCACATGTCCTTTGAGGTAGCACAATCCTTGACATCTTCAAATTTGGCATCTGTAAGGGTAGCAACAATCTCCATCATGCTAACATTGTGCTCATGTCTATCTCTTAACTAGTCAAGAGTCAAAGGTCCTGTAGGCGGTGCTAAGTAGCCATTCTCCAATAGAGTGAGGGCAAAATTCCCAATTCCAGATATATGTAGTTTCATTCGGCTTTGCCATATTGTGAAATTATCCTTGTTCAGCTTTGGCACTTCCCTCTTATACATTTTGTGATCTTTCTATTGAAGTCCTTAAAACTCTGTTCCAAGCAACCAACGCTCTGATACCAATTGTTAGAATAACTAAGAGGGGGGTGAATTAGTTATCCACAGTCCCAAAATACAAAATGTAAAACTTCAAAACAAATTCAGCTTAATCTGCAGCTCGATAAACAATAATACTAAACTGTCTATGTTTTTACCAATTACTAGTTAATTGTTCATAGTGATTACCGACCAAATCAGATATGCAATATGTAAAGTATGATAATCAAACAATCACCACAATGAACACATAACACAAGAGATTTAATGTAGAAACCCTACAAAGGGAAAAACCACCTGGGACCGGTAACCCAAAATTATTCACTCTTCTGAAGTGAGCTCGGTGAGGAGCCAACCCTGTTAAAGGTTACAAAACACACTGTAAGGTGTGACCTTGTTAGAGGATTTAACACTAACCGTTATCGTCCAACCAACATTCACTATGGGGTTGACAGGATAACAAATGTACATTCTATGAATGACATTACAAGACTTTCAAGTCTACTCAGTTAAGAGATTTTATCTGATTACATTAGTTAAACTATAATAGCAGGTGATCTGAATACAATACAACTTGATTTGTAGATGTTCAAATCTATTCCTAAGCTCATAAAATCCTCTGATCAATATTTCTATTCAATTCATCAACATTCAGTAACTTACTATCCCTCGGTAAAAGCTCTCTGATGCTCAGTTAACTCTGCAATTCAATTCTCCTTTAACCAGTTTGATCAAGCATGCATGAAGCTTGTTCACGTGATATCTCTGCAGTTATCTTCCTCCAGCATAATTTTCATTGTGAAACCCTAGTCTCTCAAATAAACAAGTAAATTGTTTTCTTTTCATCCATCACATTTTTTTTCTTAATCTCCTTCATTGATTTTGCCGCTTAAACCTTCCTCGGTAGATGTGTTTCAATTCCATCCTTTAGATCTTCCTTGAATTTTGTTAGACGTAGATCTCACAACAAACTTTATCTTTTCACTATGATTACGAGGTACTTTCCAACTCATCAATTTTGTCAACTAAACTAATCATTTAGTTCATTTGTCCATACTCGATTAACAAAGAGATGTGTCAATGAACACAAGCTCGGTTTGTATTGTGCTCAGTATACACTACACTGCTTGTTATATACTAGAATGCTTCATTAACCGACCACACTGCTTTGTAACATTTTTCTTCTATCTCCATAACAGATTAATGTAACATAATCAAGTCAACCATATGAAGTCATAGACTCATCAATAAGTTACCAAGAGTATTCCTTATCCTCATCTATCATATCCATCTTCCTCAATGTAGATATCTTGGTTCTTCATCTTTCTCTTCTCTTCTACAGATGTGTTAGATATTTGCAACTATCATGATAAGTACTATCAAAACTAGTTGACATCAATGACAACATAAAATTGATTCAATTATCTTACATAAAACTTTAGTTTTCGTTGGTCTCTAATAACTTGTAGTTCTTAAATCATGTTCTCAATCAGTTGTAGTTCATCATCTACATGTTAATCTTTTTACTTTTTCTCTTATGGAAATGATGTATTATTGTCCCTATAGAAGAAGAATTGTGTTGAGATCTTTTACTATGGTCCATTCCTGCACACATACTTGTGAAACAACAACCTCCATTTTACCTTAACTTTGATCATTTGGCATTATGGTAACACCTTTTTGAATTAACATGCTCTTTATTTATTTCTCTACCTTAAATAGTGACCTCTAACATATATATCTTAATAAACTTATTATGCATTCTTTTATCTTTATGGCAGCTCCAATTACTTCATTTTAACCACTGATGAGTTGTAGAAGCAAACAATATTGCTATGGTACCACTATGCACTTAATGATTGTTGTTCTATGTATGCTCCTTCAATGTTCATGGACATGATAGTTAATGTTTATTGATGTTTAAGACTCCATTTTCTAAATTTTATCTATATATTCACTGTGGATTTTTACTATTGTTTGTATGATCATCCTCCTTTCATAATATTAGCACCTCTTTGAAATAAAGTGTCATTGCATTATGTCCTTTCATGAGGTATTAATACTACTACTTCCATATGCTCTCTAATGCTCTAATTCTTGGTGAATACTTTGTAATTGTTCCTAAACACAAATACTATTGTTCTTTGTCATATACCCATTGTCCTTATAGTGGAAACACCTAATCAATCATAATCATGCTTTTGTACATGATTTCTGAAATTGTTTGATAGTGTTATCTTGACACCTATAGGTGTACTTTGATGTTATCACAGTATCATGGTACCTCTAATTGCATCTTGTAAATGATATTGTTCTTGATTATGTTTTATTGTTGATCATTGTATCATCGCACCTTTGTTATTGCTTCTATAATGTTTGATGCATCCAACTCATTATAACACATTTCTATGTCAAATTGGGCATCTGCATATGTAAAGGTATTTTTTAAATTATGTGCAATCATGTAGTTAATGATTATTGCCTCCATGTTGTATTGATCCTTATGTATCCTTTTTCTGATTGTCATTAGAAATCGTAATGATATTATAGTTAATCTTTTAATCATCACCATTAGTTAATGTGTTCAACATGTTATTCTTGTAGCTATTATTATTGTATGATCTTTTATACTACTATAATATAGTATCTCTATCATTACATCCACATGTTGATAATCACTCCCTTTCCATCATGTAGCTCTATTTTTTTTATGATGGATTTATTTTCTGATTTGCTCCTTTGAATGATGTATGTAGCTATTTAAGGACTTTCTTGACACTTTGAATGCATTTTAAAGCAGAAATTATATTTTATCATTCGAAGAATGTATTCATGTTACATACTGATATGAAATATGCTTACCTTTCACAATAAATATCCTTATTTTTTGTGGCTAATTGTATTTAACGATCAGTCAATATCAAAGATGTCTCTTTTCCTTTAAATATTATTGGAAATTATATTTTTCCTTGCTTAATATGTCTTTAGGCATAGTTATAATAGTTCTTGCCTTGTGACCTAGTGTAATACCCCAAAAATGGGCTATAAGTTTATTAACCTCTTACATCTACATATCAAACGAAATCAACATCAAAGTCCTAACCTAAGGCACATCTGAACATCATCGAATCCTAATTGATTATCTTAAATTTTGCATCGAGGAATATTCCTAGCAATATTTCTAACTATCTTAATTATCTTTGATTTAATGATTTTTTGGCGATAAATCCTATTTATCCTAAAGTTTAATTAATTGAATATTCTCAATATTTAATTAATTAAGTTTAATTCTGCCACTTAATTATTTAATTGAATTTAATTATATTTATTCCTAATTATTATTATTTAAATTTGACAATAAATCAAAATTCCTATCATTAATTGATTAAATTCTTATTTAATTAATTAAAGCAAGTTGTCATATTTAATAATATTATTTTCGGGATAAAAATTTGATTAAATAATTGATTAACCCATAAATCAATTGTTTTATTTTTAAAAGCAGTTAAGTTGGAAATAAATCACTTTATTATTAAATTAATTCATAAATAAAACATGCATAATCATAAAAGCAGACAACTATCAATTATCAATTAAAGCTAAACTCTATTTTGAGTTAAAACTTAGCTTTTGCATGTTTTTGTGAGTTAAATATCCTTTATTTAAAAATAACTCAAAAATCAAGTTGAGTTTATTTGAGTGATTTATGGCTTTTTCCATGCACCTCCAAAGCCCTGGATTTCTATAAAATCAAGGCTCAGCTCTTCATAATTCATCCACAAATTTGCACAATCACGCTGGAGAATTGGAATTGGGAGAATCAAAGCTCTTGCGAATCAACATCTTTGTGAGATCAATCTTTTTTTTTTTGCATATCATTCTTAGATAGTTTCATATCAAGTTTTTCATATAGATTAGTTTCATATCAATTTTTCATTCTTATTGCATAGAAAATCCAAAAAAATAGATTAATTGCATTCAATTCATATCTAGATCAATTGCATTCAAATCCTTCATTTAGGTGTTGTCTAGGTCACTGATCTCGATAACAATCTGAGAACATTAATCTCGCACCTACTAGAAGGCAGTAAATCGCTTGGTTAGATTAGATTTCAATTTTGCATGATTTTGATTATCACTAACCTCTAATGTTTTACTGAGTGTTGTGTCTATAGATCAGGTAGAATTTTCACACACACATTTCTGGCGCCCACCGTGGGGCCTTGAGCCTCATTCTCTTCATTTTTATTTAATTTTATATATTTTTGGCGTCACTTTTTCATCATTTTGGTGCAAACAGGAAAAATGCCGCTTATGAGTAATCTGACGCCACTTACGAGAAATCTGATCACACCTACGAGAAATTTTTTCACGCCTACAAGCAATCTGCTTACGCCTACAAGCATTCTGCTCACGCCTACAAGCATTCTGCTCACGCCTACAAGCATTCTGCTCACGCATATGACAGTTTTAGTCATGCATCTGCCAGTTTCAGTCACGCATCTGACAGTTCCAATCACGCATATGCCAGTTTCAGTCATGCATCTGACAGTTTCAGTCACACATCTGCCAGTTTCAGTCACGCATCTGCCAGTTTCAGTCACGCCTATGAGTATTTAAATCATGTCTATGAGTATTTAAATCACGCCTGGGCACATTTCAATCACGCCTAGGCACATTTTAGTCACGCCTATGCTTATTTCAATCATGCCTATGCCTATTTTGATCACGCCGACTTTCTATTTTCTGATTTGTTTTTTTTTTTTAAATTTTGACGTTTTCAGAATCTGTGCCACTCTGGAAAACTGGCACCCATTTTTTGTAAAATTTTCACATATGGTATTGAAAGTTTAAGTGTGATATATCATTGGAAAGCTCTTTCCAAGCCAAATCCAAGCATGTTGGTTTCATTTTCAAATTTTGCCATTTGATCACAGAATTTGCATATTTGTACTTTTAGATTATTGATTTCTAACGCTTATAGTTTGTTGTTGATTTGTCTTGGTTTTGTACTTCCAGACGTGTGCTAAATTCTAGATTGTAGAGCATTGGATCTAAGGTATTCTTCTCAAGCTAATAATATTTCAATTTGGATCCTAAAACAAATCTCTTGTGTCTGGCTTGTGTGCATCTTTTCATGCTTTGATCTATTTCTACACACTTGCATAATTGATACTAGGTTGTGACCCCTTAAGGATTCATTAAGTAGTCTTAGAATACTTGTTGTTGATCTTGATTGCTATCTTGGGTTATTGGACTCGCTAATCCGCCGGCCCCTCATTTTCGCCCCGTGATTGCAATCTCAGTGCCATAAAGGGGAGGGGTCAACAGGACAGAAGCGTTAAGTGTTCCACTTGGCAACCCTTTTGTGCTTTTAGGAACTCACTTGTTTTCTAAGTTGGGGACTTGTTTTCAGCTTGTGTGAGGTGTTAAGTGTTCCACCTTGTGGACTCATCTCATATTCGCTTTAAGCGTTAAGTGTTCCTCTTTCTGCTTTTTGGGTACTTTTGGTAGATTTGCTTTTGGGAATATATCTATGCTCACATAGTAATTAGGCCCTATGAACACTATTCGTGATTCTTGAGAGATTGGATTTCTAGAGAAATCTTTCTTGACGACAGAATCCTTGTAGGTAGGGAGGATACTTAGTGCGTTTCACATTCAACTTGGTTAGTGCATCTTCTCTTATTGATCGACACATTCTCTCTCCGAAGAGGTTGATAGATCACATGTGGTTGATATCACGAGCTTTGGTGAATCAAAATTAGTTAGTGCATCTTCTCTTATTGATTGATACATTCTCTCCTCGGAGAGGTTGATAGATCACGTGGAGTTGATATCACGGACCTTGGTGGAACAAAACTTTGTCTTAGCGTGTCAGATTAATCTGCTTGCTTTCTTTGGGTTAAAAGTGAAAAGGTTTCAAAAACCTTGGATCTGGAGCCAAGTCCCCTTGTGGTATAAATCTGTGAGTCACCTTTAGAGAGGGTTAACCATAGTGGACAATCCCTTCACAAGGCAAACTGCGTTGACAAAACCTCAAGCGGTCATAGCCATTTCAGACATGGTAGTGACAACCGCTATATAAATGTCCTTGTGGAAGAAATCTCCATGAGTATGGTTCATTGTTGGGTTGTCAGATCTCCCTAGCAGCTCTTGAAGATTAAGTTCTCGGACTGTGTCAAAACCTTGGTGTGCCGGGATTGGAGTTCACCCCTTTGGACCATAAAAGTTGCAGAGTCAAACCATTACTAAAAACCCTAGTGAGGCCAAATTTTTCACTTTCAGGTATATGTGTGTTATTGCAAAACTTTTTAGAACATACACAATTCGTACTCTCAGGGATTAGCACAATTTGGTCATTTGATTGTTCATGCACAAGGTTGCCTTTGCCCTTGTTCATTATTTTTAGACGTGCTTGAAATCACTTGCTTGCTATTATGTGTGCTTGTTTATCTACTTGGCTATTAAAAATGATCAAATCTAGTATAATCTTCAAATCTGAACAGTACAATTTGCAAACAATCCAAAACTGAAAACCTTAAATTTTGCAAAAATTGACATAAAATTCTTTCTGGAGTCAAAAGTCATTTCAGGAGGTCAAAAGTCATACGAGTTTAACAACTGTCATTTCATAGACTACCCACTGTCGTATGAGTCTGCAGAGTGTCATTTGAGAAAATTTTGGAAAGTTGTCAGAAAATTGTCAAATTGCAAGATATCCAATGTTTCCAGCCTAGTTCCAGACGCTATCAAATAGATCATTGTGTCAGGAACAGAGCAGTAGCTATTGAGAATCCTACCATTTTCCAAGAGTGATCTTTTGAATCTGATCTAGCCTTTTGTTCAATCAATTTGAGTCCTTTTTATCTCGTGTCAAAACCTTGTCATAACTATCAATCTTCAATCAATCAATCTTCAAAAATAGAATAAGTGTTGAGAACTCATGTCCGTTATCTTTTGGGCGATCTATCCCATACATCCAAGGCACAGTATCCTTCACCCACATCTCATCAGATCTTCAAAACTATCATAATCTTGACAAGGTTGCGTCATCCAATTTTCTCGAATCAAATTGTTCTTCAGTTGTCTTCGTCCTTTTCTTCCATTTCATTCAAAGTTAATGGTGGAGACCAGAGCTTCTTCACACAAGAAATCAGAAGAAACATCTTAGAATTTACTTTTGACCAATAGCCCAGGTCCAACTCTTCAACAACTCATCAAGTCAGGTATCTACAAAGACGACGGTCTCGGTAACTTTCGATTGAAAACTGGTTACATACCTCCTCTATCAACTCACAGAGGTAATCAGCAAACTCCTCCTTAATCTGTTCCAGGGAGCCCAAAAACTCCTACCATGTCTCAAGTAGGGACAAACCATGGTTCTCTAGGAGGAGGATCCCAGGGATACCATTCTCAACATAATGTCGACCAAGAACCTACACCCTCTGAAATCCATCGATGTCAGAATGACGATGAATTCAAGAGAATGATGAGGCATTTCTTGAAAGTGGATAGAGAGGCATACTTTTTGCAATTAGCCTAGGAAGGAGCTAAACTTCCTCCTCACTTCAATGTCAAAGATATCATCATGCATGAGGAAGAAACTCTGATGATGACCATAATGAACCAACTACACGCTATGCAAGTCAAAATGAATGAAATTGAGAAAGAGAAGGAACCCAAGGAATTCTCCATGGAGGCCCTTTGTCCTTTCCCTTTTGACAAAGACTTGTATATGCCTCCATTCCCAAAAAGAGTGGAGATGCCAAAGTACAACAAATATGATGGACACTCTGATCCTCAAGATCATGTCAGAGAGTTCTATATGCAATCCATGGAATTCATGCATGAACTGACTTATCTGATGCGTCTTTTTCCTAGATCCTTGGGAGGAGCATCCATTCAGTGGTTTTCAAGATTACCTTCTACGATCAAAACTTTTGAGGAATTGATTAAATTGTTTTATCAACAATATTCCTACAACATTCAACATCTGGTCACCATGATCGATATCTATAACCTCAAGCAATATCCAGGGGAATCATTCCTAACTTTCCTCAAGAGGTGGAGAAAGAAGTTCTCTCTATATGCTAGACAAATTCCCAAAATGGAAAAACTTGAAATCTTTATCAATAACCTTGTTCCAGAGCTCAATTATCCATTACAAATGCAAGATCATGTATCTTTTGATAAAATGGTGGATAATGCAATCAAGATTGAAAAAGTACTTGTCAAGAAAGGAGAAATCACACTTCAAAAGGACAAGTTTGAATCTGGATCTAGCTCAAAAGATAAAAACAAAAGCTGGAGCAGGAACAAAGGTATCGTTACTGATGGCGTTGTTGACACTATCTGCACCCCATCAAAGGCACTAGCCTACAATCTTACCCTTGGCACCAAAGCCATTAAAGCATCAGAGCAAAAATCTATTGAACCATCTCCAAAGAAGCCATTCAAATGGTGGGATAATAAATGAAAGTTTACTCCTCTTGGAGAATCTTTGGAATCCACTCTGAGAACCCTAATAGCTAATAACATCATCTCTTTACCACCAATCTGAAATTCTAATCCAGATCCAAAACCATATTGGTGGAAAGATAATGAATTATGTGCTTTCCATCGGAGTAAAGGCCACAAAACTAACGGATGCTTCCACTTGAAACATACCATTCAAGACTTGATAGATTAAGGGGACATCATGATCGATAACTCCACCAGCAATAATGATCACACAACATTTACAGAACCGTTTCCACAACATGGCAAGGGAGTTTCAACTTCTCAGCCTAACATGGGGGCAAAAGTCAACTACGCTTACCCTGGAAACAATGCTGTCATCAATATGGTTGAGCCATGTCTCTCTGAGAGCTGCAATGTCATCACAATTGTGTGAAGAGACCGAAATCATTCCTCAACTAATGCAGTTACCAGATCACAAGCTCAGGCTCATCTGAAAGGACAAACACCAAGTTCATCTAATGTCCCTAAGATACCTTTCAACCTCACATCTGCTTCCAAATAGAAGGCTGCCTTGAAATCTTCCAATCCAAAGGATACAAGACCTACATCTTACAGCATCATCCAACAACTCCAGCATACCAATGCCAAAATCTCTATGTTTGAGTTACTTCGAATATCTCCAGCTCACAGAGATATCCTAGACAAAGCTTTACTCGACTCTAATGTTCCTGATGATCTAGATCTAGACAGGTTCTAGACTATGGCTGGTCATCTAACGTCTCTGCAATATATCTCCTTTTTAGAGGAAGATGACAACTCCCTAAGTCACCCACATAATCATCCCTTGCACATAGAAGTCTTGATCCAGAACCGTCGAGTCAAACGTGTGTTGATAGATGGGGGCGCAGGCCTCAACATTTGTTCTTACAACTTAATCACACAGTTGGGATTCTCAGAGATGGCTATTGATCCTCGAAAGAAGATCACCATAAAAGCCTATGATGAACAAGAAAGAGCTTCTAAAGGCACCATTGTCTTACCCATCCGAGTGGGTCTGGTCATTAAAGATACCACATGTCAGGTGCTTGATCTACCATTGGCTTACAATATCCTTCTAGGGAGACCTTGGATCCATGAAATGCAAGCCATTCCTTCTACGTACCATCAATGCTTGAAATTTCCCTATGAAGGAGTGGAGGTTACTATCCCAGCAGATCTGAGTACAACTTGCAATACATTGAAGGAAAGTGTCGATAAGCTTGTTCCCAATAGCAGAGAATCTTCCATCAAGCAGCTAAATGTTGCTTCCACATCTAAGATGGATGACATTGCTAAAGAGATCAATATCAAAGAAAATGGGATGGGAGAATACACTATAGAGCTAGTCTTGTCTCTGACATCTCTCCCTATCTCACCCAAGTCATATGGACAATCTTTGAAGCAATCTAAATCAGAACCTAAGGAACCTATGGAAGCATACAAAAGAAATTTTGTGGTGGAGCAAGTATCCAAACAAGAATTTGAAGAGGATGAAGCTATGCTTGCATGGCTATACAAAGATGATTCTGAATCCAAAATTTTTCAAACTAGCGAATCTATAGCACCTAAAATCCCTTCTACTTCATACGGTCCAGGGAACAAATTGATAGCTAAGATGGGGTATCCAGGTCAAGGACCTCTAGGAATCAGAGGAAAGGGTCTTGTGACACCCATTCCACATACTGGTAGAACAAACAAAGATACTGTAGGCTTAGGCTTTGCAAAGAGACCTTATCATCTCAAAGGTGGCTGTTCTCATGTCATAGAACAAATTGCACCAGGAGAACCCCTTCTTAAGAAAGAAGAGACAGAACCCTCAGATGATGATTCAGATAGTTCAGAACTCATCCCCTATGATAAATTACCTAAAGAGATCAAAGATCTTCTTGATGATAAAGATGATCCTATCAAAAGAATTAATGTAGTAGAAACACAAGAACCTACTGTAGCACAAGAGATGGTTGCACCACAAGAACTAGCCAATCTTGAAGGTGATCAAACTGATCCAGAAGTAGAGAGTAGTTATTTTGACATTGATTCCCATGAATATGAATTCAAGTCAGAGACTGAGGGTAATCCTTCTTGGGGTATTCATCCTGACTTCACACATTTTCTCAGATTTCCTAGAGATCCTGAATCAGAAGCTGAGTCAAATGACTATGAATGGGGACCCATTCTAGAAGAAGATGAGCTTATCACAGAGAAATATATTGATGTTATTCACCAATATGTATCTCAACCCAACGTAGGTCTAGAGTGAAATAATGAACTTAACGTGTCTGATCCACCTATGGCTGAAGAGGATTCCCATGATAACATTGAGCCTATTCACGAGTTAAACATTTTGAGCTGTAATATCACCTTTGAACTTGAGTGTCAGGTTAGGACCAATGATGACATATCCACATCCGTGAACACCATATCCCAAGCTTTTCCCGCTTTGACTACCCAACGCCCTGATCTTATTGACCAAACTTCCACAAACCCAAGCCATGGTGTTTACACCTTTTCCAGTGACTATGCCCTTGCTTGTTACCTCAATGCAGTCGAGCCTATGAGGACTTCCATCAGTGAACCGAGCGTTAGCATGACCGAGTCGGACATCAAATATCTTAGTCAAAAAAATAAAAAGAAAAAGAAAAAGAGTTCTGAGGGTGAAAACCACTTTGTGGCAGTCTCAGATCCTACAAACGTAAAAAGAAAAGACGTATTTGAAGGTGAAAACCTCTCTGAGGTGCCTAAGGATGAGATATTTGATGTCCTTCTGAGTCATTTACAGGATAGATCTCTAGTTCTGATTGAGCCCACTCAATCCATCAATTTGGGTACAACAGAGGAACCACAATTGGTACATGTAGCACAATCTCTATCAGAAGAAGAGAAATAGAAATTCACTACATTCTTATCAGAAAAAAAGATCAATTTTGCATGAAAATATTCAGATATGCCAGGATTGGATCCCAATCTCATTATGCACCATCTATCCATTGCTCCTGGAGTAAAACCAATCAAGCAAAAATTGAGAAAGATGCATCCTCATGTTGCACTCTTAGTCAAAGCAGAACTAGAAAAACTCCTAAAAGCTGGATTCATCCGTGTCATAGACTATGTTGAGTGGATCTCCAACATTGTACCTGTTTCAAAACCAGATGGTTCAATCAAAGTGTGCACAGACTTTAGAGACGTGAACAGAGCATGCCCTAAGGATGACTTTCCACTACCTAACATTGATATGATAGTGGACATGACTGCGGGCTATGAAATGTATTCCCTTATGGATGGTTTTTCTGGATACAACCAAATCAAAATTGCTCCAGAAGACCAAGAGAAAACTACATTCACATGTGCGTGGGGAACCTTCTGTTTGAATGTTATGCCATTCGGACTCAAAAATGCGGGAGCTACATACCAAAGAGCAATGACATCTATTTTTCATGATATGATGCATAGAACAATGGAGGATTATGTTGATGACACATTAGCAAAATCTATGATCAGAACTGAACATCTAAAGGACTTGAGCATGATCCTAGACAGAATGGAATAGTTTAGTCTCTGACTAAATCCTAAGAAGTGTGCTTTTGGTGTCACTTCTGGAAAGCTCTTAGGATACATAGTTTCAAAGAAAGGCATTGAAGTTGATCCGGCTAAAGTCAAGGCTATAATAGAGATGCAACCTCCCACAAATATTAGTCAAATGCAAACTTTGCAAGGGAGAGTGCAATCTATCAGGAGATTCATATCACAGTTAGCTGACATATCACAACCTTTCACAAAGACATTACATAAAGGTGTGACTTTTGCATGGAATGAAGACTGTGCAAAGAATTTTGATCATATCAAGAATTATCTCTCGAATCCTCCTATATTGATGCCTCCTATTCATGGGAAGCCATTAATATTATATGTCTCCGCAACAGATACATCACTGGGGGCATTACTAGCACAGCATGATGAGAACAAGAAGGAAAGAGCCATCTACTATATCAGCAGAACCTTAGTGACCTATGAGAAGAACTACTCAATGATAGAGAAGGCATGTCTAGCTGTGATCTTTGCATCATAGAAACTGAGACATTAAATGTTAGCTCATACCACTCATTTGGTAGCTAAGATTGATCTACTGAAGTACCTACTAAGCAAAGCTGCCCTCACAGGTAGATTAGCTAAATGGGTCATGCTCTTGAGCGAATTTGACATTGAATATGTTGAAAGAAAAGCTATCAAAGGATAGGTCATTGCTGATCAATTAGCTGAAGCACCACTGTTTGATAATACACCCATGCAAATGGAATTTCCCGATTCCTCTATCATGCACCTCTCTTCTAGAGAATGGCAGTTATTCTTTGATGGCTCCTACACATAGAATGGATCTAGAGCAGGCATATTGTTCATCACTCCTCAAGGATACTCGATACCAAAAGCATTCAGATTAAAGTTTCCTTGCACAAACAATATTGCAGAATATGAGGCACTTCTCAATGGTATGAAAATGGCAATACAGTGGAGAGTTACCGAGATACACATTCATGGAGACTCACAACTGGTTATCCACCAAGTCAATGATGTGTACCAAACCAAAGATGAAAAGCTCATTCCTTACAAGAAAATGGTAGATGATTTAAAGAAATATTTCATATCTATCACATTTGAGAAAATACCTAGAACGGAGAATAAGACTGCCGATGCAATGGCGACATTATCTACTCTCTTATAGTAGCCCAAACATGAACTACGCTATGAGTTCCTGGTGGAAGCCCTATCCTATCCTGCATATGACTCCCCTGAAACCCGCATGATTTGCACCGTTGTAGGTTATGATTCATCTTGCTACAAAAATCTATTCTCCTATCTCCATGACCAAATCATTCCTAATTCTTTTAACCATTTTGAGAAATGAAACCTTATCCGCTCTGCATCCCGATATGTCATCATTGGTAATGACCTGTATAAATGAGGTCTAGATGGTACACTGCTTAGATGTTTAGAATGGGAAGAGTCTCAATGTGCATTAGAGGAAGTCCACGAGGGTATATGTGGGTCACACTCGAACGATTTAATGTTAGCTTGAAAACTTATTAGGGTTGGGTACTATTGGCTTGAAATGGAGAAAGAGGCTTTTAAATTTGCTAAAAACTGTCAACAGTGTCAAGTACATGGTAACTTGATTCATGCTCCAGGGAGAGATCTAATTCCCTTTACTACACAATGGCCATTTCAACAATGGGCATTTGATCTCATAGGTGCTATCCATCCGCACTCTTCCAATGGACATACCCATATAATCACAGCTATAGATTATTTTACAAAATGGGTAGAAGCAGTTCCTCTAACACAAGCAACGGGGAAACAAATCTCTATGTTCATCCTTAACTACATCATTTGCAGATATGGGATCCCTCACTCTATAATCACAAATAACGGGGGACAATTCAAAAACAAGGATCTAGATGACTTATGTGCTAAATTCAAGATTACACAACATTGGTCTTCTATTTACTATCCTCAAGGGAATGGACAAGCTGAGGCTTCAAACAAAAATCTCCTGAAGATCTTGCACAAAACAGTTAATAAAACAGGAAGAGACTGGCATCTGATGATCAATCTAGCTCTCTGGGCCTACAGAACTAGTATCAGAATGCTTACTGGGGCTACACCATTCACTTTATTTTATGGGTCTGAAGTAGTACTACCTATTGAGGTTGAAATCCCATCACTCAGAATCAGAATGCATGGACTTGTCACCGACGATGACTACAGAGTGTCTAGGTTGCAAGAACTTGAACTACTAGATGAGCGCAGACAAGCAGGATATGATCAACTCAGAGTGTATCAAAAAATAATGTCTAGAGGCTACAATAAGAAAGTCAGACACAGAGAATTTCAGGTTGGCGATCTAGTCTTGAGAGAAAATCCTAAAAATCAATCCCATCGAGAACGCAAGGGGAAGTTCGAACCCAACTGGCTGGGTCCCTTTGTCATCACTACTGCTTTTGGCTCTGGTGCCTATCAACTCTCAACGACTGAAGGAGAATAGCTCTGAGAACTAATCAACGTTCTCCATCTGAAGAAATTCTATGCCTAAGGCATTCAGTGCTTGGTAAAATGTCCTGAAAAAATCCTAAAAATCAGAAAAAGTCCTGAAAAAATGAACATCTTGGTGAAAACCTAGCAATAGGCACCTTGATGATTCACAAAAAAATATCAAAAAATTGAAAAATGAAAAATACAAAAAAAAAAAAAAAAAAGTGCCTTGGTGAAAACCTGGAAATAGGCGCCTTGGTAGCAAAAATAGAATATCTACCAAGATGGTGAAAACCCGGCAAACGGGCGCCACTTGTTCCAAATGCTCCATCTATTAGTGCAATCTTGGTCTTTCCTAGCTTTCAGTCTTGCTTTAGTTTGTACATATCTCCCGGTTTGTTTCTGCATTTCCAATTTTCAATAAGTCAGTCTGTACACCAATTAGCTCAAGCGTCTGTATCCTATCAATGTTTAACACTTGGGGGCAATCAATGTCATATCCTATGGTCTCCCATGTATCTTAGATGGATCATATCTAGTCAGAGTCCTTTGAAGCTTCATGTGAGTCAGTCAGTCTGTCTTGTCTCTAGAAAGGATTTTGCATCTACAACAACGCAATCAAACATCAAAACTCAACTGAAAACAATCTATGCTTTTTACATGCTTTTATCTCCTTGTATGCTTACTGATTCGCATTGAGATTTTTGCACATTATGTCCCTTCGAGCTCTTCGATGATGTCCTTTATAGGATTTAGAGAGTGATGACTGGGGGCATAATCTTTTCTTTATTTTATGCTTGTATGTGAAAATCTAACAACTTTGGAAATTCTGGATTGAAATGGTGTCCGACTGTAAGAGCCTCTAGCTCGAATTGGATGGTCATGCGTACCTCGACCATTGATACCCAGAAAATTCAAGGAAGTTTGATCTCACTATTGTCTTTTTGAGTAAGTTATTTCTCCTACTGTGAAACACAATCTTACCTAAGGATGTGAACGATAAAGGGTCACTACAGGTAATTCACATTGTATTTAGAATGATCTCTTGGTTGTTTGATGTGTTTATCCATGCAAGGAGTATTCCGATTATCACGACGTTTATGTTTTGATGCTTATACAAATTTCTATATCAAAATGGACATCATATTCAGGTCATCCTAGCGTTTATGCCTTGGTACTTATATCTAATCCGACATTCCAAAAATAAAATCAATATTCATATGTCCATGGTTGTTTGATTGTTTGACCAATGGGGGTTGTATTGATTCTTGTGCATACAAATCAATATTCATATGTCTATAGTTTTTTTTTAGCTAGTGGGCATTGTATTGATTTATTCGGTTACCTAAAAGTTCAATGATGATAACAAATCGACATATGATCAATGACTAGGTCCTAGGTCTTAGGTTACATTTCATATTGCATGCTTCTTTGCATTTTTCATCTTTGCATGATCTCACAATGACTAAACGAACTTCAAAGCTTAAACAATTCTTCATATCAATTCTTCAAATCTAATAAGAGTTGAATCTCACACGAAGGTTCCTCCAACGAAGCAGCAAGTAGAATCCTTTTTCGAGATCAAAATTCAAATCTGAGATCATTCATATTATTAACTACTTGCATAATCGACCTTCAATCATCACAGAAATCCAGTATTCAACTTAACTAATTATCTAACATCAAACTATCAAAATTTCAACTTGGTCAACCATGGTCAACTCATGGTCAAACCTAGTCAAACTTAGTCTCCATGACCTCTAAATGATGCAGAATGCATTCACCAGATGTGTTTAACCACTTCTCAAATCAATTAACATGCTTCTAAACTCTCAACGCTGACTTTTCTTGTCAGATTTCAATTTTAATCCCGAAGGGGGCATGGTATTGCATATCATTCAAAGTCTGTAATCAAATTTGAAATCATATCTTTATGGAAATCAATATCTTTCCTCATTAATCAAGACAACAACCATGTCTAGTTATTGATTCATCAAAAAACCTCATCGCTCGGGGCAAATCTATCATCACTTGGGGCATATCAGATTCATCAAGATCCATATCAATCTGGTATTCTCCTAATCTTGTAAACTATATCAGTTTTTGCAACCATCGGATCATAGTGTTATTTCCTTGGTTCTTCGGCAACTGAAGGATTCAGATGTGATACCTACTAGTTCTGCTAAGACAATCGAGTCTAGAGCCGGTCACTCACTTCTTTGTAATCCTAAGGTTTGGAATCAGGTGTTTTGACACTTTTTCGCAATCATCGGTTCATCGCTATTATAGTGAATATTATCTTTGGTCATTCAAGACCTATTATCTCCATATCAAATCAATATCAATCAGCTTCTATCTCATATCAATTATCAATTTCAAATCCATTTCATATCTCTATCAAACACAGACTATCTTTGAACCACTGCGCTTCACACAGTAATTCAAAGAGAGGCAAAATGTAATACCCCAAAAATGGGCTATAAGTTTATTAACCTCTTACATCTACATATCAAATGAAATCAACATCAAAGTCCTAACCTAAGGCACATCTGAACATCATCGAATCCTAATTGATTATCTTAAATTCTGCATCGAGGAATATTCCTAGCAATATTTCTAACTATCTTAATTATCTTTGATTTAATGATTTTTTGGCGATAAATCCTATTTATCCTAAAGTTTAATTAATTGAATATTCTCAATATTTAATTAATTAAGTTTAATTCTGCCACTTAATTATTTAATTGAATTTAATTATATTTATTCCTAATTATTATTATTTAAATTTGACAATAAATCAAAATTCCTATCATTAATTGATTAAATTCTTATTTAATTAATTAAAGCAAGTTGTCATATTTAATAATATTATTTTTGGGATAAAAATTTGATTAAATAATTGATTAACCCATAAATCAATTGTTTTATTTTTAAAAGCAGTTAAGTTGGAAATAAATCACTTTATTATTAAATTAATTCATAAATAAAACATGCATAATCATAAAAGCAGACAACTATCAATTATCAATTAAAGCTAAACTCTATTTTGAGTTAAAACTTAGCTTTTGCATGTTTTTGTGAGTTAAATATCCTTTATTTAAAAATAACTCAAAAATCAAGTTGAGTTTATTTGAGTGATTTATGGCTTTTTCCATGCACCTCCAAAGCCCTGGATTTCTATAAAATCAAGGCTCAGCTCTTCATAATTCATCCACAAATTTGCACAATCACGCTGGAGAATTGGAATTGGGAGAATCAAAGCTCTTGCGAATCAACATCTTTGTGAGATCAATCTTTTTTTTTTTGCATATCATTCTTAGATAGTTTCATATCAAGTTTTTCATATAGATTAGTTTCATATCAATTTTTCATTCTTATTGCATAGAAAATCCAAAAAAATAGATTAATTGCATTCAATTCATATCTAGATCAATTGCATTCAAATCCTTCGTTTAGGTGTCGTCTAGGTCACTAATCTCGATAACAATCTGAGAACATTAATCTTGCACCTACTAGAAGGCAGTAAATCACTTGGTTAGATTAGATTTCAATTTTGCACGATTTTGATTATCACTAACCTCTAATGTTTTACTGAGTGTTGTGTCTACAGATCAGGTACAATTTTCACACACACACCTAGAAGTCATAAATTGTAATTCATTCACTACTTGACTCTTGATATAATGTTTATCAATTGTTTCTTTGTAGATATGCAATATTAAACACTCTATGATTTCTCTATGATCATTCTATTCCTAATACTTGATGTAAGTTGCCTTTAATTAGATTTTGTAGTATTCCTTGTATCCTTCTAAAGATATGTTATCCTTTTCTAATATTGTTATGATATATTTAGATGATCATTTTGTCCTTTTTCTAAGGATATTGAACTAAAAGGTTTCATGTTATAGAGGAATGTGTCTTTGATAATTCTTTGCTTATATAAATACATATGACTCTTTTGTAGCATATAGTAAGCTTGTTAGGCAGTGAGGATATTGTTGTTCTACAAATGTTTATTTGTCTTTAATGTTGATTTTTTATATTCCTAGCACTATTATAGTAGGAACTATGCTGACCATAAAGAGATGGCTATATCAGCCATGTTCATTGATCTTATCCAAGAAAATGTGTGTTATGAGTAACATGCCTTTTCTAGATGAGATAACATATCTGATATAGTAAGTGCATCCTATTATGATAAACATCATTCCACGATAACATGTTGGGCTCAACCCTTATGGGAGCCCATTTTTACCCACATGTTGTAATATGAATTATATGTGTATCTATATCTGCACATGAAACAAACTCATTAGATAAAAAGATGAAGTTATGGAATGTTCCTTTCTAATTCCTTAAATTTGTTTTGATGTGTTCCTTGAATACTTATGCATGCAATAATGATTTGTAAACATAGAATTGAGACCTTGAGCTCTAACAAAAAATTTAACACTCCTTGCAAGTAAATGATCATGTCCAAGAAATTTGAAGATGAAGATAAAGATAAAGATATGGTGTTGCTCACAAATACGGGGATTTGTCATTCAATAGACAATGATGTGTCCCTCTTCTTTGTTTACCTCTTATCTTTCCATGCATATTTTACTTTGTAGATGCATCTATTTTTAATAGTTAATCCCATAGCTTGTGTGGGCTCTATACTTTCCTTGATGTAAAAAAGAACTCTAATGCAAATATATGTATAATTTTCTTGTGTAATATATTTTCATGTCATAATCAAATGTTCTCTTTTATGAGCATTCTCATTTAGTAAAGTACTTAACTTTCAACATTCATTTCCATGTTAGCAAGAAATTTAATAATAAAATCAAATGTGTACCTTAATCAATCGCAAAACACAACCAACTCTACCTATTTGAGTTGTGGGCAAGAAATAGGTAACATTTTTTGGTGACATCTCATGGATGTTTTCTTGCCAAAAAAAAAAACTAGTTGCTTTATGAAAATCCATTGGTCATTGAGTTGTGTTTCAAACTTAGAAAACAAAAACCTTCTCCAAAATGAAACTGAAAACACACTTGTTGAAATTGAAACACACCATACTGAAAACTAAACTAAAATTGAAAAGAGTTTAAGATAATGAAAAATATCAGCATTGTGTGGGGAAAATGTGTATGGTATGAAACAATGAGCTAACTATATCTTGTCTCATATGATGGGCATCATCTTTGAGCAATATGATATTTTTCACTAGCTTAGCCTCTCTTCTCTACCACACAACCGAAAACTAAAACAAAAGACTGGGAAATTCTATTATAACTCATTAGAATGGTACAAATGATTCATTTATGATGTAGGGAGGTGAATCAAATTCATGTCCTATGTGATGGATGATTGTTCATACCATTGTGATGGAGTGCAACAGTGTTCTCCTTATTACTCCTAACACCGAACTAAAAGTTGAGATAAGACCTATTATTTTTATGATAACCCTATTGAGGAAACATGTATTTTCCTATAGCAGTGAGCCAAGGATGGCTACTAGTGTGAAGGAAACATGTTTGTTTGATCATTTTATCATTGGAAAAATATACTAATTGCTAACAAAACTAATGAAAACTAAAATATGTGCAAACCAGCACCTATTCAAATATAAAGTTGACTAAAACAAACTAATCTAATGTGCAAAATCACTTCTTTCTAATCTAAGTATGCCTCAAAAGTAGTGCTTGAGGTGAATCTGATTAACTAGGATTAGTAAATCCTCTCCTTCAAGGGTGGATATGTGTGTGTGTGCATAGTGCACCTACACATGTATGTGTGCGAAAGGTCCCAAAGGGTACCAAGCCCCCCTCTATCTATGTGTCTTTTGTCTTCAAGTAAGGGTACCCCCCTTTAGGAGGGGTACCCTTACCTTCAAACTCAGGACACTCTGACTGCGGGGGAATCCCCCCCCCCCCCCAAATCCATCTATAAGATAAAATTGCATCCCTATCCAGCTTGGGGAGGGGACCCCCGCCCCCAAACCCCCCTATCTCTTTGTCTTGCCAGCTTGGGGGGAACCCCCCCCTTTTTATCTCTATCTTGCTAGCTTGTGGGGGGGGGGGGGGGGGGGTACCCCCCTCCTCCCCCCCCTCAACAGCCCCCCTTCTTTCTTTGACCCTGCTTTGCAGGGATACCTCTCGTGGGTAGGGAACCCCCCAAGGGGTTCACTACCAAAGGGCCTATGTAGGGCACTAAGGGAGGGGCCCTTCATCTTAGTGTCCTTTGTCTTTAGGTAAGGTACCTTACCTTCAGAATTTAGGCCACTCAAACTATAGGGCCCTACCTACATGTGCACATGTGCAAGGGAACCACTGGTTTATAGGCTGGAAATCATGAGTTTGGGTTCTCGAGGATAGATCTATCCTCTAGGGTAGGGGGCCTGCATGCATGCAGGGTGGGAGGGATCGCCCTATATCTATAGTTGTTGGAAGTAGCCATAGAATTTTGGGGTAAATCCTCACCACTAGAAAACATTATGTGGCTTGCAACTTGTTATGATAAATGGACCATTCCACATAGCATCAAATTTTATATGCTTTCCAGGTCTACTCTTTAACTCATCCCATTTCAGCACAATATCTCCTTCCTTGAAAACTCTAGGAGATACTTTTTTATCAAATGTTCTCTTCATTTGAGCTTGATGATGCTCAATCTTAATCATAGCATCTCTTCTAACCTCTTCCAACTCAATCAACTAAGCCAATCTCATTGTCATAGGTTCTTCATCAATCATATCCAAGTGGTTTACCAAATCAAGTGTTGGAAATTCAAGTGATACAAGTAGCCTTGCCTCTTTTCCATAAACAAGCATATAAGTAGACATCCCAATAGATATTTTAGGAGTTATCCTATCAACTCATAGTGCTGATTTCAAATTATTGTGCCAAGCTCTTTGATTCCCTTCCATAGTGTGTTTACTAGTCCAAATCAAATTCTAATTGGTGGATTCTGCCTATCCATTATCCCATGGTAATAGTTTAATGAAGTATTAAGGAAAACACCATTATTAATAGCCCATTCAGATATCTCAATACCTGTAAATGCTAAAGAATCATCTAAAATTATTTAATTAGGAACACCAAACCTAGTTATTAAGTCATCGTAGAAATTTAGAATCGTTATTTCATTTTCTTGTTTAAGGGCTACAACTTCTGTCCATTTAGTGAAATACTTTGTTGCTATTAAGACCCATATATGACCAGTACTTAAAGGTGAGTTTATGAATCCAACAATGTCTAAAATCCACTTCATGAATGGTTGTTCCACTTGAATTATCTATAAAGGTAGCAGTGCTAGCTTTTCTTTTTATGCAAATATAGCACATTCCCTATGTTTTATAACCCAAAAATATGCATATTTAAACAAATTGGGTCAATAATATCCCCCTTTCATCACCTTAAGAGTTTTATCTCTTGGTGAGAAGTGACCTCTAGCTGAACCATGATGAAACTCATGCAGAATTCTATCTACTTGGTCATCTTGAATACATCTCAAGAGAATGCCATGGAAATCCCTTCTAAAAATGATTCCATCTAATAAAACATAAGAAATTTATTGTAACCTATAGTACCTTATTTTAGTTTTGTCTAATCTAGCAGGACATTGACCCATAAGTAGAAAATGTGACATATCTTGGACCCAATCAATAGTAGAACTTGGTACAACAACCCATGGTTGATATTGGAGGGCTTAAACAACCTCCTTCTCTTTTTCACTACTATTACCATTTCCATTCATATGTTCACATAAACCATTACCCCTAACTATCTTGGTAACCTTAATATCAATGTCATATTCCATAACTTTTGTTACCCAGCCTTCCCTCTTGTTGTTTAAATCTTTATTTATAAAAAAATCCTTAACATAAGGATGAGAAACCAACAATTTAATCTTGTTATTAGATAACATATGTCTAATTTTTTTTAAGCTTCTAATAACATAAAGAATGTGTTTTTCCATAAATGAATAATTAAGCTCATAATATTTTAGTCCTTGGATGAAAAACACCAAAGGATGCTCTAAACCTTCATTATTTTGTTGGACCGGCATGGCAGCAATATTGTCAATATTTCCATATGTATATAAATATAAAATGAAATCTTTTAAAAAATCAAGATTTAATAAAGTGGGGGCAGCAACTAATGCTTCCTTAATTAGTTCAAAACTTAGTTTTTCATCTTTTCTCCAAGTAAATACAATATTATTTTTAAGCATGGTAGTTAAAGGAATTGATAATTCAAAAATGTCAGGTGTAAACCTCTTGAAAAAATTAATCATTCCTAAGAAACTTTGAAGTCCCTTTTTATGTGTTGGAAATGGTAAAGCAAGATTGCACTTACTCTTTTAGGATCAATGGCAATTCCTTCTTTTGACACAATGAAACCAAGCAATTTTCCCTCGTGGGAAACAAATACGCACTTATTTGGATTAAGAGAAATGTCAAATTCCCTGCATCTTTCGAAGATTTGTCTCAAGTGTGTTAGATGATCTTTTAGATTTTTAGTAAAAATAATAATATCATCCAAATATACCAACACTATTTTATACATCAGACTTTTAAATGCCATGTCCATAGTCTTCTGAAGCATAGCTCCAATATTTGACAACCCAAATGTCATCTTTTTGTAAGTCACTGTACCCCATTTGGTTGTAAATATTGTCTTGAAATGATCATCTTCTCTTACAAGAATATGATTATAACCTAATAATCCATCTAATAATGAAAACCTTTTAGAACCTAAAATAACTTGTAAATTTTTTTCCATAGAAGGTAATGCATGTCTATCCTTCAGTGAAGCTCTATTAAGGTCTCAGAAATCAACACATAACTTGATTTCTCAATTCTTCTTTCTCACTAGGAAAAGATTGGACAACTAAGAGGTATGTTTAATAGGAAATTTGATGTTTCTTTCTATCAACTTATTGAGCTCCTTTATTATGAGGGGATCAAGCTTGGGATTAATAGGTCTTTGCCTTTGCCTAATGGGATTTGCATTAGGATCAAGCTCAATGGTATGTTGGGATATACTAGGGGCCAAACCCTTCATATCTAAATATTCCCAAGAAAATACATCACTGAATTCTTGACAAAGTAATATAAAAGCATGTCTTTCTTCTAGGGTACATACCCTACCAAGTTTGAGCAACTTATCTTTGTAAATTTTAACATTTTCATAATATTCCTCCTTGATCTGCAAGCTGGCTTTTTCTTTTCATACCTGGTCATCTATGTTAAAAATGGATTCCAAGATAACTAAAGCCTTAGGTATATATTATTTGAATGAATGATCCGATCTTCATATTGTTGCTTTAGCTTTTTCTAGTTATTGTTAGAAAACTCAGCCTCTTCCCTTAGAAAATTAATAATCTGCTAGTTTTAATAAAAAAACTTGGCAATTTTTATTATTATTAGGAACAAAGGACTTAAAAATGACCTTGGAATAGTGTTGTTCCTTAATATTGTTGATATCAGTAGGTATGTTATATTAATAACCTATGGTTGCTAGCCTATCAACATGTTTATTTTCACCCCAGGGTACAAACAACAAATTAAAAGAAAGAAAATTCTCAATCAAATCCCATACCCTATGCTTATAACATTTCAAAAGATCATTTTTTATGGTATGAATACCTCTAACCTAATTTAAAATGAGGTCTGAGTCACCAAAAACCTACAATCAGCCAATACCTCTTTTCTTTTAGCACTAAAGACCATGAATTAATGTGTCATACTTAGTTGTATTATTAGTGTAGCTAAATGTAAATATGAAAGTTGAGTAATATTTATTATTATCAACTGAAATTAATATGAAACCACCTCTAGCACCATTTTTACTACATGATCCATCAAAGAACAATTTACAAACCTCATTATCTTGTTGATCAGATTGTTGGTCCATAGCTTTTATAACATTAGGCATAAAATCCGTAGGTTCGTGAATCGGATAATTACCCAAACTTACCTCTTCTAGTTCTACTAATTGAACATCATGAAAATTTTAGGCTACCCACTCATCTAGGAGAACATATGGGATGTATCTTGTTTGTGTTTTTGTTTCATTAGCAACAAAAAATTCCTCATGATAAAAAAGAACAGTAGAAAATGCATTAACAACATTTGGCCTATAAGGTTCCATATAGTCCTTTGCAATTGGTTCTTAAGTAATGGTGACCTTAGTCCCATACCTCATTCTAAACAACATGTGTGACCAATCAACTGAAAAATGCCCTCCAATTTTGGCTGTAAAATCTCTAGATAAACAAATGGAAAAATATGGAGATAAATATATCACATAAATGTCTTGAGATATTACAAAATTTGGGCATGCATGCAAAGTTAAGTTCATATTTTTGATAACCCTAAGAGTATTAACAAAAGTCACATCTAGTTGGACTACACCCTTTTCCATTGGTTCATACTATAATCCCAACTTATCAACGGTTTTTTTGGGTATTACAAAACTACTAGCACCCAAATCAATTGTGCAATTATGTACTAAGTGTTGTCTAATAATTAGAGATACATAACAAGGGGGAAATTTAAATATATTGATTTGTTATTCTTAACTCTTTTCAGGGTTACTAGAAATCATTACCTTAGATGGATATTACTTTTGTACCTCATTCGACAAGGAAAGCATTTTTAATGCCTCATGCAACACATCTTTCTACCCGGGAAGGGATAAGATATCACACATAGACACATTCACATTTGTTTTCTTCAATTGATCAACAATATTAAAGTTGTTGGTACTAACCTTATGTTGAGATTTTGGAACAATAACATATTTTTGTACTTTTACTAGTTGTATTGTAGCTTTTGACTGATCTTTACTCACCACTAGCTGAGTTCTTAGTAGAATCTAAACTTTTGGTGCATTAGATGACCCTACTTGGCCTTGTAGATTGAAAATTTGTTGATTTTTTCCTTTACAATCTTGTTGGATTTCATCAACAACCCTTGTTTTGGCTCTAGTATTGGCTCCCACAAGTTATCATGCTTGATTTTGTACATTTTTAATCCCAATATACTCATCTGGTTGACAATTCATTAATGTAACGTCATGAGTACCCTACTAGTTTTGAGAATTTTTCTGCTCATTAGCATCCTGAGATAGATTTTGTTGTGTTGCTTCATTTTTCTATAGCACAAGAGCATGGATCAATACGACCTCTAAACAATTTTCCCAATAATGTTGTTGATTACACACAAAACACCATTCGTCATCTTGTGCAAACTGTTTTGCACTAGTACAATCTCCCTTGAAGTAGTTGGAATAAAAGGGTTATAAGGATGACTTGTACTTTGATTAAAACCACTTCCTTGTGCCTAACTTCCAACTTGATAACTAGGTCTATTTGATTGATAAGGCACTTGATTAGGTCTATCACCCTAATTGTGTTGCTTCTCTATGTTTGTTATCTTATTGCCATAAGTTCCAATGTCTTCATCATGCTTGCATTCTTCTCTTTCATGTCCTTAAGCTCTTGAAATGGGGTTGTAGAAGCATGTTCTTGAGCTACAACCTGATTATTAAATGCAAGACAAATATTTATAATAGGTGGTACAACATGTTTTCTTGGTTGAATTTCTGTAAAATATGGCATAGGGGGACTTGGTGAAATCTTACCAACTTGTATCTGTGTGCTAAAATGTTGACACACTTCTATGAGTCATTATATCCAAGATTTCTCAAGAATGAGGTCTCAAATGGCAACTCATAGCACTCTATTCATGGAATGCAAGGGTTTATAATGGAGGCCCTTAGTTTAGACCTAGTTTGTGCCCATGCAAGTACACCATAAAATGAGAGATTCAAAGAGGAAAAGCAAGAATGCTAGTCTCCATGATCATCAAATATGCATGCAAATGAAAATGGAAGTTATTCTATATGATAACAATACATGAAAGAAAACTAATCTATGAAAGGAAATACGCATGCAAGATTATTCTATGAAATGAAATATGAATCTAATCTACCATGCAAGTGCAAGAGTAATCTAAATGGATTGACATGGAGGCATGAGAGAATAAGACAAGAAAAGAGAATTTGCAATGTTCAAGCTCAAGTGCTCAAACTATCCTCCAAAATTGCTCTCCAAACCTGCAGCATAAAAATAACATAAAATCTGGGTCTCTAAAATTTGGATCTACAAAATCTCCATGCCTAAATGAGAAGGAGAGGGCTCCTTATAAAGGATTTAGAAATGAATGGACAGTCAAGATTAAGAGGCAAAAAGAAATGAGCAATGGTGGAGATTAAATCTTGGTTGATCCATGTGCTCAAGATTCTCAAGAGGAAAAATCAATGGACATGGTTAAGAGGCAAAAAGATGTGTGGAAGAGATTAAGAGGCAAAAGGAGATTCCACTCATTTTGGAAAGTGTCCATTCAATGTGTAGACAAAAAGTATTTTTCTTTTTATTTTTTATTTTATTATTTTTAGCAAAGTGGTTTCCATTATTTAATTAAAAGATTTTTTATTTATTTAAAAGAGATTTGTTCTTTTAATTAAATGTGGCTTAGGATAAAGTGATTTTATTATTTAATTAAAAGATTTTTTTAATTTAATTAAAAGGGAGCATGTTCTCTTAATTAAATAAAACTTAGGATAAAATGATCAAACCTTAGGAAATATTGAAATATTTGAATTAATTACGATTTGATCCAGGAAATTAATTTGAATTTAAAATATTGCAAAGCATTGATTCGGGAAATGATAAATTGATGAATGGGGGCCCAAAGTCTAGGTGACCATTTTAGGGTGCATACATTTGCCCCTCTTTGACTAATGTGTGATCTTTATGGGAACACATGTAGTCAAAGAATGAAGTTGAAGTGTGAGATCAATTTGGGATCACAAAACAACCCAGACGTGTGGTCGATGGATGGGAACACATCAGGACAAAGATAAGCTTATTGAAAAAGACAAGGCCAACACCCCCGTAAATAGGTAATTGTCATGTCCTAGATAATAATCTCAAGCAAGGTTGCCCCAAGTGAAGAAATTGATAGGTTTTATAAAGCTGAATCAAGGATTGAAGTGTGATAGGTATTGCCCCTCATGATCGAAATCAAAATGAGATAGAGGAGAAACAACGAATTGATAAATTTAATCAAATCAAACTAAAGAAAAGGTTCTTGATGTAAGATGAAAGATATAAGGATCATAGAACCAAGGTAGATCATCAAGCATGAAAGATTATGCCCCAAGGTTGAATTAGATGAAAAGAAGTGGGGTGAAAGCAAATGGAAGATAGAAGTTTGGAAGAGGTGGAAAGAAAAGGAAAGAAGAAAGAGAATTTTCCTTAAGAAAGAGGATGCCCCAAAATCAATCAACTGTTTAAGATAGGAAATTTTGATTGAGATCACGAAAGAAGATAAGGAAATGAAGATCAAAACGTGACCATAGTTGATTAAAAGTCCAAAAAAAAGATGAAGGAAAACCCTCTCAAACTCCTAATGCAGCCTAAAAATGCAAATTAACATGAAGTCTAACAATGCAAGCTACATGAAAATGCAAAGGTGTACTTGCAATAGAGCAACTGTAACATAGGATTTTGTGTTCACCATTCATTAGAGAATGTTAAGGAACTTATTTTCATCATTGGGCCATTATTAATGGACATCAGAAAATCACACAATCATCACTAGCCACAAGCGCAACTATGAAGATATGAATGTGATTTATATTGGATTGGAATGTGGAAAGATTCTAACATAAGCATCAAAGACATAAAGGTCAATATGACTTCGATGTTAGCTTACCCAATTTAATGTAGCAAAACCACACTCGCATCAAGGCATAGATGTCAGGATGACCATAAGAACGGTTGTGCAAAAATAGTCAAGGATGATGCCTCAAATATCCTAAGTGTTTCAAGGGGACAACAAGAGACACTCTAGAGTTTCAAGACCACACCCACAAGCAGAAAGAACATAAAAACATGCCTCATGCCCTAAGTCCTCTATATATGCATACCGGAGAGACTTATTAGACAAGGACACTCAACGAAAATCATTAATAGTTAGCACACAAAGAAAAGATCATGACATAGCTCAAGCATTAAGTATTGTGTTTAAAAATTTAATTGTGTTAACTGATACTAAGTTTCGAGGATAAGGATCGAATGCTTGCAAGTAGGTAAGATCACATGACAAAACTGGGTAAGACCAAACTGAGAAGTTTTGAAAAACACTCAATGTCAGGGGTTGTATTGAAAAATACAGTTGGGGTGATACTGAAAAACACCATTTGTGAGGTGTCTTAAAGACTAACACATCCAAGAGACCAAAGCTAACACAGTTATGCCCCCTAGACAAAGACAAAGACCAATTCCAAACCACAACAACAAGGACAAGGCATGATGGAGAAAGGCCAAGTATCGAGGACGCGTCCTAAGAAACAGGGGTGCAAAGGCCTCAAGTAGTGCCCGTTTTCAGGTTTTCACGACTTGGATTTTATTGCAATTTTTTTTTTCAAGACTTTTTATAATTTTTTTGTCTTTTTGTTACCAAGGCCTATTTCCAGGTTTTCACCAAGGCACTTTTTATATTTTTTTGGTATTTTTGGAATATATATAATTTTTGTGGAGATACATCAAAGTGCCTATTGCTAGGTTTTCACTAAGATGATCATTTTTTCAGGACATTTTCCAATTTTTAGAATTTTTGACAATATACCATTTTTTTGGATTTTTTCAAGATCAATAAGTATGTACAAAGGATGCCCCTAGATAGAATGGGCATCATGGATAGAACTTCTTCAGGTGCAAGACATTGATAGGATTAGGGAGTTGCTCTCCCACTGTTGTAGACAGTAAATAAGCACCTATACCAAAAGTTGTTGTAATGATGTAAGGTCCAAGCCAATTAGGTTCGAATTTGCCCTTTTGATCTCTATGTTGTTGATTCTTAGGATTTTCACGTAGGACAAGATCTCCCACTTGGAATTCTCTAGAGTGAACCTTTTTGTTGAAGGCTTTGGACATGCACTTTTGATAAACCCTCATATGGTCAAATGATGCTTGATGTTTCTCATCTAGAAATTATAACTCTTGAAGTCTCATGACGCATTAGTCTTCATATGTAACTAGACCTTTAAGGGAAACTCTAAGTGAAGGAATCTCAACCTCTAAAGGTAACACTGCTTTAGCACCATATGTAAGGGCAAAAGTGTAAGGAAACTCAGGTGCGGAAACAGCTTCCTACACTAATCTCTAAAGGAAAGTATTGTGCAAATTATTTTAAATCCTTACAATTTCAGATTCATTAACTACTTTAACAATGATATTGCAGCCATATACCATGCATACAGAAAATAGAGAATGACATAATGATTTACCCTGGGGAAACCTTTCGGTAAAAACCCCAGCACTCCAAAACCTGCACAATGTATTAATCAAAACTATTCCAGTTTACAATACACTTGCAATGCAAGCTCTTTCAGAAGATTTCCAACTCTTGAAGACAAATCACGGCAGCATAAAAATGTTCCAATAATACACAAACTTCACCTCTCTTCACAAACCTAAAAAATGTTTATATCATGCACTTCCCTTTTTAGGGCAACTTCCAAAGATAGTCGTATTAGGGTTTTACCATTCTCTGAGAAAATAGGACCTCGAAACCCATAATTGGGGAAGAGTGTACAGTACTCAAATTTATTAGTTGCCACATGTCTTCACCCATCATTGAATCTTCCAGACATAGCTCTTACGTGTCATAGGAATCCATCATAGCTATTTTAGCCATGATCTCCTTACACACAATTCAAGATGCAGACACATCAAGTGGAGTGACACGTCAACATGGAAACTAGACATGTACACTCACACTTAATTACATTATTTGCAGGAAATACATTTTAAAAAACAAATAATAAGAATAGGAATTATCCAAGGTTGAGACACCTTATTCCTAACAAAAAGGATTAGCCCCAATAGGAGTATGAATACTCATTCTATAAGCCCACAAAGCTAGATTTATCTGTAAATGCCAATCTCTACCACTCTTACAAACTGTTCTATGTAGGATTTTAAGAATGGTTTTGTTTGATGCCTCTGCTTGAACATTTCCTTGTGGGAAGTAAATGGAAGACCAATGTTTCTTAATCTTGAATTTCTTGTAGAGTTTCTTAAGGTCTTTATTTTTGAACTGGCCTCCATTGTCTGTGATAATCTCAAAAGGCACTCCATATCGACAAATGATATGGTTCAGAATGAATAGAGAGACTGTCTTGTCTAAGGCAACAGAAAGTGGGACAACTTCAACCCATTTAGTGAAGTAAACAGTAGCAGTGATAATAAACTTGTGTCCACCTAATGAGTTGGGATGAATCTTCCCAACAAGATCAAAGGCCCAAAGCTAAAATGGCTAATGAGATATAGAATGAATGAGCTCCCTGCTTGGAGCATGTATCAGGTTACCATGTTTTTGACACTTTTCACATGACTTTGCAAAAGCTAATGCATCAATCTGCATCGTAGGCCAATAGTACCCCACCCTAAGTAACCTTCGGGCCATGGAAAGACCATTGGAATGTCCCCCATAGATGCCCTTGTGAATGTCAACTAACACTTGGTCAGATTCTTCCTTTTCTAAGCATCTAAGAAGTGTTCCATCTAGACCCCTCCTATACAAATCACAGGAGATAAGGGAATGGCGAGATGCATTTTGGGTAAGGTTTCTGTGTTCAGATCGGTTAAAGGTTTCAGGGTTTAATGCCATCATGAAGGTATGAATAAATGGCACCATAATGGGATGACTCATGACCAACAAGGGTACAAATGACATAACTTTCTTGGGAGTCATAGATAGGGTGATGTAGCTCTTCCACTAGGAATTCAAATCTAGATTAATGTTCCCCTAACTGAAGGAGTGAAGCAAGTGTAGCCATAACATCAGCTGATTTGTTTTCTACTCTAGGGATTTGCTAAAATGTGATAAATGTGAAGAATCATTTTAAGGAATCAACCATTTTCTTGTAAGGTGCCAGTTTATCATTTTTTGTTTGATATTCATCATTGACTTGGTTGATTATCAACTATGAATCCCCATAGATGTGTAACTCTGTGATTCTCCATTCTAAGACTATCTTAAGTCCATTTGTTAAAGATTCATACTTAGCGATGTTGTTTGTACATGGGAACAATAACTTGTAAGACTTAGGAATCATGTACCCATGAGGAGAAACAAACAACATACCAGCTCCTGAACCTTTTGCTTAAAGGATCCATCAAAGAACATCTTCCATGTTCTTTCAGTCATATACCTAAGGTGTTCATCTGGGAAGTCAACTTGAATAGGTGCATTATCTTGTATTGGGAAATTAGCCAATTGATTTGCTATTGCTTGTCCTTTGATTGCTTTATGCTCAATGTACTCTATGTCAAACTCTGAAAGGATCATCATCCATTTAGCAAGTCTACCTGTGAGGGAAGACTTACCTAGTAAATACTTGAGTGGATCTATTTTTGCTATGAGGTGTATTGTGTGCACAAGCATGTAATGTCACAAATTTTGGGAAGAAAACACCACTGCAAGGAAAGCTTTCTCAATGCTAGTGTAGTTAACCTCATATGAAACAAGAGTACGACTAATGTAGTATATGGCTCTTTCTTTTCCATGTTCATCAAGTTGAGCTAGTAATGCCCCCAAGGAATACTTTGTCACTGAAATGTATAGAATAAGTGGTTTCCCTAGGGTAGGAGGCATTAAAATGGGAGGATTTTCCAAGTATTTCTTGATTTGATCTATGCTCTTTTGACAATCCTCATTCCAAACATAGTTGACTCCTTTGTGTAAGTTCTTGTTGAAAGGTTGAGCTCTATCTGCCAACTGTGAAATGAATCTCCTTATGGATTGAAGATGTCCTTGGAGACTCCTCATTTGACTAATGTTTTTAGGAGGTGGCATATCCATGATTGCTTGGACTTTTTTAGGGTCTACCTCTATTCTTTTTGCTGAAATGATGAATCCTAGTAGTTTTCCAAAGGTGACACCAAATACATACTTTTTAGGATTTAACCTTAGTTGAAATTGTTCCATGTGATCTAGAATGACTTCTAAATCATCTAAGTGTGTGTCTCTTTTCTTAGACATGGCCAAGGTGTCATCCACATAATCTTCCATGTTTTTATGCATCATGTCATGAAAAATAGTTGTCATAGCTCGTTGATAGGTGGCTCTTGCATTTTTTTAATCCAAAAGGCATAATGTTCCAATAATAGGTACCCCATGCACAAGTGAATGTAGTCTTTTCTTGTTCTTCAGGAGCTATTTTAATCTGATTGTATCTAAAAAACCATCCATCGAGGAATAAATCTCATAACCCGCAGTCATATCCACTATCATGTCTATATTGGGAAGTGGAAAGTCATCCTTTGGGCATGCTCTATTGACATCTCTAAAATCAGTGCAAATTTGAATGGATTTGTCATGTTTGGAAACTGGTACAATGTTTGATATCCATTTAGCATAGTCAATAGCTCTTATGAATCATGCACCAAGGAGTTTCTCTAATTCAGCTTTGACTAGGAGAGTTATGTGAGGATGCATCTTTTTCAATTTTTGTTTAACCGGTTTGACACCCAAAGCTATGGACAAGTGATGCATGATAAGATTAGTGTCCAACCTTGGCATATTTGAATAATTCCATGCAAAGTTGATCTTCTTTTTCTATAATAACTTAGTGTAAGCTTCTTTTTCTTGTGGTGACAAGGACTGATCCAAGTGTACTATTTGTGGAGCCTCATCTATACCCAAATTGACTGTTTATGTTGGTTCAATAACCATTGAAGATCTATCTTGAAAGTAGCTAGGGAGGTGATCAAGTACCTCATCCTTAGGCACCTCAGAGAGGTTTTCACCCTTGGATATGTCATTTCTTTTTACTTTTTTTGTTTTTGACACCGCCACACAGTGGTTTTCGCCATCAAAACTCTTATTCTTTTGATTTTATTTTCTTTTTATTTTGTGACTAAGGTACTTGATGTCTGGCTCTTTCATGTTGGTAGTTGATTCACTGGTGGAAGAGACTACGGGTTCAATGGCATTCAAGTAACAGGCTATCTCATAATCATTTTGAAATGTTAAGAGCTCGGGTTCTTGATAGCTTTGGGAACAATCAAGGAGGTTAGGATGAACAAGAGGTAATTCAATGACTAGTTTGAGGTTTTATATGTGATTTATATCATCTCTGGTGACTGAAGATTCAGATTCTATCAAGTATCCTTCTAAGCTACCCAAATCGGGATTCATCCTAACAAGTGAAGAATTGTCCACTAGGGAAACATGTGGGTTCAAATCCTCTAATCCTACACATGACTCATTGGCTACCTCAGGTTGAGAACTATAAGTGTGGATGACATCAAAATCCATGTCAACTGTAGAAGGCTTTGAGAAGGAGTCCCATTCATACTCATATGAACTTGTTTCTGAACTTCGACTAGGATGTTTACACTATGAAGGTTTGGGACGTCTTGATGTGGAAGTTCTAATGTCATCAAGGGTAATACCTTCTCTTTCCATTAAACTAACAAGGTTCTTTCATTGATGTTCTCTGATAGGATCTTCTACATCTGATTCATCTTGTTCTAAGCTTGAAACTATCTCATGAGTAACTAGATTATCTGAATCTCCCCAAAGGAGATTAGTGGAAGGGATCCAATCTTCACACATATCTTTTTGATTTGTCAAATTAGGTATGTATTCTAGTTCATTTTCATTATCTAGCTCATCAAGGATAGGAGTAGTGTGCTTGTTGTGATTCACAAATCCTAGGCCAACCAACTCCTTCAACTTGCATCCAAAAATATCATGATCAAGGGGTTTGGCTCTAGCATCCAATCTGTGACTAAGAGGGCCATGTCCAGGATAGCCCATCTGTTTGAAAAATGTATACCCTCTTCCATAAGCCTTAGGAGAGGGAGAGAAGTTCTCATTGTGCATGTATTTCTCTTCTCTATAAATCCAATCTTTAATAGCCACCTCTTCTTTCTCATCTTGAATAGGCACCGAGGACTCTACAAACGTGTTGAATAGAGTCATAGCTGAAGAGGAAGGTCTCATTTCTTGTGAAGTATTTCCATAAGACCTAGGTGAAAGTGGTAGTGTTGCGAAGGAGTTGAGTTGATACCCCCCCATGCCAAGGTCTACTGACTTGAGCTTGTCTTTACATTCCGCTAAGGTTGCATTGAAGTCTTCTACTTCTCTATTGAGGGGAGCATGAGCACTTGCTAAAATTGAGTTAACAGATAAAGTGTTATCCCTAGGTATACAAATCTCTATTCCATTGTAGGAGAACTTAACACACTAATGATAGGTAGACGACATTGCTTGCATATCATGAATCCACGGTCTACCGAGTAAGATGTTGTATGCAAGGGGGCCAACGTCAACTATTTGGAATAAAACATCTTTTTCAACAGGGCCAATCCTAACAGGAAGGACGGCCAACCCCTTGGAACTCCTTTCCGCCTCATCATAGGCTTTGATAGTGATATTCTTTCTGGTATCTATGACTTGTTCAGAATAACCCAACATCTTCAAAAGACTCAAGGAACAAATATTAAGCCCAACACCCCATCCATCAACACATGCCTAACATGGGTTTTGTGGATCATGACCTCAATATAAAGAGCAAGATTGTGCGGGTGGCTCAATGCTTTATCATCATCCTCTGAAAAGGTAAGGTAATGAGGGCTAGCAATATGATTAACCATGTTCTATAATTGATCAATGTCTAAATTTTTGGGGACATTCTCTGCAAGCAAAGTATCCTCAAGGACTTTCTTGTGTCTCAGGGACAACTCTAAGAGCTCAAAGATCAAAATCTAAGTTGGGGTTCTTTGCAACTGATCGACAAGATTATAGCTTGACTTAGGATTCACTGTTGGTTTTGAGGTGACATTCTTAGATGTCACTTGCTTTGGTTTACTTGGTTGACTTGAACTGGGTCCTCTAATGACAAGGGGACCTTGACTTCATGTGATAACATTGAGATTTTGAGACGACGCTCTAGAGTGAGGACCCCTTAGCACTAGGATGGGTTCTTCATCAAAGATAGGAGGAGAGTCCATGTCTAGATCATAACCATAGGGATCTTTATTTCTCATCATGTTGACATTCTCTTCTACAATTTCAAGCATGTTGACAACATTCTCCATAGTAGTGTAAGTGTAATTGACCTCAGCCTTTCCATTCCTAGGTTTAGAGGTTTCCCCCTTCTCATACTTGGGAAAAGGTTCTTTGAATGCCTTATGGTCAGCATTGTTGTTCAATCCATCTACCTTATTTTTTCCATTCTCAATGAGATCTTGGATGATATGTTTGAGTTTCTAATAGTTTTCAATATCATGTCCAATGCCATTGTGAAACTTGCAAAAGGCTTTCTCATCCCACCAATGTGGCTTAACATTAGGTATATAATGCTTTGCGGGATCTTGAGGATGTACAAGGTTGTTAGCAATGAGTGTTTTCAAGACATCCTCATATGAATCACCAAGTTTTGAAAAATGACGTCTCTCTTTCTTAGGCTTATCTTGGTATCTTGGCTTGCTCTCTTGTTGATGAGATGCATTGAGTTTCATGGCTTGAACAACACTAGACAAGTGTAAAACAACTTGATCTATGGGTTTGGAAGAGTCCACAACTCCATCATTGACCACTTGTTTTTTCCTATTCCAATGTGATTTTTTCCCTTTATCCTTGTTAGGGTTGTTGTTATTTTGACCATTGTTGTTTTTTCTATGTCTGGTCAAAATTTCCTGTTCTCTCAAAACATCCTCAATCCTACATGCGGTTTCAACCATGGTGTCAAAGGAATCAAAAACCATCTTCCTAACTTCATATCGCATTTTGGGAACCAAGTTGTTGATAAGGATGTCAATCTTCTCATTTTTAGGGATGGTCCTAGAGTAGCGAGAGAATTTTCATCTCCACCTTTGCAAGAAAGTGACAAAGGATTCCCCTTGATTTTTCTTTAAGCTGCATAAGTCCAACATGGTGATAGATCTTGAAAGGTTGTATGCAAAGTGTTGGACAAATCTATGGATGAGCTCTTTGAAATTCTTAATGGGGGGAGTTATGTTGGTGAACCATTCCATCACTTGACCCTTAAGACTCCTTGGGAACAATCTCATGAGGTATGATTCATCTTTATGGAACTCAAAACTTGTGATATAGAATTGACGCACGTGATCATGTGGATCTCCATTACCGTCATACTTGTCATATTGAGGGATCTCAACCTTTCTAAGAAAGTATTTCATGCTCACACTCTTGTCAAAAGGATTAGGACAAATTGAGTCAAGTGAGAATGAACTCTTGAGTGCCAACATCTTCTCCATCATACTCTTTAGTTGTTTGATCTCCTCTTCTTGAGATGGCCCTTGCTTCTTAATCTTCTTGTCCACATCAAAGTTGTAGGGGACTCTAGCACCCTTTTTGATTAAACTCTCTAGGAACTTGTCTTTGTTTTGTTCTAAGTATCTATCCACATACTGTTGGAAGAGTGTTTCTTGTTGTATCTTCATGAAGTCTTGGGATTTGAGGTCAAAACTCGAGCTACTACCCCCATATTGTGAACCATGGTGAGTACATTGTGAAGGTTGTCTTGAGTTGCTAGGAGGTGTTCATCTCCTATAATGATCATTTCATGAAGCCCTTATTCCTCTAGGGCTAGGAGATCGTGAAGGTTTTATTGAACGTCTTCCACTTTGTGGAGTTTTATGAGGGGTGGATGGAGGAGAGTTGTTTCCACCACCAACACGCATGTTGTTAAATTGATCATTAAGTTTTTGAGCCAAGAGTCTATCTTTCTCTTCCTGGAAGGTTTTCCTTTCTATCTCCAAAAAGGTTTGCCTCTCGAACTCTAGGAGTTTAAATTTATCTTCCTTTTTAGCTTGTTCATCTAGGAAGGCTTTCTTTTCACACTCAAATCTCTTAAGTATTTCACTTGTGTATCTTGAAGGTGCTTTGAGCAGTGAACTAGGTCTTGAATGTCTAAACAAGTCATTGGTGTATGTTGCATTCACATGAGTGTCATAGGGTTCATCATCTTGGTTTTCAATTTGTGATTGTTCTTCTTGATAGGCTTACCTCTTCTCTCTTTCATCCCTTTGTTGTGCATCCAAATATCTAGTTGAGATAAGGGGTGAGACTAGTTGATTTTCACGAGAGGAACTGCCAAATAGAATGGTATCTCTATGTCTTTCAAATATGTCATCAAGGCTTTTATCCATTTCTTCCCTCTCTCATTGAGTCATTGTTTAACTCATATCCATGTCTGAGTGAGAAGATGCTAAGGGTGTACTCAACTCACTAAGATTACTCTTGGGATCAAACCAAACTTCTGAGTTATTCCTGGGTGATTGATCAAATACGGGTTCATTTCCCTTACATTTTTGGTGAGTTTGAACTAAGGGTAATTGGTTAAAGACTACTTGAGGTCGCTTTCCTTGATTTACTTGATATCTTGTTGTAACTAACATGAAAGAAAGGGCACTAGGTGATAGGATGACCCTAAGAAACATTGGTACCAAACTAGGATAGTAAAAGCACTCACTTGTCCGAAAGAGAGGTGATAAGATAGAATTTTTGCAAGAGGCATAAACCAACACTACCACAGAGGTGCCCACTCAACAGGTGAATACCCTAACACATATGGATCAGGAGGATGATTTACCCAAGTTATATTGATTGAATTTGAATTTTTATGGAAGTGAATGGACAAGAGATTACTAAAACTCTCCAAGTGTGTTATCAAAGGATCCAAAGGTTTATCTTCTCAACAAGGATGGTTTTTAGCTCATCGACTCCAAGCAAGGTCACTCGTGAAATCAAAGATTACTAGTTCAAGAGGTTAAAACAAAAGAATCCAAGGTGCAAATAGGCCTCTAATAGTAGGGTAAGTGACCTGATCTGACCTGGATTGATCGAGGAAGACTGGAAATGACAGGATAGAAAATCAAGCAAGTTGTAAAAAGTTGATTTTTTGACTCGGGAACTTGGTTTTTGTTCATTTTAATTGACCAATTAGATGCACTAACAGATTCTTATCATTAATCAGACACACAAGATAGCAATCAGGGAGTTCAAGAAAACAATTGTCTTCAAACAATGAGCAAGGGACAAAGCAACCTTGCGCATAAACAAGAATAGTGACGTAGTATCCTACTCCCTAAGAATTCTACTTATGTCTGTTCTCAAAATGTTTTTCAATCATGCACATAGTCCTAAAAAATAAAAATTTGGTTGCACTATGGTTCGTAGTAATGGTCAACTTTGCAACTCTTGCAATCTCAAGTGGGCGAACTCCAATCCAGACGCACCGAGGTTTTGACACATTCCGAGAATTTAATCAATTAGAGATACTAAGGAGACCTGACAGCCCAACAAGAAACCACACCTATGGAGATTTCTTCCACAAGGACATTTATATAGCAGTTGTTGCTACCACGGAAAGAATGGCTAATACCACTTGAGGTTCCATCCACGTAGTTTACCCAATAAAGGGAGTTTCCACTACGGTTATCCCTCTCTAACAAGGAAGACTCACAATATGGACCACATGGGGACTTAGCTCAAATTCAAGGGTTCTGAGTTTCTAATGTGCCCAAAAGGGAACAGAGCATAATCTTCTAGCCTCTTCACCTCACCCAAACATAGCAAGCAAATTAATTGACATGCTAAGTTGCAATCACCTCACCAAGGTTTGTATGCCAACAATAATGACTATTGATCTCTCTAAGTGGGACCAAGAGAAAACGTACCATCAAAGATTGAAGACTAAACCAAGGTTTGTATGTTAACAACAATTACTATCGATCTCTCTAAGTGGGACCAAGAGAGAACATACCCTCAAATATTGAAGACTAAACCAAGGTTTTTATGTCAACAACAATAACTACCAATCTCTCTAAGTGGGACCAAGAGAGAATGTACCATCAAATGTTGAAGACTAAACCAAGTAAGACCATGAGATGATAACAAGTCCTTCCCTACCTACAAGGGGATCTATCTTTGAGAAGAGCTTCACATGTAAAACAAGTGAATGAAGCCCACTCTCTCAAGAATGCCACAAATAGTGTTCATACGGCCTAATTACTATGTGAGACATATATGAAAGAAAGAAAATCTAGATTCATTGTTTCCTTTAGAGCAAAATTGAAGTGTGGTCTATGAAAGCAAGAAATCACTCAAGTAAGACACATGAGAGGTTCATTTTAATTTTCAAAATCCAAATGTTATAGAGATGCAACAAAATACCTCAAGTCCAAAGCAATGCACTTAGTAGATTTTACCTTATTTTTATTTTTGTTGAGCTTTTCCGTGCAAGCAAGCCACGAACTCTCCAACAAGAAAACAAGCAAACAAGATATGCAACGTATATTCAACTTATGCAAACCCTAGGGTTAGATTTGAAAATCAATTGTTAGGAGAAATAATAACCAACAAATAATCCAAATGACAACTCATATCATGCATTGAACCATGTGAAAAATAAGTACATACTCATCACAAAATTTTATTATATTTTATTTTTTCCCATTTGACCTAGTCAACAAGATCTAATTTTTTTGATATGATTTCAGCCATAAAAATAGAAATTCAAAATGGATACCCCTACTAAAAAATAGAGATCTTTTCAAAAATGTAAAAATTTTAGAAAATTCTCTTCATTTGTGCCCTAAAGACCCATTTTACTAGAACAGACCAGTTTTTGTAAATTGACTATTTAAGCTATGATATTGCATCCAAATTTAAAACATAAAGAATGGACCCCTGTAGAATTTAAAGAACTTTTTGAAAATGTAACAATTTCCAAAAAATATGCTGATTTGCATCGAAAATTAATTTTTTATGAAAAATAAAGAAAAAAATATAAAAAAGTCACAATACCTTGGAAAATTTTGAATTTTTTACTAAAGTTTTTTTAATATGTTGTCAACTTGCAAAAAAAAAATTAGACCGAAACTCCAAGCCATTTGGGAGATATGATCAAATCTTTGAAAATCTAGGGTTTTAGTCTCCAAGCAAATTTGCACAAGGGGGTTAGCTCCAAAAATAACCAAAACCAGCATGTAAAGGTGGGTTGCCCTATGGTGGGCACCAAAAATGTGTGTTAAAATGTTGACACACTTCTATGAGTCATTATATCCAAGATTTCTCAAGAATGAGGTCTCAAATGGTGACTCATAGCTCTCTATTCATGGAGTGCAAGGGTTTATAATGGAGGCCCTTAGTTTAGACCTAGTTTGTGCCCATGCAAGTACACCATTAAAATGAGAGATTTAAAGAGGAAAATCAAGAATGATAGCCTCCATGATCATCAAATATGCATGCAAATGAAAATGGAAGTTATTCTATATGATAACAATGCATGAAAGCAAACTAATCTATGAAAGGAAAAATGCATGTAAGATTATTCTATGAAATGAAATATGAATCTAATCTACCATGCAAGTAAAAGATTAATCTAAATGGATTGCCATGGAGGCATGAGAGAATAAGACAAGAAAAGAGAAGTTGCAATGTTCAAGCTCAAGTGCTCAAACTCTCCTCCAAAATCGCTCTCCAAACCTGCAGCATAAAAATAACATAAAATTTGGGTCTCTAAAATCTGGATCTACAAAATCTCCATGCCTAAATGAGAAGGAGAGGGCTCCTTATAAAGGATTTAGAAATGAATGGATGATCAAGATTAAGAGGAAAAAATAAATGAGCAATGGTGTAGATTAAATCTTGGTTGATCCATGTGCTCAAGATTCTCAAGAGGAAAAATCAATGGACATGGTTAAGAGGCAAAAGGAGATTCCACTCATTTTGGAAAGTGTGCATTCAATGTGTAGACAAAAAGTATTTTTCTTTTTATTTTTATTTTATTATTTATTTATTATTTTTAGCAAAGTGGTTTTCATTATTTAATTAAAAAAAAAATTATTTATTTAAAAGAGATTTGTTCTTTTAATTAAATGTGACTTAGGATAAAGTGATTTTATTATTTAATTAAAAGATTTTTTTTATTTAATTAAAAGGGAGCATGTTCTCTTAATTACATAAAACTTAGGATAAAATGATCAAACCTTAGGAAATATTGAAATATTTGAATTAATTACGATTTGATCAAGGAAATTGATTTGAATTGAAAATATTGCAAAGCATTGATTCGGGAAATGATAAATTGATGAATGGGGGCCCAAAGTCTAGGTGACCATTTTAGGGTGCATACAGTATCAAGTTGTTATCCACCCTTATTGCAATGTCAAAAGCAGTTGGTAAATAATGATCTCCCATTGACTGAATCTGTAGTGCTATGTTGTTATTCAAAGACTTAAGGCAAAACAAGAAATCATAATCATTTGAGGGTTTTACCAGTGCTAGAATTTTGTCCCACGTCCTTTGAAAGCAATAATTAAAATTTGAAATTTGCTCATGTGGAGTCCTTTTGATTATAGTTAGTTGCTCCACCAATGAGAGATGTTAAAACTTATCTTAAAAAATTCAATTCAATTGTTCTCCTTTTTCATCCAATGTAGAAATTGAATCGACATGTAACCCCCTAAACCATTGTAGGGATTTTCCCTTAAAAGAGGCTACCAAGAGATTTAATGCAACATCTTGTTCAGTCACTTAATGTAAACTACATAAAGAGATCGTATCTCAAATGTGCTCAATAGTTGTAACATGATATTCGCCCATAAAAAATGGTAAGCTTTTTAGGGCTACTCCCAAAATATCATGATGTTGGGAAATATTCAAGGGAATCTCTAGGTTAAATGCAACAAAAGGATGATTCCTAGCCATTGGAGGGGGAACTAGTAAAACTAGATTTGCAATAGTTGGTTGTGCCTAATTAACTATTGGTAACTAACTTGTAGATGCTAGAAAGTGATTTGTAACTACTGGTAATTCTGAATGAGAATAGCTAAGAACACCATAACTGCTAGGAAATGAGAAATCCTCGAGTAATTGATCAACAAGGTCTTCAAAACTTGCAAAAAGAGGGTTTTCAAAAGCTATAACAATAAAATTAGAATTAGGAAGAGCTATTCTTCCTGAATAATTGGTCAATCTAGCAACTCTTATTATTGTCCTACCTCCCCTTATTGCTAGTTGAAGCTCCTAATATTCAAATCCTTCTCTACTCTATCTGGTTTGAACCTTTCTCATATGCAAATATTGAATTTGATGAAAACCAAAGAATTAGAGTCTCCAATTGCCTAAAAATTACCTTCATCGAGGCTGTAAACTATTATTTACACAAAAAAAAAAACATAAAAAGGCGTAACTCAACAGAACTAAAAATAAGTTTGTGTCCCACTAGGCGTGCCAAAATTTGTTGTCACAAAGGATTGCACCTATTTATGACAAGTTCAAAATCAAACAATCCTGTGAAACATGGAATGACCTTCAAGCTTGTGGGTATTCCTAAAATGAATATCAATCTTTGGAGAAGGATGGTTCCTATCGGTATCACCTAAAACTATTTTTTTGAACATAAGGAAAGGGAAAGAAGGATATGTTTAAATCAAAACTATTTCTAAAAGGTGATGCATCAAATGATGAAACAAATACATAGCTACTCAATCTACAAATAACCCACTAAAGAAGTGTAAAGGATAAAATATTGATGAGGTCCTAGGGCAATGGCTTGCACATAAAAGAGACCCCAAAACCAATATTTTAAACATACATTTGAACTGTATTGATGTGGTATGTAAATGTAGATGATTAATATTGAAATTAAGAAATAAAGGTACTTACCTCCGAAAAAGAATCGGCTGAAAACCCTATCAAACGATCTCAAAGACTATTGATTTTTGAATTTTACAACCGAAACTGCAAGATCTACAAAACCCAGAAATCTTTTTTCGAGATGAGATCAGCTCGACTTTGACCCTCATAAAAGGTCAAAGGCTACATTTTTATTCTGAAGGTCGATTCTAGCTTTGTTCACAGATCTCGAAAGTTCTCCGAAAAGGGTATCCAAATCTAATCTCAGATCTGAAATTTTGCACCTATACCTGCAAGAAAAATGGTTTTGTTTGTTGGGGGGGAAGGGTTTGCCTTAGTCAAACCCCAATTTAGGAATTAACCTTGAAATTGAATTGAAATTGCTGGAATAAACAAAGTAAATGGAACAATTCACCTTGCTTGAGTTGAAACCCTTGTGAAGGATTCGAATCCTTGAATCCATAAGAATGGATGAATGTAGAATCAAATGTAGGATGTCTCCAATTAATTGTCTTTAGATTTTCAACACCAATCTTGAATGGATCTTAAATTTGGAAGAGGCTTGAGTGGAAATGGAGGAATCTTCAACAAGAGAGCTTCATATAGCTTGAATCCTTCAATGGCTACTAATGGATCTCCTTGATGAATTAGATCTTGAATGCTTGAAGTCTTGAATGCTTGAATGCTTGATCTTCTTACTTGCAATTGAGAGCTTGATCATGAAAGTGGATGGAGAAAATGAGAGAGGAAGGCTCCCTTTTATAGCGATCTAGGGCACAAGAGGGGCCTCGTAGAAAACAATAATTAAGGGCCCATGGCACAAAACTCTAGAGAGGTGCACATGGAGAGGAAATTAAATTAAAGTCTTGACATAAAACTCTAGGAGGGGACCACCCTTAATATAGAAATAAAATAATTATTTAAGAGCCTTGTTACAAAATTCAAGGTAGGGCCAACCCCAAAGTTAATTTGAGCATTAGGCACAAAACTTGAGAAAGGCTAATCTCCAATAATAAATTAGGAATCCTATACAAATCTTGAGAAAGGTCCACCTCAAATATTAATTTGAGAATTTGACACTTAATCTGAGAAATAATGGCCCCAAAGAGGGAAAGTGGAAGGTTTTGATGAAACCCCGAAACTGGAAGCTAACCCCGAGAATCCTGGACCCTAGGGTCAAGGACAAGGTTATTCCTGACCAGGTCAGGATTGAGGTTGATCCTGACCAGGTCAGGGTCGAGGTCAATCCTAACCAAGTCAGGGTCAAGGTTGACCTTGACCTAAAAAGGTCGACCTTGACCCTGAGGTCAAGAATCTCAGGTTCATAGTCCAGAATGTTAGGAAAATGCTAAGAAGAAGTGGAAAATGGGGTAGAACAGGGGGAAAAGCTAGATCCAAGTTGAATATCCATTCAAGGTGTTCGACATGACCCAAACCACTTACTCTAAGGGATAAATGCTCTTACCATGGAAGTGCTTCCATTTTAAGATGATACAAGAAGATATGATGAACTCGCAACCCAACCTAATATTCTTTATAAAAACAATCCTTATGACAGGCCCCAATCTTATGATGCTCAAAACAAGAAAATTGCAATGTTTTCACAACTTTGACACACCACTAAACTTGAACACAAACACAGACCTGCACTGTAAAACATCACTTTCTGCATTTAATACTAAAGGAAATTGATAAAAATAAAGGTTATCACAACATAAATACTAAATAATCCACAACAATGCTCAGAACACAAAAAATTTGAGAAGGAATCCAACTTCTATAATGAAAAAATCATAAAAAACCAGCTACAATCTATAAGTTCCAAATACAATATATGCCAAAATTTGTAGAATGCAAAATAATGGCAAAAGGAGAGGACCCTAAAATAATGTAAATCGAATACCTTGTAGAAAGGTCATGCACAAAAAGCAAGATGAAAATTGAATTGGAACTATACTTTGAACTAAACTCAAAATAGACTCTAACTACTAAAAATAGATGTCAATCTCAAAATTGACCCAAAAACATTCATGAAAAGGGGGAGAACTAAAAGAATCTGTATGATGATAGGCTCCGACTCCCCCTCAAACAAGAATGCACCATGTGCAAGCCAAAAATTGATCATAATTGCCTCTATCTACCACAAATAGCTCCTCTAATATGCAAGAAAATAAAAGCCCCTTTCAACCCATATCTGACTAAAAAAATTGCCTCTACATGCCTCTCACAAGAAAACTCCTTTGTAAGCCATGTAGACTCAAAATCTCCCCTCTCTTTATTATTGCATCTTAACTTAATGTTTATTGAATTGGTTTATAATTGACCAATATACTAAACATTAATTACATTAGAATATCTCTACAATAATAAAAGCAAAAAGTACTATTAAACTTTACCTTTTAATTAATATTGATTAAGTGGCAACAAAATTTTGCCTAATAAATATTAAACAAACAATATAGTTGATTATTATATTTTCCTAGGTAAATGAATGTAATACCCATGGGGTATTTATTTATTCATCCCCTTTTAAAACAAACTAAGGCAAAAATCCTTTAATGACATATTGGGATATTTTTTGATATTAGGGTTATCAAACCCTAACTACACTTTCACTTTTCATTTTACATTTTCCTTTGGAGCTCTGTTGTGGCCACCAAGCCTAGGGTTTACTGGCTTTTCCTAGGAATCTTGTGCACTTACTTGAGGCTTCTAAGGAAATTTCAGAGTCTTCTATAAATCTATGAATGTATCTAGTAATTATCCTTTCTTTTGAGTTTTATATGATTAGTGATTCATGAAAACACTCAAATGTTTTTGCATAGCTCAGTATTTCCTTGTTGTTGATACATTTGGTTTGAACTTTTCTAATAATGAATGTGATGCAGGAGTTTTCCTTTTGATACTTAATGAGGCTTCTGGCTATGAGGGTTTGAATCTGTATTGATATCTTTTAAAGATTTCTTGAGGGCTTTCTTTCAATGCAGACTGTGGAAAATAAAACCTTGAATTTATTGATTTGTGTAACTAGAAAAATGATCTCCCCTTTCAACAATGAAAAAATAAATAGATGTAGACCATTTCCTTTTGTTTTCAAATGTGGCCTGAGGGTTTTATAGTTGTGGATTGTATAAAAGAAACCATGGTTGAATTATCTCTTTCATGTTTATTGAATGAGGGTTTTATACATATACAAGACATGACCTCTTCTATTTGTGTATTCTTTTGTGAGGGTTTTTCTCTTTGCGTAGATCGTGACTTCATATACTTTCATGAGGGTTTCAATCTATTGTCCTGACTTCCATAAAATAAAACATGTTCTTTCCTTTAATAAAACTCATTATGATTTGAAAGACAAAGCCTCATTATCATTTAAAAGAGGATGCTTCCTTTTATTATCATTGATTGATCATGTATTTGACATTTTTTGCAAGTGGAATCAATGCTTTAAAAGAATTTTTGTAAGGCATCCTTTTTTCTATATTATCTTCATTGCATAATGGTTGGAGCTATTCTATATATCTGCTCAAACTATAATTTTCTCCTATTTTGATATGCCACAATTATCTTGATTGAAACCTTATGGTGAAACATAGCTGTGGTTGCAATAATTGAAGGGTTTCAACTTCAAGGCATTTATTTTCAATGTTATGTTTGATATTCACTCTTCTTGATATTTATGGAACTATTCATGATAATTGTGACTCTTTCATCTATTATTCACCATTTGTAATGTCATTATTCATAGGAAAGTATCCTATTGACGGATCATTGTATTTACTTATTCTTGAGAACAAACATTTTTTTCCATATGAAGACCATCAACCCTTTGATGAGACCACTACCTTCAACCTATAACATGTTGAGCCATGCATGTTACATAGACCATTATCATTTCATTTGCACCATTGTGCATGTTTATCTTTGTACTTTTACTATTATGGAAATGATGTATTCTTGTCCCTATAGTAGAATTATTGTATTGAGATCTTTTAATGTGGTTCATTCCTAAATGCGTACTTGTGAAACAACAACCTCTATTTTACCTTACCTTTGATGATTTGGCATTATGGTAACACCTTTCTAAATTAACATGCTCTCTATTTATTGCTTTGTCTTGCATAGTGACCTATTACATATGTATCTTAATAAACTTATTATGCATTCTTTTATGTTTATGATAGCTCCAATGACTTCATATTTACCAATTTGATAAACTCTAGCAACAAACAATATTTCTTTGGTACCACTATGCACTTAGTTATTGTTGTTCTTTGTATGCTCCTTCAATGTTGATGGTCATGATAGTTAATGTTTGTTGATGTTTAAAACTCCATTTTCCAAATTTGATCTATATATTCATTGTGGGTCTCCTTTTTTTTAATAATCATCCTCATTTCATAATAGTAGCACCTCTATGAAATAAGGTGTTACTGCATTGTGTCCTTTCATGAGGTATTAATATTGTTACTTCCATAAGCAATCTGATGCTCTGATTCTTGTTGAATAATTTGTAATTGTTCCTAAACACAAATAATACTTTTCTTTGTCATATACCGACTGTCCTTATAATGGAAACACCTCGTCAATCATAATCATGCTTTTGTACATGCTATCTGAAACTATTTGATATTGTTATCTCAATACATGTAGTTGCACTTTGATTTTCTTGCCTTATCATGATACATGTAATTGCATCTTCTAAATGATATTGTTCTTGATTATCTTTTAATTTTGATCACTATACCACTACACACATGTTGTTGCTTCTATAATGTTTGATGCATCTAACTCATTGTACCACATTGCTATGTCATGTTGGGCATCTGCATATGTAAAGGAATTTTTCAAATTATGTGCAATCCTGTAGTTAATGATTATTGCCTCCATGTTTTATTTATCCTTATGTATCCTTTTTCTAATTGTTGTTACAAATCTTAATAATACTAGAGTTATTCTTTTAATCATCACCATTAGTTATCGTATTCAACATGTTATTTCTGTAGCTATTATTATTGTATAATCTTTTATACTTCAATAACATAGTATCTCTATCATTGCATCCACATATTGATAATCACTCCCTTTCCATCCTATAGCTCTTCTTTTCCATGATAAAATTATTTTTTGATTTTCTCCTTTGAATAATCTATATAGTTATTTAAGGAATTTCTTGACACTTTGAATGCATTCTGAAGCTGGAACTATATTTTATCATTTAGAGAATGTATTCATGTTACACGTTGATATGAAATATGGTTACCTTTCACATTGAATATCCTCATTTGTTATAGTTGATTCTACTTAATGATCTATCAATATCAAGGATGTCTCTTTTCCATTAAAGAGTATTGGAAATTATTTTTTCCTTTTCTTAATATATTTGCATGCATAGTTATAACAGTTCTTTCTTTGTGACCTATAAGAGATAAATTATAATTCATTCACTCCTTGACTCTTGATATAATTTTTATCAATTATTTCTCTATATACCCATAACATTAAACACTCTAGGGTTTCTCTTTGCTCATTTTGTTCTTGATACCTGATGTAAACACCCTTTCATTAGATTTTGTAGAATTCCTTGTATCCTTCTAAATATATACCATCTTGTTCTAATACTATTATGATATTTGTAGATGATCATGTTGTTCTTTTGATAAGGGTATTGAACTAAAAAAAATCATTTTATAGATGCATGTCCCTTTTGTTGAAGATAGCATTGAAATACGACTCTAAGACATCTGATTATCTCAAGTGATGCATCACATCACTTGAGACTATGATCGATTATGTATTTTCATCAATAAATATTGTTTGATAAAGAACTAATTAATAAACTATCAATTATACATTCCATTAACTGAACAAGTTAATAACACCAATAATACTAATTGGTTTTATGTCTGCAAACAATTACTAAACATAATTGTGATTATAATTAAACAAAATGGCATGAGACTAAAATACATGATGAATGGATTCAAACCATTTCATCATGCAATTATAAGATAACATTGATGTTGTCTTCATTATTACCAAACGTAGACATTTAGATCGTCGTCAAAGACATATATCGAAGAGGATATATAAACATTGAAATCATAGAATATATAAGTTCACGGTATATAATATTTCAACATATATTATCATACACATATATTGAAGAGGATCATAGTATATATACATAATATCACAACATATACGATTGCAGAGGATAACACATAAAGCATGAGATGTACATCGTTGAGGATATATATACTTATTGCAGAATCATAAACAAGTATATTACAAAGAATATATTTATTGGATTACAGACATTAATACGTATTGGAGATACATTTTGCAAATCAATATTGATCTTGACAATTATATTTAGACCTTAACATTTTGATTATTATATTAAAAAATTCTTGTTGGGTTTTTCACCTTCAAAGTTGAAGGTTTTCCCAGGGTACCTTGGTGTATTGTGTTAATTAGTGCTTTCCTTTTTTTATATAACTGAAAAAAAAAACATGGTATTAGAGTTGGCTTGAAAAGGATCATGATCATACTTATTTAGTAGTGAAGTTATTATTCATCTCTCATATTCAAGGTACAATATCCAGTCACAAAACGGTGTTCGGGCTCAAGGTCAAAGATAGACTTGAAGGTGGCTCAAACTTCACTTCACAGAAGTTTAGAGTAGTGATTGCACTTGAAGAAAATGACCTCTTTTAGTTTGTGGAGAAAGATCTATCTAAAATCGATGAACAAGCAGAGAAACTTCTATTAAAAAAGAATGTCATTAAAGCAAAGAAGCTTTTAATTGACTTTGTAAAGGATCACTTAGTGCCTATCATTTCCAAAATGATAAATGCAAAGGACATGTTCAAAACCTTGGAAATTCTATATGAGATCAACAACACAAGTAGGGATCTTGCATTGAGGCAACAACTTCATCAAGTCAAAATGCCGAAAGGAGAATCAGTCATCTCGTTCTTCATGAAGATCTTAGAACTAAGGGATCAACTAAGTGCAATTTGGGACCAAGTTATGAATAAAGACCTTGTCATGATAGCATTTAATGGTCTCCCTCAAACTTGAGAACCTTTTATCCAAGGTATTAGTGAGATATCTAAACCACCTAAGTTTGATCACCTCAAAACTGATTGTATTCAAGAAGAGTCTAGGCTGAATGCAAGAGGAATTATCAAAAGATATCAAAATGAAGACACTCATGTTCTTTACACTCAAACTATGCAGAAGTAAGGGAGAAATTGGAGAAAAGGAAACTTCAAGAGGAAGAGAGATCAAAGATCGGACTCTGCATCTAATTTTAAGAAGATGAAGAAAGATCTCTCTCACATTCAATGCTTTAGATATGACAAGTTTGGTCACTACGTAAGAGATTATGTTTCAAAGCCTAAGAAACAAGTAGAAAACATTAATGAAGTCTCAAGGGAAATAAAAGACAAATCAAATGGATTCCTCTTCATATTTACCCTATCAAGTAGTGTTCCCAGGGATAGTGACTTCTTAACATCAAAGGATATCAAGAAAAACTCTTGGATTTGGTAGAAAGGGAGTATAGCCTTTAAGTGATCATTAAAGATGATGGAAGCTATTCATTAAAATGATTTGGTACTACATCACTCAACCTATAATTTGGGATTTCTCTTCATCTAAGTAATGTCTTATTTATGCTAGGAATCAAGAGGAATCTCATATCTATTTCATCTTTGGAAGATGATGGTTATCAAGTAGCATTTTCAAAAGGGAAAGTTCTTATTTGTCCAAATAATTCCAGCATCAAGTCTACACTAGTGATTGGGAATTGACATGAGAGCTTGTACAAGCTCTCTATACATCTAGTTCAAGCTCTCCTACATGACTCTTCTAGTTCCAGCGAACTATAACATACAAGACTTGGGCATATACATTATAAATCTCTTCCATTATTAGAGAAAATGGTTAATGGAATTCCTAAACTTAGTCATGTACAAAATGGTACTTGTAAAGGGTGTGCTATGGGTTAAAATATTGTGTCTATTTCACACTAGTGAAAGTAGGTCAAAAGAAATATTAGAACTTGTACATTCTAATTACGTGGTCCAATGTCAATGGAATCCCTAAATGGATTTTTGTATTATGTGAATTTCATAGATGTTTACTCTAAGAAGACTTAGATTTATTTTTTAAGGTCTACAGAGTCAGATGAAGTCCTATGTAGATTTAAAGAGTTTAAGGCTCAAGTAGAGAACTTATCTAGAAAGAGAATTAAATTTTTAAGTTTGATAATGGAGATGAATACACTTCTGGTAGCTTTTGTGTTTTTTGTGTTGAGCCAGGAATCAAGAGAGAGTTTTGTGTCCCTTACAAACCTTATGGGAAGAAGCCTCTAGAACTACAGTCTATGTTTAAAATAGATGCCCTCGTCATATATTGTAGAATGTGAATCTAAAAGAAGCCTTTTTAGGAGTTAAGTATGATGTTAGTCATTTGATAATCTTTAGTTTTCCATTTTATGCCCATGTAATTACAAACAAAAGAACCAAGTTGGAACCTTTTGGCAAGAAAGGAATATTTGTGGGTTACAGTGAAAAATCTAAAGCATACATGATTTGTATTCTCAGTTATAAATATATAGATGTAAGAAAAGATGTTACTCTTGAGAAAGATATTGCTTTCATAAAATATAAATGTTCATGCATGGGAATAAATGAAGATCAAGAGTCTCCTCAAGACATGGACATTGATCATACTCTTGAGATTTAGAGGGATTCCACTAAACCTGAAGAGACTCATGATCCAATTGAGCCTTTGGATCCTACTAATGGGCCTAGAGATATTATTGTGAATAAAAAGAGACCTCTTTGGGAAAGGACAACTATGTAGGAGGCAAAATAGTTTGTAGCTCCAAGATACACTTTAAGAGAAAGGAAAAGACCAGATAGATTCTCTAGCTATGTTGCATTAATGTGTAATGTCATTGAGAGAAAACCTTCCAGTGTTGAGGAATCCTCAAATCAAAAATTCTAGAAAGATGATATGGATGAATAATATCAATTTATCATTAAGAATGATGTTTGGGATATTATGTCTGGACCTGAAGGGAAATCAGTTGTATCTTTCGAATGGCTATTCAAGATTAATCATGTAGTTGATGGAAGCATTGATAAATACAAAGCTATATTTTTTGCACGTGGTTTCTCTTGGAAAGAAGGAATAGACTATGAAGAAACTTTTTCTCTAGTTGCTCAATATACTTCCATCAGGATCATCATTGTCATTGCAGCAGTTAAAGGTTAGAAGCTACATAAGATATATTGTGAAGATAACTTTTCTCAATGGTGTTATTGAAGAAGAGGTTTTACATTGAGAAACCTGAAGGCTTAATTATTCATGAGAAAGAGTCTCATGTGTGAAAATTAAAGAAATCCCTACATGGTCTTAAACAAGCTCCTCGAGCATGGTAAGAAAGAATAGACTGATTCCTGATGAGTTTCAGATTCTACAAGAATGATGTTGATCTGAATCTATACTTCAAGGTAGTCAATGGTGCATCCTTAATATTGGTACTATATATAGATAAATTATTTATTATAGGAGAATAACATCTCATCTCTAAATGCAGAAAGGAGTTGACTTCATAATTTGAGATGAAGGATCTAGGACCCATGCATTTATTTCTAGGACTGGAAGTATGATAATGATGCAAAGGGTTTGGGTCCTAGTCTTTTCCCCAAGGTTTGTAACCTTCTCTAATCATCCAATGATTAATTTAGTGTGATCTTCACCACTTAGGATCTCCAAGACCCTCTTCACCAACTTCTCCTCCAAGGTATAGTTGGCATCTAGAAGATACACTTCCTCCAAGACCAATTATGCCTTCAATCCACTAGGCTCCTACTCTAGGACTTCTCCTTTAGAACCCCAAACCCCTGCTTTGGATCTTCCCCCACTTCATTTTAACTTCCAACTAGCTTCTTGTCCCTTCAAAAACATTTAGAACCAACCCATACACTTCTGGACACATTACCAAGTCATTAGGCATCAACTTAATAAGTGGCCTAATTGGCTTAAATCCTATTAGGCCTATTTTCTCTGATTTTGGCTTCTAGCTTCCAAAATCCCCAAACACCCTCATAGAAGACCTTGAAAATACTCAAGGTATCTATCAACCCCTTCCAAATCCTAAGTTTAAGATTCTCAATGCACCCACAACCCTACTAACTAGAAGGCCCTAGTTTTAAGCCTATTAATTAGGCCTCTAGACCAGTTTGCATAAAAGACCATCTAATTGGTCACCAAACTTCCAAAAACCTTCCCAAACCTCTTGAATCCTTTAGGAGAATCTTAGATTTTTCCACAAATGCATCTAAGTTCTTTCTCCAAAGTCATGGGTGCACATGCCAATTCCTTCTATACCCTGTCCTGGCTCACTTGTCTTTAGCAGTCAGCCATAGGGATTCCAATATGGCCTTGGCCTTGAAGCCTTGGTACCACAAAATAAATGGAAACAAAAACTATAAATACAAACTCTAACCTAACATCCCCCATGGTTTCATCCATTTCTACTGGTGGATGTTCAAGTTAGAGCTCTTCCAAGCATGGTGGCTCTACGAATGAGTTTCACAGACCAGTGGCTTGAAAGACTTGCCAAATCGCACTCCTCTAACCTATGCACAAATGAATCAATGCAAAATAAAGATGAAACACCAAACTAAACCTCCATGGATTTGGATCACTCCAATCAATCTGTACAGGCCGTACAACTCACAGTGAAACCCTGCAGATAGTGAACTATCAATACATGGTGTCCGTACAAGAAGTTCTTAATCATGAAATTCAAATCAAAGCTTCATTAACCTCCAAAATATTTCATCCTCTTGATCATATACCAAGCATGAGTGGTTATAACCAACATAACCACCATTTGAGCAACTTTACAAAAAGTTGCAAAAGTTGCTTAGCAACTTTTTGCCCAAGGTCTCATTTATCTTATTAGACCTATCCAAAGACTAGGACTGATTCCTAAGTCCTAAAAAAATTCATTTAAGGGCCTAAGACCTTAATTAGGCCATTTATAACAAAAATCCAACATCTAGAAACTTTTAAGGCCATTTAGATTGTTTGGGTCCTAGTCTTTTCCCCAAGGTTCCTAACCTTCTCTAATCATCCAATGATAAGTTTAGTGTGATCTTAACCGCTTAGGATCTCCAAGACCCTCTTCACCAACTTCTCCTCCAAGGTATAGTTGGCATCTAGAAGATGCACTTCCTCCAAGACCAATTAGGCCTTCAATCCACAAGGCTCCTACTCTAGGACTTCTCCTTTAGAACCCCAAACCCCTGCTTTGGATCTTCCCCCACTTCATTTTAACTTCCAACTATCTTCTTGTCCCTTCAAAAACATTTAGAACCAACCCATATACTTCTAGACACATTACCAAGTCATTAGGCACCAAAATAATAGGAGGCCTAATTGGCTCAAATCCTATTAGGCCTATTTTCTCTAATTTTGGCTTCTAGCTTCCAAAATCCCCAAACACCCTCACATAAGACCTTGAAAATCCTCAAGGTATCTATCAACCCTTTCCAAATCCTAAGTTTAAGATTTTGGATGCACCCACAACCCTACTAACTAGAAGGCCCTAGTTTTAAGCCTATTAATTAGGCCTCTAGACTAGTCTGCATAAAAGACCATCTAATTGGTCACAAAACTTCCAAAAACCATCCCAAACCTCTTGAATCCTTTAGAAGACTCTTAGAGCTTTCCACAAATGCATCTAAGTTCTTTCTCCAAAGTCATGGGTGCATGTGCCAATTCCTTCTATACCCTGTCCTGGCTCACCTGTCTTCAGCAGTCAGCCATAGGGCTTCCAATATGGTCATGAAGCCTTGGTGCCACAACATAAATGGAGAAAAAAAAATATAAATACAAATTATAACCTAACATCCCCCATGGTTTCATCCATTTCCACTGGTGGATGTTCAGGTTAGAGCTCTTCCAAGCATGGTGGCTCTACAAATGAGTTTCACAGACCAGTGTCTTGAAAGACTTGCCAAATCACACTCCTCTAACCTATGCACAAATGAATCAATGCAGAATAAATCTGGAACACCAAACTAAACCTCCATGGATTTGGATCACTCCAATCAATCCGTACAGGTCATACAACTCACAGTGAAACCCTGCAGACAGTGAACTATCAATACATGCGTTTGTATAGGAAGTTCTTAATCATGAAATTTGAATCAAAGATTCATTAACCTCCAAAATATTTCATCCTCATGCTCATATACCAAGCATGAGTGGTTATAACCAACATAACAACCATTTGAGCAACTTTACAAAAAGTTGCAAAAGTTGCTTAGCAACTTTTTGCCCAAGGTCTCATTTGGCTTATTAGACCTATCCAAAGACTAGGAATGATTCCTAAGTTCGAAACAAAGTCATTTAAGGGTCTAAGACCTTAATTAGGCCATTTCTAACAAAAATCCAACATCTAGAAACTTTTAAGGCCATTTAGATCGTTTGGGTCCTAGTCTTTTCCCCAAGGTTCCTAACCTTCTCTAATCATCCAATGATTAGTTTAGTGTGACCTTCACCACTTAGGATCTCCAAGACCCTCTTCACCAAATTCTCCTCCAAGGTATAGTTGGCATCTAGAAAATACACTTCCTCCAAGACCAATTAGGCCTTTAATCCACTAGGCTCCTACTCTAGGACTTCTCCTTTAGAACCCCAAACCCCTGCTTTGGATCTTCCCCCACTTCATTTTAACTTCCAAATAGCTTATTTTCCCTTCAATAACATTTAGAACCAACCCATACACTTTTGGACACATTACCAAGTCATTAGGCATCAACTTAATAGGAGGCTTAATTGGCTCAAATCCTATTAGGCCTATTTTCTCTAATTTTGGCTTCTAGCTTCCAAAATCCCAAAACACCCTCATAGAAGACCTTGAAAATCCTCAAGGTATCTATCACCTCTTCCAAATCCTAAGTTTAAGATTTTGGATGCACCCACAACCCTACTAACTAGCAGGCCCTAGTTTTAAGCCTATTAATTAGGCCTTTAGACTAGTCTGCATAAAAGACCATCTAATTGGTCACCAAACTTCCAAAAACCTTCCCAAACCTCTTGAATCCTTTAGGATACTCTTATAGATTTCCACAAATGCATCTAAGTTCTTTCTCTAAAGTCATGGATGCACGTGTCAATTCCTTCTATACCCTGTCCTGGCTCACATGTCTTTAGTAGTCAGCCATAGGGATTCCAATATGGCCTTGAAGCCTTGGTGCCACAACATAAATGAAAACAAAAACTATAAATACAAACTCTAACCTAACATCCCCCATGGTTTCAGCCATTTCCACTGGTGGATGTTCAGGTTAGAGTTCTTCCAAGCATGGTGGCTCTACAAATGAGTTTCAAAGACCAGTGGCTTGAAAGACTTGCCAAATTGTACTCCTCTAACCTATGCACAAATGAATCAATGCAAAATAAAGATGGAACACCAAACTAAAGCTCCATGGATTTGGATCACTCCAATCAATCCGTACAGGCCGTACAACTCACAGTGAAACCATGCAGACAATGAACTATCAATACATGGTGTTTGTACAGGAAGTTCTTAATCATGAAATTTGAATCAAAGCTTCATTAACCTCCAAAATATTTCATCATCATGTTCATATACTGAGCATGAGTGGTTATAACCAACCTAACCACCATTTGAGCAACTTTACAAAAAGTTGCAAAAGTTGCTCGAGCAACTTTGCAAAGTTGCTTAGCAACTTTTTGCCCAAGGTCTCATTTGGCTTATTAGACATATCCAAAGACTAGGAATGATTCCTAAGTCCTAAAAAAATTCATTTAAGGGCCTAAGACCTTAATTAGGCTATTTCTAACAAAAATCCAACATCTAGAAACTTTTAAGGCCATTTAGACCAAATGGACCACTAATCTTCCTTAAGCTCATTTCGCTCTTACAATAAAATGAAAGGATCCAATCCAATGGATCTTTATTCCAAACTCCTAACAAATTATCACAAACTCCTAAGATGCCTAAACACTCAGTAACTCATCATGGTGGGAGGTGCCCTGCACCATACTCCCCTGGGACAAAGAACTCAAGTCCCTTGAGTTAGGAGGTCTTCAATGATGACTCCATGCTGTAAGATGTCTGGCTCGATCATCCAAATTGCTTCAGCATCAGGTAATCCATGTCATTTAACAAGTTACTCCTTGTAAGTGCCTTTCCTTGTCTTCTTGATAACCTTAGTATCCAAGATGCTCTCCAACTTTAGTGGGATTGGGCTTGGCAAATCCTTAACCCATTCAACATCTCCCAAATATGAAAGTGCAGATGGAACTGCGTCTATAGCTGATCCCTTGTAAGGATATAGATCACACACATTGAAGATGGGTGAAATGCCCAAATCAGGGGGCAATTCCACTTCATAAGCATTGTTACCATACTTGTGCAAAATCTTCAAAGGTCCTATCTTCTTCATAAGAAGCTTTGTAGGTTGTCCTTTAGGTAATATCTCCTTCCTAAGATAGGCAAGGACTAGATCCCCAACTTTGAATTGCAACTCACTCCTAGTCTGATCTACTTTGGCTTTGTACTTCTCTCATTGCTTTTGTAAGGTCCTCTTGACCTACTCATGAAACTCCTTCATTTGCTCTGCAAATGTCTCTCCTTGAGCACTTCTTCTATCTTGCAAATGTAGATCCCTCAACTCCAAGATTCCCCTAGGATGAGTCCCATAGACTATCTCAAAGGGGCTCTTACTTGTACTCCTATTAATGGAATCATTGTAGGCAAATTCTATCTGCCCAATGATACGATCCCATGACTGGCCATGCTGCTTTGTCAAACACCTCAACAAATTCCCAAGTGACTTGTTCACTACCTTTGTTGGACCATCAGATTATGGATGGTAGGGGTAGGATAAGGATAAATTGGTGCCTAGCATCTTCCATAGGGTCCTTGAAAAGTGGCCCAAAAAATTGCTATCCTGGTCACTTACTATGTTTAGTGGTAAGCCATGGATCCTAACAATGTCTCTGAAAAATAGTCCTGCAATTTGTGATGCATCATTGGTTTGTTTGCATGGTATGAAGTGTGTCATCTTGCTAAAATAGTCAACTACCACAAAGACACTATCATGTCCTCTAGATGTCTTTGGCAATCCCAAGACAAATTCCATACTCAAGCACTCCCAAGGCCTTTGAGGTATGGATAAGGGTTGGTACAGTCCACTATTGCTACTCTATCCTTTAGCCCTCTGACCAACCTGACATTGCTCCACAAATCTCCTTACATCTGATTGCATCTTAGGCCAATAGTAGTGCCTATTAACTTGCTCTAGTGTTTTATCCACTCCAAAGTGGCCTCCCAAGCTTCCTTGGTGCTTCTCTTTCACAATGTTTTCCCTCATTGAGCATTGAGGGATACACATAAGGTGACCTTTAAACAATAGACTTTCCTACAACACAAAATCACTTAAATCTACTTTGAATCCCTGCATAAACTTTTCACATGCCTCACAGGCATCCTTGAAGTCTTTATCCTCCTTATAGAGACCCTGCAAATATTCCATGCTCACACTTTGCAACTGAATTTCTTGAATAGTTAACACTCTTCTCCTAAGAGCATCAACAACCTTATTACTCACCCCCTTCTTATGCTTGATCACAAAGGTGAAAGCTTGCAAAGACTCAACCCATTTAAGGTGTCTTTGATTCAACTTGTCTTGTTCATTCAAGAAGCTAAGGGCATGATTGTCTGTATAGACCACAAACTCTTTTGGTAGGAGATAATGTCTCCACTTTTTTTAGTGCTTACACCATAGCATACAACTCCAAATCATAGGTGGAGTACTTTTGCTTGGCTTCATTCAACTTCTTAGAGAAGAATGCCACATGATGTCCTTCTTGGCTTAGCATTGCTCCAATGGCTAGCTTGCTAGCATCACACTCAACCACAAACAACTGATTGAAATTAGGAAACCTTAAAGTAGGTAACTCTACAATCCTCTTCTTCAACATTTTAAATCCTTTATTGGTTGCCTCAGTCCATTTGAATTGGCATTTTATTCCACCTTTAATGGTGTTGAGGATAGGTGCACACACATGACTGAAATTCCTCACAAATTTTCTATAGTATGATGCCAAACCATGAAAACTTCTAACATCACCTATGGACTTAGGTGTAGGCCAATCCAAGATTGCCTTAACTTTATCAGGGTCCATCTTCATGCAACCATTAGCAACCACAAAACCAAGGTAAACTAATTTAGTGTTCAAGATCTCACACTTATCTTGATTGATCATCAATTTCTCCTTATGCAACCTCCTTAAGACATACTCCAAATGCTCCATGTGCTCCTCCATAGACCCGCTAAAAATCAAAATGTCATCAAGATAAACTATAAACAAATTTACCTATGAAATCTGCCAACACTTCATTCATGAGCCTCATGAATGTAGTAGGAGCATTGGTGAGACCAAATAGCATCACAAGAAATTCATACAACCCTTCACTTTTCTTGAAGGTTGTCTTCCATTCATCACCAGGTCTAACTCTGATTTGATGGTAGCCTAACTTCAAATCCACCTTAGAAAAGTAGCATGAGCCTCCCAAATTGTCCATCAAGTCTTCAATCCTTGGCATTGGAAATTTGTACCTTATGGTGATCTTGTTGATGGCCCTTGAATCAGTGCACATCCTCCATATACCTCCCTTCTTTGGTGCTAGGACAGTAGGTACAACACAAGGGCTTAAACTCTTCCTTATCAGCCCTTATCTAACAAATCTTGAATTTGCTTAGCTATCTCTGCATTTTGGCTAGGTGTCATCTTATATGCTGCTTTGTTTGGTAAGTTTTCTCTAGGTATGAGGTCTATTTTATGGCTTATCTCTCTCATGGGTGGCAATGCACTTGGCAAGCCATTGTCTACTATATCATGATACTTATCCAATAATGCTTGTATCTCTAAAGGTATGCTAATCTTCTCTTTAGCCTCCTCTTTTGGCTTCACTACCACTGCACAATAGATCTCTTTCTCCTTCTTCATGACCTTTAGGAACTCTTTCCCACTCAAAAGCATAGCACTAGTTCCTACTTTCTTCTCATCACTAGATTCTTCCAATGGATCCATTTCAAACTTCTTTCCTAACTTGGTGATTAGGTAACTATTCTTCTCACCACCATGTATGGTCTTCACATAAAATTTCCATGGCCGTCCTAGTAGTAGGTGACATCCATCCATGGGAAATATGTCACATAGGACCTTGTCCTTATACTCACCAATCTCAAACTCTACCAAAGTTTGTTCATCAACCACTATTTTTTGTCCCTTATTCAACCATGAAACTTTATAAGGTGTGGTATGAGGTATCCTCCTTAATTTCAGTTTGTTAACCATCTCTGTAGACACAATATTCTCAGTAGATCCAAAGTCCACTATAACTTTGCAAATCTTCCCATAAGACTTACAAGTTGTCTTGAACAAGCTCTTCCTTTGTGGTGGCTCTATGGAACTAGGAACTTTTAGCAAAGTCCTTCTCAACATCAGGTTCTCTCCATCCACTACTAGCCATGCCTTGAAAATGGGAGAAGTGACACTTTGTGTGTCATCCTCTTGCACCAACTGATTCCTTCTTTCCCCCATTGAAGATGAAGGACCTTTAGCAGGACACCTACCCATAGTGTGTCCCACTTGGTTGCAATTGTAGTACCTACTAGTGAAGATTGAATTTGCCCTGTCTTGTAACTGAAACCTTCCTCTATATCCTCCTCTTTGAAAAGACCCTCTAAACTGACTGCCACCACTATTATCCATAGACTGATTTTCTTCTTGTCTATTAGGGATCTATCCTCTACCATAGTTGTTTCTGCCTCTGAAACCCCTGTTATTGTTTCCACCTCCGCCTCTTTGTTAGAAATCATTCCTCCTTCTAGCCTTATCCTCTGCCCTCAAAGCTAATTGAAAACACTTATGCATACTTTTAGGAACCATCATGTTAATCTCATCTTGTATCCCTTGTCTTAACCCAATAAGATACCTTGCCACTTTCTCCATTTCATCTTCTTGTCTTCTAGCCCTTAAGCTTAGTTTATGGAACTCCTCAGTATAAGCACTCACTATCATCTCCTTTTGTCTTAGGTTCTGCAACCTTTGATACATCTAGATTTCATAATAAGTAGGCAAGAATTGAGCCCTCAATCTGATTTCCATCCTCTCCCATGCAACTATCTTCTTCTTCCCATTGGCTATCCTATCATCATGCATCATGTTTCACCACACCAATGCAGATCCCTTAAGCCTTGCTTTGTGAACAGTCTCACAATAGGTAGAGATAATCATGTCATTGTCTCTCTCTCAAGGGTAATATATATATGCTATGGATTACCTATCCCCATCATGAAATGCATTTAGATTGTCAACCCAGGGTCGTAGACTTGAAATGGGACAACACAGTTTGTGCACTAAGTTCCTTTAGGAGTCAAAATACTTATGCTACAGGAAGATAAAATGCATGAAAGGAATCTATGCTATTGCTTCAGGAAAGTAAACACACTTGACTATTGAATGGAATTACTGCAAAAAACTTATGAAATGAATCTAAGTCTGTCTAACACTCAAAACATTCACTATACTTGTCTTTGCAAATGCTACAGGAACAATCACAGATATAATGTTGCAGGAATAAACAATAGCTCTATTTGAAAATAGGAAAAGTACAGAAAGAAAATCTATTCTACCTTAATCTAATCCACCTCCCAAGTGGGTCCCCTTGGTTGGCTTCTGCTAACTGCTCAACACAAGAGATAATCCAAAATCACTCTTCCATTCAAATCTTCTTAACTGGTTACATAACTGAATAACTCATGAAGAGCAAAAATAGAGTAACTTCTATTATATTGAATACATTATTCTATCTTTCTCCATTACGTACTAAATTAGTCAAAATCCCTTTATATCAAGGATCGACACTTATTGAAAATATAATAGAAAAGTCTCATTAAATCTCACCACATACGGAGCAGATAAAACAACCATAACATGATACAATTATTGTTGTCAATAGAATAATAGTTCTGAGGAAATGTAGCAAGACTAATTCCCTATATTTTATGGAACAACAGCTCCTTCAAAGCTTAGCACCACCATCGGAATCATGTTGAATTCTCTCACCATGGTTGGTCTTCTAACTCCCTTCTTCAATGCAGATGCGCCACTCCTCATACCACTCCATGTTTACCTAAAAGGTTAGTACATTTGGTACACATATGCAAGTCAACATTTCAACTCCTACTTAGATGTTAGAACACAACTTGAAATAATTATATGAAATACTATATTATATTTATAATAGTTAGTGAAACATCTCATTCAGGCTACCCTTATATTTTTTGTCTTTGGCTATACTTGGCATAGGTTCACATAAGTATAAGTAATAAAATGTCTTGGAAATGTTTGTCAGAGTATCAACAAAACATAAAGATCATAATAAAATTGAGTCAATAATTAGACTCATCATCTACCCCCTACTAACAGAATGCTTGTCCTCAAGCATTGTATCTCCTTACAATTGTCCTGAAATCTCCAACAGTAGTCTTTCCCTTCTTTCCACTTCTGAAAGTGTAGTAGAACCCCCTTGTGCACTCCAAGTGATTTCCTTGATGTTCCTCAACCAGTGGATCCAACCTAGAAGTACTGATGTCATGTAATGGCCAAAAGAGTGTAGGTGGATGGAATGATAAGGGCATCCATAACTCCCTTCTGGGCTGTCATCCCAACTTCATGTAATTAGCCACTTTGCTAACAGTTGCTTCATAATTAATGGGGCTATGTGGCTCTGCTTTTCTGAAAGCGTCTGGCATCTTGTTCCACCTATTTCTGACCCCTGAAAGAGCTCTTTGAGCTATAAAATTGGGCAATGTCTGATAGTCTCTATAAACTTTATCCCTTAATGCAAACACTTTCTCCCTAATTTCTGGATTTTGTCTCCCAAATGTCAAATTGAGCCAATCCCTCAAAAGAACATCCAGTTTATGTGACTTAGCCCTTAATGGAAGAGGCTCAGATTTCTCTAGTTCCTTGTAGGTGTTCAACTGTCTGTCATAATTTGTCTTGTTATGCATCCATGACATTAAGGCCCTTAGGTGAATGTCCCCTATATAGAGCAGGGGATTCCACTCTATTTCATGCAGGATAACAAAATTGTGTACATAAAACTCACATAAAAGATTTTTTTGCCATGTTGGAAAATTTTGATACAAACCATAGAATTCTTGGGCCATTTTGAGTTCACAATCAATGTCCTTCATTGTCATCATAAGTTGGAACAAAAGAAAGTGCTCCTTTAAGCAAATAGCATATATTCTAGGTGGTGGTCTACAAGCTATCACCTGGTCAGCTAGTTTCAAGGCCTTGTTCATTTGCTCTTTCTATTTCTTTAACTATTCTTTGAGAGATTCAATTTCCTCATCCTTTTCAAACATTTCCCTTTGCATTTGATTCCTTTCCTGCTTCCACCATGTTTTCTAAAAGGTAGAATGATTATACAGATGAAAGAGGACATACTAAATCGTTGATGGAGGGAACTCTTGCATTTGGGCTTTCTTTTTATTCTCCTTAACAGTCTGCTAGAGTAAATCAGTGAACCATGATGATTGGTAAGGTATAATGGACACATTAAAATACACAGGATGCTAAGAAGTAGATTGAACATTCTCAGGAATGTTTTTTGGTATTACTTCAGGGTTTGGCTTAGGCACTCCATCATTTTGAGGCATGCTACTGCTAGATTCTTGCTCATTAGGAGTTTCCTCCATGTGTTGGGATTCTTCTTGTGAAGGAGAGTCATCAGGAATAACTTCAATAGAGGGCTCTTTAGTTGGTGTTGGTGATGGAACATCTGGTTTTTGAGGAGAAGGTGGGGTCACTTGTCCTCTCATTTGAGGGCTTCTATGAATAGCTGCCTCTTCAACCATTACAATTTTAGGCTAGCGAGACCTTTTTGCTTTATGTGCTGCAAGAGTAGTTACTGCAGGACTCGACCGTTTCCTTTTATTAATTTGGATTACAGGGTTTGAAATTTCTCCTTCTAAGTTAGGGATTTCTTTCCTAACTTTCTGCTTTCCTTTTCTTGAGGAAGAAGTGGATACACTACTCTCTAGAGTAGGTTTAGGGGGTTGGTTTTATGGCAGTAATTCTGGTTCTTTTTCTTTCACAACTACTTCTTCAGTAGGGTCGAAAGATTGTACTGCATCATTTAGAGGTTGGGCCACAGGATTTGCTTGAGGTTGCAAAGTTTTAGTTTGGACAAATTCTGCCCATGACATTGGGGAAACATCCCTAAGAGATTTTTCTACTAAAAGCTTGATTAGGGCATGGTGACTAATAGAGTTTGCATTTCCCCTTTGAGTTTCCTCAGCACCAATACTTAGCATATTATAAAGAAAATTGGGAATATTAACCTGAAGATTATGCCTGATACAACTAAGCAGCTTAAAATGGTGAGCATGTAAGTTTGAAAATCTCCCCTCACAGGTTAAATACTTGATGATGTGTGTAGCCAGTCCTGGAAATGGCTGAGGAAGGGACAATCTATTGCACTCCTACTTAGTAATTTCAAGCGGAGGATCACCCGGCCTAGAAAATTGAGCACGAGATGACCTAGCGTCATGCTTATTTGGATAATGTTTGCCCATAAATGGTAATTATGTAACTTCTACAATTCTCTCTTCAGTGGCCACAACTATCAATCCCCATACTATTGCTTTCCCTTCTTCAAATGTACCCATGAATTCTACAATAACCTCCTCATTAAACTCTGTCAGATGCAGAAAATAACCAAGCCAGCCGCATGCATTGAACCTGCGGACTGCCTTAACATCCACCAACAAAATACCATGAAAGATTGGTTCATGTCTTTGTAAATGTCCGCCCATCTTAATAGTGCCCAATTTCTAACTTCTCAGCTCTCCAACCCATTGGTAAACTTTCAGTTCTTCTGCAAATTCCCTCTTTTGAAATGCAATTGTGATTCTTGAAAAATGCTAATATTTTCACTTGCATTACCTTTGTTTCACTTGACACGAACTATAATAATGTCATTGATTTCAGAAGACATCAATACCTTTAGTGTGAGTTACCTCACAGATTAATTATGATCCTTTTGAAGTCATATCAAGTTCAGGAAATCAGAATTTGAAAGTACGGGGAAATGTGCGAAGGATTTAAAAATTAATGGAACACAGCCTAAGTACAACAATGATGTGATAGGGGTATGACAAGGATAGTCTAAGAATGACACTTGGAAGTTAGTACACTTCCCCTACCCCCTACGAAAGTTGAACAAGTGTCCTCACTTGTTAAATTTGGCACGAGGTTGGGAAACTAGCTTAGTGCGTATATTATATATGTAATGTAGTACTAGATATAATTAATTAAACCTGTGTGCTAAAAATAAGTAAAGAGTTAGAAAGTTGTATCTGGCAATGAATTATCATACATGAATGTGAATTGATGAGAGTGTTGATTTCGACGGCTGCTTAAGATTGCTGACGTGGCATTTTATTGAAAGCATTTGAAAAGAGAATTTGTGGGTGACATGGAAGTTGGGTGGATGGTAGATATAGAAATGAGATGAGTTGGTGAGAAGAATATAGAAAAATGAATGAATGAATATACCTCATTAAATGAAGTTTTATTATGAATGCTTAGAGAAAGCATTTCATGGTGCGGCTGCAGGAGGAAGGCTTTCACCTTCTGCTGCAGGAACTATTTCCTGAGAGTCTTTTAAATTGGGCATGTTGAACTATTGTAAGAATTCTTCTTTGGTTTGAGGCTTGTGATACAGACGTAAGCGGTGTCCATTGACTAGCAGCTTAAATTGTACTGGATCAAGTGTGGTTAGCTAAACTTCTCCATTATCAAAGACATGTTGAATTTCATAGGGTCTGAGCCATCTGGTTTGCAGCTTTCTTGGGTTCTCCTTGTATCTGGAATCATATAATAAAGCCCAATCTCCTACTTGAAATTAATTATCCTTGATATGTGAATCATGCCATCTTTTCCTTTGGTTCTATATTAGTTATGTTCTCTCTAACACTGACTTGCACATTTCATCCAAGGAGTTAAGATGGAGGAGATGTTCTGCTTGTGCTGCAGGAAGATTGATGTTTAGCTCAAGTGTTGTGCGCAATGTTTTGTGTTCAAATTCTATGGGCAACATTGTTGCTTTCCCATACATCAATTCAAATGGTGTGAACCCTATTGTTGTCTTCCATGTGGTACAATAAGCCCAGACTGCTTCTAGTAATCGGTTGCTCCAATCCTTGCGATGCAACTATACTATCTTTGTTAGTATGGCCTATATTTCTTTGTTTGTCACCTCTGCCTATCCATTGGCTTGTGGATGATAAGGGCTAGACTTCTGATGCCTTATGATATATTCCTTCATTAGCTCTGTGATCAAGTTTGATGTGAACTGTGCTCCTTGGTCCATGAAAATCTCTCTGGGTACTCCATATATGGTAAATATTTCTTCATACATAAATTTAGCTACTTTTTCATCCCTTGCATTCTGCATAGCTTTCACTTCTACCCACTTTGTCAGGTAGTCTGTACAAACCAAGATGTAGGATTTTCCATTTGATGGTGGGTCAATTGGGCCAAAGAAGTCCATACCCCACTTGTCTAAAGGTGTTATTACTACCTGTGGATTGAGTGGCATCTCATTTGATTTCATTGGTCGGCCCATCCTCTGACATTTATCACATTTTTTTGTATAACTGGCTGCATCTTTGTGTAACTGAGGCCAATAATATCATGTGGTTAAGATTTTTAGGGTTGTCTGCTTTGCTGCAAAGTGACCTCCATAAGGCTCATCATGACAAGCATGGAGTATATCATACACTTCATCTTCTCTCACACATCTTCTCATAATCTGATCTGGACCAGTGTAAAATAGATTGTTATCTATCCATGAAAATAGAAAACTTTTCTCTACAAGCTTTTCTTGTCTTTCTGAGAAAAATGTGGGGGCATCTTATTTGATGCTAGATAATTGGCTATGTCTGCATACCATGGGTTCTTGATTGCTATATGGAATAGGTGTTCATCTGGAAATGTATCTTCAACTTGAGCGGTGTCTTCATCAGCATTTTGTAGTCTAGACAAGCAGTTAGCAACTACATTGGCCTTCCCTGGCTTATCAACAATTGTTATATCAAATTCCTGCAATAGTAAGAGTCATCTTGCCAACCTGCCTATTATAGCAGGTTTGTTCATCAAATATTTTATTGCAGAGTGATCCGTGTGAACAAAAAAAGGATATCCTATGACATAATGTTGGAATTTGTTCAATGCATAAACTACAGCTAGGAGTTCCTTTTCAGTAACTGTGTAGTTCAATTCAGGGCCATAGAGGCTTTTACTGATATAGTAAATTGCATTCTCAAGGTTAGTAGACTTTTGTCCCAGCACAACACCTATGTCATAATTAGATGCATCTGTATGAATGTGGAATGGAATAGACCAATCTGGCCATTTGAGGACTGGTGCAGTGGTTAGGAGTTTCTTTAGCTGCAGGAAGGACTCATCACATGCTTGTGTCCACTTAAATTCAGCTTCTTTAGTAAGCAGTGTATACAAAGGGCTAGCAATTTGATTAAAATTTTGAATAAAGCGTCTATAGTATCCAGCATGTCCTAGAAAAGATCTTACATCTTTTTGTTTAGTAGGGGTAGGTAGTGTAAGTATTACCTCTACTTTAGTTGGGTCCACTTGAATTCATGCTGCTGAAATGAAATGCCCAAGTACCACTCCTTCCTACATCATCATAAAGCATTTCTCACTATTAAAGGATATATTATGTTCTTTACACCTTATTAGTACCTTTTCAAGATTCTTCAAAGCCTCATCAAATGTTACCCCAAATGTTGTAAAGTCATCCATATATATCTCCATACAGTCATGTGATATGTCAGCAAAAATACTAATTACAACTCTTTGAAATGTTGCTGGAGCATTACACAATCCAAAAGGTAGAACTGAATATGCATATGTCCCCCATGGACATGTGAATGTAGTCTTCTCCTGGTCCTCTAGAGCAATAGTTATCTAATTATAGCCACTATATCCATCAAGAAAGGAAAAATACTTCTTACTGGCCAAAGTATCAAGTACTTGGTCAATGAATGGTAGTGGGAAGTGATCTTTCTTGGTAGCTTTATTTAACTCCCTGTAATCCACACAAATCCTCCATTTGCCTTCCTTTTTAGGTACTATAACCAAAGTTGATACCCACTTACGGTCAAATATAGGATATATAACGCAACATCTAATAACTTTTGCAATTTTGTTTTAACTATCTCCCTTAATACTGGATTAATCCTTCTTTGAGGTTCACAAAGGGGTAGGCTTCCTTCATTGATATATATCCTATGAGTACATAATGTTGGGCTTAATCCCTTCATGTCCCCATAATCACATGCAAAGGCTTTCTCATGTGTTTGCAGTAGTTTAGTGAGTTGTTCCATTTGTTGTGGAGGCAACTTGTTATTCACATGGAGATTATGACCTTTAGAAAGCTCAATAGTGGTTGTAAGGTCAAGCATGGATACTTCAGGTATAGGACTTGTGTTCACTTCACTAGGTAGCAACTGGTGGATAATATTGGGTTTTGAAGGTAATACACAATCCACAGGATTATCTTCATATGTACTTAACTCTAAGATATAACTCTCAGACACATCTTTGATTACAACATAGTCATTGTTAAGAATGCTCCGAATGACTTCATCCTCCTCTTGCAACTTTAGAAAGGATTGCCTATGTAACATCATGAGCTAAACCACATAATTCAATTCTTCTTCCCCGTCTCCTAAGTTTGGCCATATAGGTGTACTCAAATTTGGATGCGGTTGAGCTGGAGGATACAATGCTAATTTCTTAGTGGCTTGCCCATCTGAAATTGTCATGTTCCCTGATCTACAACTTATGTTTGCATCAGCTGTGCTAACCATGGACATCCTAGAATAACAGGGTAACCAGCAAGGTTGACTTTTGGTGAAAGGATCATGAAATCAGTAGGGTACTCCCAAGAATCTAAGGCAACTATTATATCTTCTATCATCCCATCAAGAGTAACAGTAAAACTATCTGCTAATTGCAATATTGTTGGAGTAGCTCTCAACCCTTCAATACTCAGCTTATTCATAGTATTCTTAGTGATTACATTAATGACATCACCTAAGTCTATTAATGCATTTTTGATAGACTGGCCATTAATGATTATATTCACAACTGGACTCCCTGGATCTGAATATTTTGGTATCACCAGTTTTCCTAGCATGATATCAGCTAATTGTCCTATAACATGAACTTTTGTAGGATCCTTTTTCTTTCTCCCATGCTTTTTAAGACAAGCTTCTTTTATTGCTTTTCCATAAACTAGAACATCTTTTATTTCTTGGAATGGGGGAATTTGGACATGCATGTTCTTAAGGTGGTCAATGATATCAAATGGTTGATCTTCTTCTTTTGGTATGGGTTTCTCCATATTGAGTCTTTGAGGAAAAGGTGGTTTAACTGATGTTTGAACATTAGCTGAGTTGGAAACATTTTCTGATTCAACAATATTTGGTAAATCATTCTCTGGCATTGGTACTGCTGCTGTAGGAAGGTTTGGCACTTCAGTGATAAGGGGTGGTTCAGGTGCTAGCAAGGTAGTACCTAATCTTAGGTGTATATCAGCTATATCAAGTGCATAGGTAGGGTACTACTGAGCATCGGTAGCATACATTTGTTGCTCTAGTTGTTGACTATTTGGATTTGGTTGAGGTTGAGTAGGTAATTGCGTCTGCTTTTGGGGTCCTGCATTTGGAGGTGGTGGCATTATTGCAGGCATATTTGTTGGAGGTGGTAGAGGTGGATATCCAGGATTTGGGTTAGGCCATTGCTAAGGTCCTCTCCACTAGTTAGTGGGCTGCCAATTTCCTTGTGGTTGTTGCCATTGGTTTGGAAATTGTGACCATTGGGATTGTTGTGGAGGATACCATTGATTTTGTTGATTATTTGGCCAAGAATTATTCCAAGTGGGTTGATTATACTGTGGAGGACTTTGGACATTTTGGTTCTTCCACTGACTATTATATGGACTTGAAGTTTGTAATGGGTCTTGAGGCATACCTTGTCTCATGGCCCATGGTCGGTGTTGAGCAATGAAGAATACTTGTTCATCCTCTCCTTCTATCTTCAAGTACTCAGTTGGAAGATGTTGGTTCTCCAGGTTTGCGACCAATTTGCACTAACAATCCTTCTTTTATTTGCGGCAATGAGGACAGTATTCTGCCAACTGTGCCTCTACGTCTGCATGTTTCTTCTTAGCGGTCATAGTGTCCAGGTGTGTAGCAACATCATTTATGATGTCTTGCTTGAAGTCTGACAACAAGTTTGAAATCTCCATCTTTGAAATACCAGAGCCACTCCCTTTTGTTAGCGCTGAGTGAAATCCTCTTCCTTTCTTGACCACTACTCTAGAATAGTTCATACAAATCTTCTTAAGGTCATCCTAGGAGGACTGAGATATATCACCTCCGGCCATGAGGTCCAGAGCTTCAAGATAATTTTCATTCACTCCTCTTAGAAAAATCAGCTTCTATGAATCCTCCTGCAATGCATGTTGTGGGTTCTTTTGTAGACTAAATAAGAAGCATGATATGTAGTCTTCTAATGTCTCTTCTTCCCTTTGTGACATACGGAAGATGTCATCTCCTTTTGAATCACTTCCCTTTTAGTAGTCTTTATACTTCTTTAGAAACAAATCTCTCATTCTATCCCAATCAGCTATTGCATTCGCTCCTAAGCCCATGAACCATATGAGGGCTGACTCCTTTAGTGTTGTTGGGAACAACTTAAGTTTATGACTATCAGTATTGTAGTCAAAAATTTGACATAGTATGTCAAACTCAAACAAAAAGGTGTCAGGATCTTCCGTAACAAGTCCATAGAACTTTGGAAGTGTTGTGGCAAGTATGTTCTTAAGGTTTGGATTGTTAATAAGGCTTGGAATTGGAAATGGAAATGTAGGAGCTGCCATTACTGGAGGTGTTGGATATTGAAATTATGGTGGGAAAGTATTGTTGACTGAAGGGTTTTAAGCAACAGGTGGTCCTGGAGTAGGATTATTATTATGAAAACTGGCCAATATTTCTGCAAAAGGATGGAGGTCAAATGTTTCTTGGGTTTCTTCTTCTTCTGTTGAAGATGATGCAACAAACTCAAGACTGGCATCAAGAAATGGTAATTCATGCTCTTCAAATTCTTCTTTTAGTTTAACAGGCTCCTTTGGAAGAAATCTGCCATGAGCATCTCGCCTTCTTCGATGCATGCAAGTAATTTGATGACTTGTGAAGCAAGCTCACAACTTCTTGGTATTAACTAAAAATAGGAAACTAATCTGAAAAATAAATGACTCTTTTGAGGTTCCTAGTTTGACACCATCCCTGGCAACGACACCAAAAATGAGCAGTCTCACAATAGGTAGAGATAATCATGCCATTGTCTCTCTCTCAAGGTTAATATATCTATACTACAGATTACCTATCCCCATCATGAAATGCATTTATATTGTCAACCCAGGGACGTAGACTTGAAATGGGACAACACAATTTGTGCACTAAGTTCCTTTAGGAGTCAAAACACTTATGCTACAGGAAGATAAAATGCATGAAAGGAATCTATGCTATTGCTGCAGGAAAGTAAACACACTTGACTATTGAATGGAATTACTGTAGAAAACTTATGAAATGAATCTAAGTCTGTCTAACACTCAAAACATTCACTATACTTGTCTCTGCAAATGTTGCAGGAACAACCATAGATATAATGCTGCGGGAATAAATAGTAGCTCTATTTGAAAATAGGAAAAGTACAAAAAGCAAATCTATTCTACCTTAACCTAATCCACCTCCCAAGTGGGCCCCCTTGGTTGGCTTCTACTAACTACTCAACACAAGAGATAATCCAAAATCACTCTTCCATTCAAATCTTCTTAACTGGTTACATAACTAAATAACTCATGAAGAGAAAAAATAGAGTAACTTCTATTATACTGAATACATCATTCTATCTTTCTCCATTACCTACTAAATCAGTCAAAATCCCTTTATATCAAGGATCGACACTTATTGAAAACATAACAGAAAAGTCTCATTAAATCTTGCCACATACGGAGGAGATAAAACAACCATAACATGATACAATTACTGTTGTCAACAGAATAAAAATTATGAGGAAATGTAGCAAGACTAATTCCCTATATTTTCTGGAACAACAACTCCTTCAAAGCTTGGCACCACCATCAGAATCATGCTAAATTCTCTCGCCATGGTTGGTCTTCTAACTCCCTTCTTTAATGCAGATGCACCACTCTTCATACCACTCCATGTTTACCTGAAAGGTTAGTACATTCGGTACACTTATGCAAGTCAACATTTCAACTCCTACTTAGATGTTAGAACACAACTTGAAATAATTATATGAAATACTGCATAATATTTATAATAGTTAGCAAAACATATCATTTAGGCTACCCTTAGATTTTGTGGCTTTGGCTATACTTGGCATAGGTTCACATAAGTATAAGTAATAAAATGTCTTGGAAATGTTTGTCAGAGTGTCAATAAAACATAAAGATCATAACAAAATTGAGTCAATAATTAGACTCATCACTTTGGCATAACTGACTTTCTTTTCCTCTGCCACTTTCTTGTAATCAAATTGGTTATCAATGGCTTCTAGCCAATCCAACAACTCCTGACCATTCAAACTGCCATTCTAGAAAGGTATGTGTTCCATACTATCCTTGTTCATGGATTTGAATGCATCCAAGAACACATTTTCCTTGTCATCCACTATTTCTTTACCTTTATTATAAGTCTCCCTTGATTGACTTTCATTCTCATCTTCAATCTCATCACCCCATTCAGTGATTCTCTTTCCCTTTGACTCTGTCAAATTAGCTTTTGCCAATAGCTCTTGGACCAAGTCCACTATGGCACCCCTACTCATTTCTTTTGGAGGCATGTTGTCAACCTCTTGTCTCTTCTCCTTGTCAGACATACACAAACTTCAAGAATTTCCCGCTCTGATACCACTTTGATGCAGAGGGTTTGGGTCCTAGTCTTTTCCCCAAGGTTCCTAACCTTCTCTAATCATCCAATTATTAGTTTAGTGTTATCTTCACCACTTAGGATCTCCAAGACCCTCTTCACCATCTTCTCCTCCAAGGTATAGTTGGCATCTAGAAGATACACTTCCTCCAAGACCAATTAGGCCTTTAATCCACTAGGCTCCTACTCTAGGACTTCTCCTTTAGAAACCCAAACCCCTACTTTGGATCTTCCCCCACTTCATTTTAACTTCCAACTATCTTCTTTTCCCTTCAAAAAAATTTAGAACCAACCCATACACTTCTGGACACATTACCAAGTCATTAGGCATCAACTTAATAGGATGCCTAATTGGCTCAAATCCTATTAGGCCTATTTTCTCTGATTTGGCTTCTAGCTTCCAAAATCCCCAAACAACCTCCTAGAAGACCTTGAAAATCCTCAAGATATCTATCAACCCCTTCCAAATCCTAAGTTTAAGATTTTGGATGCACCCACAACCCTACTAACTAGGAAGCCCTAGTTTTAAGCCTATTAATTAGGTCTTTGGACCAGTCTGCATAAAAGACCATCTAATTGGTCACTGAACTTCTAAAAACCTTCCCAAACCTCTTGAATCCTTTAGGATACTCTTAGAGCTTTCCACAAATGCATCTAAGTTCTTTCTCCAAAGTCATGGGTGCACGTGCCAATTCCTTCTATACCCTGTCCTGGCTCACCTGTCTTCAGCAGTCAGCCATAGGGCTTCCAATCTGGCCTTGAATACTTGGTGCCACAACATAAATGGAAAAAAAAACTATAAATACAAACTCTAACCTAACATCCCCCATGGTTTCAACCATTTCCACCTGTGGATGTTCAGGTTAGAGCTCTTCTAAGCATCGTAGCTCTGCAAATGAGTTTCACAGACCAGTGGCTTGAAAGACTTGCCAAATCTCACTCCTCTAACCTATGCACAAATGAATCAATGAAAAATAAAGATGGAACACCAAAATAAACCTCTATGGATTTGGATCACTCCAATCAATCCGTACAGGCCATACAACTCATAGTGAAACCATGCAGACAATGAACTATCAATACATGGCATTCGTACAGGAAGTTCTTAATCATGAAATTAGAATCAAAGCTTTATTAACCTCTAATATATTTCATCCTTATGCTCATATATTGATCATGAGTGGTTATAACCAACATAACCACCATTTGAGCAACTTCACAAAAAGTTGCAAAAGTTGCTCGAGCAACTTTGCAAAGTTGCTTAGCAACTTTTTGCCCAAGGTCTCATTTGGCTTATTAGACATATCCAAAGACTAGGAATGATTCCTAAGTCCTAAACAAAGTCATTTAAGGGAATAAGACCTTAATTAGGTCATTTCTAACAAAAATCCAACATCTAGAAACTTTTAAGGCCATTTAGACTAAATGGACCAGTAATCTTCCTTGAGCTCATTTGGCTCTTACAATCAAATGAAAGGATCCAATCCAATGGATCTTTATTCCAAAATCCTAAAAAATTATCACAAACTCCTAAGACCCCTAAAAACTCAGTAACTCATCACGGTGGGAGGTGCCCTCCACCAGATAAAGGCCTGATAGTATCATCCTAAGTCAAGGAAAATAAACCATTGACATCTTAAAGAGATTTGGTATGTTAGATTACAAATCTATGTCTACATTGATGAAAACCAACTTGAAGAAGTTGAGTGAATCAATAGCTAGTTTAGACCTTTTAGATCCTACTATGTAGATATAGTTGATCAAGTCCTTGATGTATCTAGTCAATACTAGACTAAATATTTTCTATGTGGTGAGTACACTTAGTCAATTCATGTGTGAACCTAAATAGATACTTCTACTTGCAACCAAGAATATCTTGAGATACTTGTGTTGCACAGTTGGACATGGCTTGAAGTATTCTTCTATTGTGGACTTAGACTTGCAGGGCTATATAGATTATGATTAGGCATGAAGTGTTACTAATTGGAAGAGCACCTATGGTTGTTGTTTCAGTTTGGGATCTACTATGATTTCTTGGTGCAACAGGAAATGATCACATGTTGCCCAAAGTACATCAAAAGTTGAATATGTTGCATCCAGTGTAGCAACACAAGAAGAAACGTGGCTTTAGAATCTCCTTGCAGGATTATCTAGACAATAATTAGATCCTATAGTTATTCATTGTGCTAACTAGAGTTGTATGAAGCTTTCTGTCAATCATGTGCTTTATGACATAACACATCACGTAGAGATCAAATATCACTATATTAAACACGGTGCAAAAGAATGCTATCTAGTTGAAGTACATTAGCATTGATGACCAGATAACTGATATTCTCAACAAGCCACTTACTAGAGTGAAGTTTGTGCATTTTCAAGACAAGCTTGGAGTTGTGGAGAATGAAGCCCTACCTTTAAGAGGGAGTCTCAACATCAGTGATTCCTTGAGATGTACTATAATGCATTCTTCTTTGTGAGGGATAAGTTCGAGGTGAAAGTCCTTATTCTACCCTCTGGGAGTAGCTATGGTGGATCCATCTTCTAGGAGTAGCCATGGTGGATGTCATGTGAGATAATTCATGACTTAGAACTTGTGTTTATTCACCCTCTAGGAGTATCACTTGAGTGATTCCATGATGGGAACTTGTGATCATTTATATTTCCATTCATGGGAGTAGCCATGATTGACCCACCCTCTAGGAGTAACCACAGTGGAGGTCATGTGAGTGACTGCATGACTAAACACTTATGTTGAGTCGCCCTCTAGGAGTGTCTATGGTGACCATCATCATGAGATTGAAAAATCATGTGAGTGATTCCATAATAAGAACTTGTGTTTGTTTTCATTTCTATTCATGGGAGCAACCATGATGGAGCCACCCTCTAGGAGTAGCCATGGTGGACATTACTCTATAACTCAAATATTTGAGTACATCCTCCTTAGCTAAGAGGGAGTGTTGAAGATAGCATCGGGAGGACAACTCTAAGATATCTTATCATCTCAAGTGATGCATCAAATCACTTGAGACTATGATCAATTATGTATTTTCATCAATAAATATTGTTGAATAAAGAATCGATTAATAAACTATTAGTAGTACATTCCATTGACTAAACAAGTTGATAATACTAATAAGTTTTATGTCTGTAAACAATTACTAAACAAACTTGCAATTATAATTAAACAAAAGGGCACAAGACTAAAAGACACGATGGATGGATGTGATCCATTTCATCATGCAAGTACAAGACAATGTTGATTTTGTCTTCATTATTGTCGAACATAGACATTCAGATCGTTGTTAAAGACATATATGGAAGAGGATATATAAACATTAAAATCGTAGAATATATAATTTTTTAGTATACAATATTGCAACATATATTACAGAGGATCGCAATATATATACATAATATCACAACGTATATGATTATAGAGGATAACACATAAAGCGGGAAATATATATTGTTGAGGATACATATACTTATTATAGATTCATTAACAAGTATATTAAAAAGAGTATATTTATTAGATTATAGACATTAATACGTATCGGAGATACATTTTATAGATCAATATTAATCTTGACGATTGTAATCAAGCCTTTACATTTTTATTATTATATTCATAAATTCTTGTTGGGTTTTTCACCTTCAAAGTTGAAGGTTTTCTCAGGGTGCCTTGGTGTATTGTTTTAATTAGTTTATAATTATGCTTTCTTTGTTTAATCTATTAAAAAAAACCACCTTTGATAGTTCATTTCTTTTATGCATTCATATGACCCTTCTATAGCATATTGTAGCCTTGTTAACTAGTGGGGATTTTATTGTTCCATAAATGTTTCTTTGTCTTTAATGTTGATCTATTATATTTCTACCACTATTTTGGTAGGAACTATGTTGACCATAACCATATGGCTATGTCATACATGTTCACTGATCTCATCCAAGAAAATGTGTGTTATGAGTAACATGCCTTTTCTGGATGAGATAACATATATGATACAATAAGTACATCCTATTATGATCATCTTCGTTCCACAACAACATGTTGGGCTCAATCCTCAATGCAATCCAAATAAAGTTGGGTAAGACTTAGATAGGACCAGTTATTCATCCTTGAACATGCTATACCATCACCAAGAATTGCAACACGTTACTCCATCAAGTCGGCTAGGACCTAAATGAAGAAACACCAACACACTACCAAAGTAGAAAATCTGATCACCACGACCAATACAAACCAATGACATGATCATTACACAATCCAAGAACACCAACAATCAACATGAATACCATACAGAACCTTCACATCATCTTCAATACAAAATCAAAACCCATCTTTAACTCTGATCAACAGGAACACTAAAATACTGAACTCAGACACAACCAAAGATAGCTTGTTGTAATTTGAATCATGAACAACACTAGTTGTTCTCATAATGATAAGGATCATACAATAACCATCTTCACAACCTTTGAAACATCGCATCCAAGTCATACCGAACCAATTACACAACCATTGTTCATAGGAACATTGTGAGACTAGTGACTAGAAACTCGATCACATATTACTCAAACTATTACACCAACCTTTGCGAACCTTTGTAGATGATCTACATACATCCTAGAACGATAAATCACTCTCACATCTCAAGATCTTTAATATAGCATCTGAACAACTGAAATCCACCTTATTGAACATCCTGAACACACTGTCTGAGACAATAACAAGTATGTTGACATAAATGATAAAACATTAATGTCAACACACCCAAATCCAAAACCATGACATGCTCAACAATCTTCCAACAATTTCACCCTTTGGCATTGATGGCAACATATGTAGTGAAAAACCGATCAATGCACAAAGTCAATTCTATATCCACCTAATTACTTTGAAAGTATAGTTGCAATATATCCACCTGATCGCTCTGAATATCCAGCTTCAACAGTCTCTACAATCTCTGATCTCACTTTTATTTTTCACTCAATCTTCTTCCCCTTTGACATCAATGGAAAAGGACCAACAATATAAAAAATACCAAACCAAGAAATAGCCATAAGACTGCCCCCTAGAGGAGTAGTCCCCAAAACTCTGACATGCTCAACAATCTTCCAACAGTTAACTGGTAGGTTACAATGGCCATGAGACCAACAAGGAGGAAGTTCGAGCGATTTCTGCATGATGGAACAATTAGACTGTTCACATGGGAGTTATCCCATGGCTTCTTATGGACTAGACAGATAGATGAGAGATCACCTTTCAAAATTGGTTTAACCAATTTCGTCAGAGAGCTTAATGAGCAGAAGGAGAGAGATGCTCAAGAGCATACTACATAGATTCTATTGGCAGATTTATTTATGCACCCCCTACCTAGATCTCATTCAATTGGGAAAAGAGCTTTGGTGGATGGAAGACCCACAAGGGTGGACAAGTAGATAGAAGAAAATGGAAATACCAGTTCTCTAAATGGAGAAATTCAGTATAGATAATGCTTTGTAAAACTTTATTTTATATGATGTTTATTTCTTAGTTGTAGACTATTTATAAACTCTATGTACTCACATTTTATTTTGTGTAAATCAGCTAGTGGTTGCGATAGATTTGATGTTTTATATGTGATGTCCTCTTTTTTTATTAGACTTATATGATGAACTGATAAACATACACTGATACTACTTTTTGTAATGTGATTATATTATATTTAATAAAAAAAAATATGCGTACGTATCGAATCTACATAAAAAATTATATCTGTAACATTTAAAATCAAATCAATATTATTTATGATTATTTACCAAATTCAAAAAAGAAACCTCATTCAAATTTTATTATTTTATATGAAATATAAAAAATACTATTCTAAAATATAGTTTAAAAGTTGTAGTCAAAATAATAGACACCTATCTATTAGCCACCAAAATTAGGTGAATAGTTTCATTTCTCCTCCTCTAGATGTTAAAATTCAATTATTAATTTAATCCCTTTATAAGTTAAATTCATTGATTCGATGTCTCATTCATTAAATATAATTTTACATGAGGTTTAAATCTCTAGTCAAAATGTTTGAGAAACGGGGTCAGCTTTTTGAAATAAATTGGAAAGAGCTCATCAATGTGCGAATTTACTAAGAGTTCTCTCAGGACCGTATAATATTTTTCCATTGTCATTTTAGAGATACAGCCTATACATGTAAATTAGGAATGAGAGTAAATTTGAATTGCATAATGGGAGGAGTATCAGAGCTGAGGGAACAACTGAAATTAGCTCGCCAGTATGCTCTGGAAGGCCTTTATGACACTTCCATTATCTTCTTTGATGCCGCCATTGCTCAAATCGACAAGTAACTTCTGGATTTTTATCGCTCTTTATTTTGCTCGTAGATCGCTTGGATTTTTTACATGCTAATTTGAAATCATATTCGTGATTCCCGTTTGAATAATGATCTTGGACATCATTGACGTTTCTGAATTCCCAGAAGGCCCATTTCCAGTTTTGTATACAGATCTTGTTTCCACGTCACTGCCTTTTTGCTTTTATTGAATCTGGATTTACTTGCAATAGAGCTTTTGCATTAGAAAGAACATTACATGTCTCTTAATTCAAAAATAGATTACGAATGTAATTTTCAATTTAACAAACAGCCAATGCGTATACATCACTTAAAAAACGAGGGCATAAAACCACTCAAAGACGACCCTAAATAGCAATAAAAAGTAAACAAGTCGTCGCTGGGCTGACTTAATCCGGCATCCTTCAAATAGTATTTGAAACATATGAAATGTAAATGTGAAATTGACATAAAGATCTCGATTTGGCCGGTAGTTTTTCATATATGTTTTGCTCAATTTTATTTTCTCGAGGTAATATTGTTGTCAAACCCTATTCTATTTTGTTAAGAAAATGAATCTTTTCCTCGTAGAAGTTTTTGTCCAGAAGAGCTTCAGAAAATATCTTTATTTACACACGGTTACTTATAAATTTTTTGTTTGTCTTAGAAGCCACGTAAGCCAAGTGTGAAGGGCTTGTATCCTACCAAAATTTACCTGGGACTAGCATTCACCCCCTTCCATTTTGGCTGGCAAAATCATGGCGTATTAATGTGCAAAAGATGTCTTCCGGATCTGGAACTTGAGTCATCTTCTTGGAAATAATCCGCCTTGTCTCTAAACCATTGTTGAACAATGTTTTTATTTCAATGTATAATGTTGGGTTCTCTTGTTTCTAAATACATATTATTTTATATTAAGTACTTTTGTGTCCTGTTACACTGTCAGCTGGAACGTGTCCGGTATCTTTCATTTTATAAGTGCTTCCCTCCAGCGATCATTTTTATCTCTTATTTGATTACAACATTTTCTTGTACACTTGTTAACAACTGGCAAAATATGTTTTGTTATTGCAATCTTGTATTGTCATAATCTGAAACAGATTACCATCTGCAGCAATAATATTAAAAAAAAGACCTTATAAATTTGTGATTACAATTTTAAGGTTTTCCATTGATGCTTCAAAATATAGACTCTGTGTTTTTGGCAGGGTTTGTGAAACATGAACTAATACCATTTTAAATTCTTGTCTGCCACTTGAACATTAAAATCTCGGGGAAAAGAACCTATGCCCATGATGATCATGATCTGCTACAAGTTTTTATGCCTAAACATAATCTATGAAAAATGAAACTATGTCAACTATTTATTCACTAAGTAAATTTGTTTGCAATGTTGATTAGTTCCCACTTGCGGGAGATTCTGAAGGCACTGTATCAAATGCCTATTCAATTATCTACCAAGGTGGAATTGTATCAGGTGTTAGAAGGACCTATGTCGCTATGACCGGTTTGAGTTCGGTTCTAAGTTCAGGTACAAAGAACCGGTTCGCAAGTTCGACAAAATTTTGAAAAGGGGTTTGGGTTCGGGTTCGAAAAAACATGTAAAATTTTTAAAATTATATATATACATGTATTTATGAAGCCTAGAAGCATGAGTTAAAATTATAATGTCACATAGTATCATAAAAACATTTAAACAACAAAAACACCATAAACTTGTAATCATAGCATCATGAATCATGATCATACCATCATATACTTCAAGTTCAACATCAAAGATTCAAAACATTAAAAGTTAAAACTAAATCATAACATCAAGTTCAAGTATCATTGTTTCAAGTTCAACTAATGAATTAAAAATGTATTAATATTCTTCTTCATCTTCATCTTCATCTTCATCTTCTTCTTCAACATTAGTTGACTTAGCAATAGAGCTAAGGCCAATGGGATCAGCAACAACAACAATAGTATTGGTGTCAAAATCTTCAAAGTCATCAAGTGCAAGCCGAGAAGTGGAAGCATCCAAGTCCGCAAGCTCTGCATTTACATCCCACCTCTTCATGTCCCTTTCTTTGTATTCTTTAGTCTTGTGTGAGAGAAGACACAAGTTGTAATGCACAAATACCAAGTTCTCCGCCCTTTTTGATTGCAATCTATTGTGCTTCACTGAGTGGATGAAAGAATATGTGCTCCAATTTCTTTTTGATGCAGATGAACTAGCAACCTATGAAGACAAGACAAGGTAAACAATTAAAATAAAATTATTAATCTTACAAAATAAAATTATAAAAATTACTTGCTAGTCATGAAGATAAAGTAAGCTAATTTTTTGTAAAAATAAAACTTACTTGTGATATAATTTTTATTGCAAGGGGCTGCAATGTTTGGAATCTTAGGCCATGGAGGTACCACCAACTATGAGCATCCTTCCTAAACGGATGACGAAGAGCATCATTACTTAGACCTCTTGCATTCACAAACTCTATGAACTCATCTGTAATCAAATCTCTCATATCATCATCAGGAAAGAGTCTTTCAAATGCTGCCTTATATCCATTAGACACTTCTAAATCTCTATAGGGTGGTAGCCTTCCTGGTAGATCAAGAAATTGGTTGCTATAATATTTGGGTGTCAATGCATAGGCAAACATATGTAGAGGAGTGGTCATTTTGTTCCATCGTTCTACAATAATTGCTTGGAATTGTTTGAAGAGGGTCTCTTCGGGATCTTGCTCTTTTTCATTTACAATTTGCTTGATCTTCTCAAGCGTTGAGTCTATGCCATCATAGATCTCTCCAAGGCAAGGCCTATCCATGTCAACGTACGTAAGAATGCTCATAATGGGCTCAGTGAACTTAATGAGATATTCCACACGTTCCCACCATAAGTCATCCAATATCCTTCGCTTTATTTTGGCTTCCCTCTCACTGTTGCTTTGCTTCCATATAGCCCAATTGTTGCTGATTACCATATTGCAAAGTGCCTCTTTCACTTGAACAAGTCGTCTCAAGACGATTAAATTTGATGCAAAACGAGTTTCAGCAACTTGTACCATAAATTAGAGCAAAAAAATATAACTATTAGATACATACTTTATAAAAGAATACTCATTACACAATGAAAAAAATGAAAATCAGAAATTGTAAGATACTGATTTAAAAAAATAATTTAAATTACTAACTTTAGTTCAAGTTCACTTACCTTCAGTAACTCCAAACGTGAGAACATTCTGAATATTCCTTGAGTCATGTGATGGTTTGTGATGAACATCTGGATGTCCTCAGCCTCTGCATACACCTCCTTGATCCACTCAATTGTGTTCCCAAACTTTTGTAGCATAAGATTGAGTGAATGGACTGCACAAGGTGTCCAAAAGATATGCTGATATCGCTTTTCAACCAACAAACCAGCAACTCTACAATTCTTTGCATTGTCCGTTATGACTTGGACAACATTACTAGTGCCCACTTGTTCAATGGCAGAGATGAGAATATTAGCAATAAATGGCCCATCTTTTACTTGCCCCTCACAATCCACCGCTTTCAAAAACATTGCCCCTTTAGGGGACACCGCTAGGACATTGATCAAGGGACGATTTCTAGCATCTTTCCACCCATCTGAAACAATTGATACCCCTATCTCATTCCATGAATCCTTTATGGGCTTCAATTGATCATCAATCGACTTGACCTCTTGATCCAACAAGGTGGTTCGTACTCTCTCAAAACCGGGGCCCTGATACCCTCTTGGAGCTTCATTGGCACTTTTCAACATTTGTCTCCAATATGGAGAGCGAACAATATTAAAAGACAACCCATTTACATACAAGCATCTTGCCACATCAATGTCGGCAATTTCCCGACTTTGATTTTGAAATGCAGTTTCTAGTGGTCCTTTCTTTTGTGTAAGGTGAAGGGGTTCTTTTCAGGCTCACGGGTAGCTGAGGTAGTAAAAAAGGGGTGGTCTTCTATCACAACATCTATGGGGGGTTGCATAACCTTTGCTTTTTTTTAACTTTTAGTTTTATTTCCAATGCCATCAGTTGAATTTTGCCTACGTTCTTCTCTCTCTTCTGTTGCCTCATGCTCTTCAATATATTTTAATACAGTTTCATTGGGTATAGGTGCACCTTTTTTTCCAGGGCATTTCTTGACTCCTCTACCAGGGTATCCACACAAATGGCCTACCACACGAAAATATGAACTATTTCTTTCTACATCAGAACCCCGATATTTCCAACAGAATGCACCACCTCTTGGAAGGGGTCTTATAATATCAACATGCTTCCACAAAGGAGAATCAGAGTGGGGTTCTATTCTTTGTTTGATATTGCCTACTGAGGAAGAGGTAGATGCCATTGTAGTTCCTTTTCCTATGGCAAGAAATTTCAAAAAAAGCAAGAGAATGAAAAATTATAGAAAAAATGGCTAAGATCTTATGGAGAATGAAAGAGAAATGAAAAAAATAAAAAACTTAAACAAAAACAAAAAACAAATGGAACAAGAACTTAGCTCTACTCATTGTAAGCTTGCAAAGGTGTACGAATGAGGCACAAACACTTGAAGAAAGCTCACAAACCAATCTTCCAACTCCTTGCACAACCAAGAACTTGCTTTTTTGCTCTTGCTCAAGTCAAAATAACCTACTTGCACACCACAAATGAGAATGAGAAGCAAACATTAGCCTTTCATATCCACCTTTTAGGGTTCCGGATGTCAAAATTTTATAAAATTTGCAAAAACATGTCACTTAAGTGACGTCTGCGCCCCCCAGTTTGCCGAAGTTCGTCGCGGGTTTGCTTTTTGGTGAGCTGGTCCGCCCAAGTCCGTTCATCTATGGTAGAAGTTTGAACTGGGTCCCAAAATTCGAAACCTGCTCGGACCCACAGGCAAACTGGACTAGGACCAGGTACCAATTTGTACCCAGGGGCGAACCTGGGTAACTAAGAGTTTGACATCAATGATTAATTTATTGAATCATCCCATATTCACCCATCCCATAGTAAAGGCAAATAACAAATTTTTTATTGAGCAGCAACCATGATTCAAAATTCGAGTCTCACTCAGTTGTCACAGCAACAGGGGGAATTTTGGCCAAAGATTGCCGATCCCTTGCATACTGTTCAAAGCAAATATTTAAAGTCCTTTGGCCTACCCAGGCCGTTACAATACAATTTTCTTGAAAAATGAAACAGTTGTAAGACACATGTCATAGAGAATATTTGAAAATAGAAAGACATTTTCAATAAAGTCTACGTGGCCTCCTCATCACTATCTTTGTCAAAAATATTTTCGAAAGGCAATAGCACCTTCGGATTTAGGAACAACAACTACCAACTTGTCGAATTCCGAAATTGGCACCTCAACATCAATAATCCCGATTCTCTGTCTTTCTAATCGCTGTTGCTTTTGAGGAGATAATAATGACACTTCATTTCCATTGAGGTAGGAATTTCATCACATACCTTCGGAATCCGCCGATGGAGTAGCTAGGATGAAAAATCTCCGAAGTCCATCTGAGCACCGCAAGCCTCCCATTTTCGGTATTTCGGGAATTGCACTTCTACCCTTCGCTTTCCAATTTGCCATGACTTGGCACGGTGTGGGTCCCAACATCTCTTCGGATTTTCGGAAATTGCACTACCAAGCCTCCATTTTCGCCTTCTTACTTTTCGGGAATTCTACCACCAAGCTTCCATTCCTGCCTTCTTACTTTTCGGGAATTCTACCACCGAGCTTCCGTTTCCGCCTTCTTACTTTTTGGGAATTCTACCACTAGGCTTCCATTTCCGCTTCGATGACTTGACACGATGTGGGTCCCAACAACTCTTCGAATTTTCGGGAATTGCACTACCAAGCTACTATTCTCGATCGACTTTTGCACATGTGAGCTACTATTCCCGATCGGCTTTTCCTCTTTTTGGTAGCATTTGTCCTTCTCTCTTCAGATGTAACATGAGACAGAGTAACATAAACTTGACATGCTAAATCACGAACATGAGGTTAGCGATAGGCATATAAAATTTTTGAAAATTTTAAATGGAGGCCAAATTTTTGGGCAACACAATACTTTTATGTAACTCCTAATATTGAAAGATAAGGTGTGACTACAATGAGAGTTACAATCTTTGTAACTCCTCATCCGCAGTGAGGGTGGGTGGTGGTATGCCACCACTTGTGGTCTCCCTCCATGCAAGTTCGAAGTGCCAACCTGGCTTGAAGTCGTTGTTCAATGAATTCAAATTCTTAATTCGATGGATGATTCACCAGTACCAGCACCTTCTTGCAGTTGACCCAATGCCTGCGGATTAAGCAGTACACTTTGCACCAGTAGTTCCAAGTCTAGCAGTGGTATATCCAGCTGATCCTTTTGACTATAAAATCAGCTAATGAGAATGCATACATACATACATATATATATACATATGTATGTATGTATGTACATAATTGGGCCATATACTATATATACTTATGTGTGTGTATGTATGTATACTGTTGGGCCATATACTCTATATGCTTGTGTGTGTGCGCGCGTGTGTGCATATATATATATATATATATATATATATATATATATATATATATATATGCATCGATTGTATTACTTCACGAATGCATATGTTTATATATGTATATATTCATATATATTTTATGCTCCTCATTTGTATATATGTCTATATATATTATATAACCACACAATTATCATTATATGATTGGTTGAATAATTGAGTTATTCTGTTTGTAAGATTAGAATTATATATCCAATTCTTACACACCCACACACAACGTTTTAAGTTCTATTGTCAAAAGTTTGATTAGATTTTTCAAATAATAGGACTAAACAAGAGCAGTGTTACCTTAACCAGACAAATTGGATGACTGAAAGCTTATGACCACTAACTTGACCCTATGACTCTATGGTGACCAAACAACCTAAGGGTTAACTTATCTTTTGGCTCTCGACAAAGAAGGCAACTTTGACCTTTCCTTGTGTCTGCGCCCTTCTCCTTGATGATACTCTCCCTTCTGTTTCTGAGGGTGATTCCTGCATCCACTTAGACACACAAAAGTAGTTAGATATAATCTTCTTACCATACTAGGTATCTACATAACAAAATATTAGTTGCTACAACTACATCATTAATTCCATTAATCCATCAACAAATGTTTAAATATATTTCAAATAACAACATCACATCTCTAATTATGCAATTTAAACAATTATATAAAAACTTAATGAAAGAGGGATGCAACATGATCTATCTAACCTAACCCACTTCTAGCCCTTCCTCTCCACCTTACTGACCACATAAAACAAACACAAACATAAACTTATCTTCATTCTAAATGTTATCCCTACAGTTGAAACTTATAATTACTAAGTTTATTTTTCTTGTCTTTTTTATATTTATTTATACATATTTCCACTTGAACCATTGAGGGGCTCAAAACAATGGCATTCCCCATTCACACATCTGTTTGCGTTGCCATGGAACTTTGCTTATTAGTGTGTTTAGGTAAGTTTACCAATTTTTCCGAGGAGAATCTGTTTATATGGTTGCCAAAAATGAAGTTTGAAAGCATAATTTCTGTAGTTTAACAAATTGCTATTGGTAATGTTACCAAGAGATTTTTGATGCATCAAATGGTAAACTAGTTTTCGTGAAACTAATCTAATTATGTGATTAAATCCAGAAAATTCTGACTATTGCTATTGATGTTTTATCTCCAAGTTTTAATATTTTTTCTGTTTACTTATCAGACTTGGTTGGACTTGGCAAGTAGTCCCTGAGATTGAATTAAGGAGTACTTGACAAGATTATCCAAGTTTCAAAACTCTGGTTGAGACTGACATTTCTGGAGTTGTCCTGTTAGTTTGGCATCTATAATTATTTAGACATATTTTAGGAAAATGTGTTTACTTTTGAGATTACAGGGCAGTTAAGAAGTAAAACCTTACTTGGATTGCTTTTATTTTAGGATGTCAAGCTTAGGAGTACAATTTAAAAGCAATAAATTGTTATAGAAATTACATCTTAGACAATATTTAAAAGGGAGATTTTGTACATGGAAGGAACAAATTGCTGCATCAAAATAGAAACCTGGTTTTCTATATTTATGGGAAGCTATGTTGCACTGAAACACCTCCCTGCCCCTTGGTCCACAACCATATCCCTGTGCTATTTTCACATTCAAATATTGTTTATTGGTTTTTGGGAGTATGTCTAGGCATCTTCGTTTTGAATTTCCTTATTTCCCTGTTGCCAATGAAAAGGGGACTTTGATGGAACACAGCTTGGAAGTGAATTTGTAAGCTAGTGTTTCTAGAAGGCAGGATTTTCTGCTGTAGGAGTGGCATCAAATATTGCTATTTCTTAATAAGCTTCAAAGATAGGAGTTACTGTTAGAATATGGTTCAGATGAGCAAGGACTGAGCAATGAAATGGTATTGTTAATTTACATGTGAATAATTATACATGTGGACATGAAAATATTTTCATGCATTTCCTGAAACATTGTGCATAATGTTTTCCTTTACAACAATAATTTTCAGTCCTGTGAGTGATTTTAAGCATAAGATGAATTGTGTATCTTCTTTTTATGTTTAGGACTAAATGAGTCTGCTATTTCTTGAAATAATTTGAGTGGTTGTTGGGGTCCTAAGTACTTGCAAGTGCATATAGCATGGGTAATTTCTGCTATCTGTTAGTGCACAGTATATTAATTCCGTGCTTCACTTTGATAATAGTATATAGAAATTAGTTTCTGTATTGCTGGAGATGATTATATTGATTCTGACACGTGCATGATTTTTTTAGAGATTTGAGCATCCTGGACGATCCTTTAGTTCACAACAAATGGATAAAATTCAAGAAAGACCTTTCAGAGGAATTAGAGGTTATAAAGCAGTTGGATGCTGAAAGAGAAGCCTTCAAGGAAGCTACAGGAACCATGAAGTCCTCTTCGCCCAGTCTTCCCATAAAACCATATATGTTTCAACCAGTAGAAGAGTATTCCTCCTTTCCTGGCAGTTTTGATGACCCTGATGTTTGGAGACCACCTCCTCAACAACAATATGGTAGTAGAAGACCAACAAGGGCAGGTCAGATATCTGCTGCCCAGTCCAGAAAGGATGCTTCCTGGGCCCGTGGCTCTACTAGAGGAGGAGATGTGAAGGGTATTGGAGCAGGGCTTAGCCGTGGGGCTAAAGGTAATGCTGCAGGCACTTTAGGAAAAGCTGGTGTAGGAGGTCGAGGAACAGGAAACTCAGGGCAACAGGGCAAAAAGGGTGTTGCTTCTAGTCGGTCCACTCCAAACAAAAGGGATTCTCTGGTGATTGTTTAATTTGTTTCATATTGGTCAATTTTGTTTGTCAATGAACTCTTCTATCTTCCTGTCTCTGTGTATAAAGAAAACTTTCTTATTCTGTTCTTCAAGATTTGCATTAGCATTCGTCTTTTCTAATTAAAAACCTCTTTATGAAAAAATGATCCTAAGTGAACTGAATGAAATGCCTCATCTGTTGTTTTACATCTGATGAAGTTCATTGAATTAACTGGCAAAACATCAATGGTACTGAGAGAATAATCCTAGCTTAGTCATCTGACCTTCTTTTGTTTGATTTGTTGAAAAGCATGTTGTTTTGAGTTTCAGAATTTATGCAATGGCTATTAATAATGTGTTGATTCCCGTGTCTTTAAGCTTTAGTACTTGCATCAATTGCTTTAGTTCATACTTTTGTTTATCAAACATTGATTTGTGTAAAAAATTTAACAGTGTTTTTGATCATCAGTTATTCAGTGCTACAATTTTTCTCATGATACTACTATGAACTATCTATGTTAGCTTAAGATTTGGGTACAAGGAAGCATTTTTGTGGATAAAATGGATTTATGAGCTCTCCAATTGTATCAAAGGGCCAGAGCTGGGATTGGTGACTAAATTATCCTTGATCCATGTTCAAAGCCTCTTTTAAGCTAAGACTTAACAAGGTTTAATATTTTCTCCCACCAAACCCAATTCCTTTCTAATTTTGGTAGTATCCAAGCTCAAATTTTGATAGTAGTTAGACAATTGAGAAGAAAATGAGAGGTAGTTTCTTCAGCTTGATTGCATGATATAGATTAAAATTCCTGAAAAGCTCAATCTTTTATTGATGGTATGGGGCTATGATTTCATTTTGAGCCATAGTAGCATTCTATTTACATGACAAGCTTAAAGTGTAAATGTAGCTCAATCTATTGTCCAAGAGCTTTCTTGAGACACGAGATGTGGAAAATATTATGAATCCTGCTGTTAGCTGGAAGTTCCAACTCATAAGCTACCTCACCAATCTTCCTCAACACCTTGTAGGGTCCATAAAACTATGGCTTCAGCTTCTCAGATCCACTCCTTTTGATGGAAGATTGTCTATAGGGTTGCAACTTTAAGTACACCATTTCACCTACCTCAAAAATTCTCTCCATTCGGTGCCTATCAGAATATATCTTTTGCTGGTTATGGGCCTGCTGCAAGTTCCCTTTGAAAGATTTCAAGATATCCCTACTCTGCTGTACCGGATCCTTGCCTCTTGGAACTCTACTATCCATACGGATCAAATCCACAAATGAAGGAGCATCATATCCATAAAGTGCCTTAAAGGGAGCCATACCTATAGACATGTGTAAAGAGCCTGCCTGGCTCTCTCTAATTTAATTGCACTTAAAATAACTTTCAGAATATATGAACAATAATTTTGAAATTCAATGAACACTTTCAGATTTTCATCATTTATTAGAATGATATCAGAAATTATAACACCACTGAATTGCTTACAAATATCAGAATTAAAGCAACTATTATAACTGATTTCATACTACAACTAACAAATTAACCTGGCACTTTAAAATGAATCCAGCTGCAGGTGTATGAAACTTACGACTGGCTGTAACAAATGGGAATCTCTGAATTATCACAAGTCTGATTTTCTTAACCCGGCTGCAAATAATGAAATCTGGAAATGGACGCAAGCCCCTTCAATCTCAAACAGCTCCTGCTATGCACATTTCTTCCCAAACATTTATCACCTTCACCCAATAAGCATCACATGACCATCCAACCAAAGAAAAAAACTCACGCAGCATGCCTGAATTGATGGCGTACGATAGGCTGGAAAAATATGAAGTCTTTAATTCCGTACGGCTGCACTTAGGAATTCTGGAACATAATTCTTTGTCTTTCAACTCCCAACCTGTAGCATTCGTTGCAGATTTCTCCAATCAATTCTAATCCTCAGCAAGAAGACAAATCAAATCCCAAAATGAATAAATTGATTTGCCTGTAGAACAAACTTCTTAGAATTCCAGTATACATCAGCACTGGATTTAATTCAGAATTAGATTGCCTATAGAATTAACACTTCACACACATCCAGTATACTTCAGCACTGGACTATGATTTCAGATACATCTGCAAAATTCACCATCAATCTGTAATGACTCAAATTGCCAGAAGAGGAATCAGTCCTCAAAACCCTAGCCATTTCTCACAGCCAAGAGACTTCATAAATTTTATCAAATCAACAATGGATCCTTTTCCTTTCACAAAGCATTGCTTTTATAATTCAAAAGTGTCTTCTCTCACACACATTTCACTTAAAACACTTTTTATACTTAGGCACATATTGAATAATATAATTTATTAATTCATTTGGCTCCAAAAAAGGCCTTTTCACCAATATCATGAAATTATGACACGCAAGGTCCCTATTCTGGTTCCAACGAGCTATAACACTAAGGTATCCAACATATAATACCAACAAAAATGGCAACCTTAGCAAATTTAATTAAATAATAATAATAAACCACCCGTCTTGCGAAAACAATTGAAGAAGCGTTCGGATCGAAATCTGTCTGCACAGGATTGATCCAGATGATGAAAGATGATGAATGAACTTGACGAGGTGACTTACTAAAAATAGACGCTTTCTCCAAGATTCCTGGAGCCCAAACTGAAAGCCAGAAATGAAAACTGAGAGCATCATTCAACTCCTCTAGCTCATCTGAGCTCATCGGAACTATCCATTGACTTACTATAAATAGTAAGTTCACACCAAAGACCCTCTAAACACCTCGCCAAACCATGAGGATCACAATAATGACCTGACACCATCAGATCAATGACTTGCAAAAAATGGGGACATTAAAACATGAGATGTGTTGTGTTGTACCAATATTTCCCCTATATGCAACCACTTGATCCAAGTTGTTTGTTACCTTGTAACATAGGTCCTTAAGTAGCCCTCTATGCATTTGTTTAGAATCTTGGTTTGCCCATTAGTTTGTGGATGATAGCTACCGCTTGGTGTTAACTCTATGCTTGTCAATTGAAAGAGTTCTTGCCAACACAAGCTGAGAAATCTGCTGCCCTTATCACTTACAATGTTCTTTGGCAAACCATGGAGCCTAAATATCTCTTTAAAAAACAGATTCGCCACTTGTAGGGGTTTAGATTCTGAAGGAATTGCATGAAAGTGAGCATATTTTAATCCTTTCAACAACCACTGATATACAATCCTTACCTTGTAGTTTTGGCAAACTTGTAATGAAATCCATGGAAATGCTCTCCCATTTCTGATTTGGAACGGGTAGGGGCTGCAATAAACCAGAGTTGGAAAAACATGTTTTTTTGTTTTGTTTATTTGACATTCTATACGCTCTCTAACATGTTGCAACACATCATTCTTAAGCCCTTCCATGATCACTATTTCTTGTAGAAGCTCAAATGACTAGAGTGGTGTGTCATGACATGCCCTCAAAATCGTCTCCTTCATCTTCAATTTGAGTATGAGATACACCCAGTCTTTGTAGAGGATGAGCTCATCAACCACCTTAAGTCTATCATCTTGCAATCTCCCCTCCAAAATGTCATTAACAAGTGGATTCTTAACATACTCAACCATTATAGAAGCCTTCCAATCAACATATTATTCCTAGAGAGTGCAATAGCCACCACATTATTATTCCCCATTACATATTAAATGTTAAAATCGTAGGCTTGAAGTTTGCCTACACATTTTTACCACCTATCATTCAAATCCCTTTGGTTGATAAAGAATTTCGGACTATTATGATCCGTTTTGACCACAAACTTCCCACAAACCAAGTATTGCTGAAATTTTGGTTAGAGCATGCGTGATTGCCAACATCTCCTTGTCATAATAGAGAAATTTCGTCACCGTGAGCTTCCTACTCTGAAATGCTATGGGGTGTTTATTTTGCATGAAAATTGCCCCAATGTCTTCTTCTAGAGAATCACATTCTAAAATAAAAAGAAGTGAGAAATCTGTAATTGCCAAAACAAGATGTGAACTCATTACCTCCTTGAGTTTATCAAAAGTTTGTTGGGCTGGTGGACTCCAATAGAATGCCCCCTTCTTCAAATTTGTCAAAGGAGCTAAAAGTTGTGAGAAGCCTTTTACTTATCTCCTGTAATAGCTTCAAAGTCCCACAAATCCTCTCAAGTGTGTCAAATTCCTCAGTCTAGGCCAATCTTGGATTGCCTTGATCTTCATCCACACAGCCTCTCACCACCAGAGCTGCTCCCTTCTGCTCCATTTTGTATAGGTCTTTGAACACTCAATTGCTGGTTCAATCCTCTTAGAAGTTGGACCCTTTCCACCATGGTGTACCTCATTCTGGTTTGGAACTTTTTGGTCTCTCAAATGAATTTTTGAAGATTGTCTTCCTCTTTGTCACCCATGGCAGCCTCCTCTCTCTGATGATACCTTAGATCTCTGTCACTCATGAATTAAATACACAGGTTGGCAGGATGCCAAGCTCTAATACCACTGAAATACACCAATAGAGGAACTTTGCAAATCTAAACAATAAATAGATTCACAACAGTATTTCCAATCATTAGAAGAGTTCATAACAAAATTGCAATCATACTTCAGATCACACAATCTGTCCAAAAAAGCTCTTATAAACAGGATTAATCACACAGTGGATCCGTAAATACAGTTTTTATAATCATCTTCACTCATTCATAATTGACAAACTCAAAACACACAGTGGATCCGTAGATACAGTTTTTTATAATCATCTTCACTCATTCATAATTGACAAACTCAAACATACAAATCTAACAAATGGTTGCTAAGAAACTCATTTTGATTGATCTAACCACAATCAAGAGGTTGCTGGATTCGATTGATGACATGTGCCTTGGAAGCGGCGTGGTAAGCAACACCAAGTTCCAGTCATATCGCTTATGATGTTTGTGATGAGCTTGATTGTAATGTCCCCTACTAGGGACTATCCATTTAGCATGCAACATTATACGTTACTATGCAATATTGTGCCTTAACTAGATTAAGGGATAGTTAATCTGCTCATACTACAAACCATAATTACTATATTTAACCAATCTTAATTTCTTTCCTAATCCTAATGGAGGATGGGGATTTATTGTCATAGGACTCTTGAAACTACCTCCACAATTAAGCCCAAGGGTTTCATGAACGTCTGTGAATACCACCACTTGGCCCCAGGGTTTCATGAATGCCCACCAATACCATCTCTTGGGAGTCACCTAATTTGGGATGGATTTACTTGCCTCTTCCTATACAAACCAACCTTCTCATCCAAAGGTATTAATGAAAGATTTAAGATTAAGCCAACATAGTTTTCCATTATATTATAAATGTATATATTTGATGTATATATTTAATGTCTTATGTCTTATATATTCACATATAAAATACAACATATATATAATTCTAATTATTATTATATATATTTATTAAACATTTATTTCTCTAAATATATATTATTAACCATCTCCATCATATATATGTTTACTATAAATAAAGTTACTATAATATTATAATCTCTTGTTCCATTCTTATTCCTCCCATGAAGAGTATCCAAATATATATTCTTCTCCTATTCCATGCCTTCGGGAATGATTTCAATCCTTATTAAGTATCCTTGGTATTGAATAGTTGCATCTTATTGGGAAGAGACACATCCTTTTGTCAATAATTAATTAGTCTTTCTTTATATGCCACTTTGTCTCTTGATGTATGCACTTTTTTCTTCTTTTTCTCCCTTTCAAATAAAATTGTATTCTCCCTTTTATATCTCATGTTTGAGGGAGTCACATCTTTTCAGTTCATGCCTTCCATTCATTAAACTTAATTATATTTTAATTCAATTCTTTTATATTGTAATGATAATTTAGAATATAATTCTTTTATATCTTACTTTATATTTTATTTATATTTCTTTTATATTTTTTATTACATTTTAATTTTAATTCTTTAATATTTTAATTTAGATTTAATTTATATTCTTTTTATATTTTAATTATTAAATCCTATTTCAGAAAGGGACCACACTTTTTTACAATTTTGTCTCTTGTAATTTATTTATTTATTATTTATTAAATTCTCTTTCAGAAAGGGGACTTCACATTGTTGATCTATGAGGAATACAGACCCGACCTTGTATTCTCCTTAGACTCCTTAGCGATGATGATTCCTCTAAGAAATGTGCTTCCAATATAGCTTGCTTAAATCGCTTCAACCTTCCCGTTAAGTGCTAATTACTTTGCTGATGTCTACGACCACACACAAAGATGCCATTTAGATGCGGTCAGAGGAATTATATTGATTGATTGCTCAGGTGCATGCTCCAATATGAAACTCAATATTTGTCCAGCTCTTTGTGACCTCCTCCATCCTCGGTATCACCTTCACTCTTACAATGCCATGTTTAGATTGGCAAAGCTTCAATATCGCGCTGTGAAGAATTAGTAGGTAGAAGTATTGTCCTACCCATAATGGGGCCTTCCAAGGGTTGCATCTCAGAAGTCTCCCGCATTCATTGAAAGTATTTGCCAATTAAAAACTTTGATGCTTCACAAGAGTGATCCATATTAATACAACATACCTCAACAAGTCCACCCAATGAAGTAGGCATAACACAGATTAAACAAAGTTGGCTTAAAAAAATCTAAAGAAAATTATTAATAAATGCTGTTAAATAATTTTATTTATCATTCATTATTTTATTTTAATTTATTACATATTTAGTTAGAATAGTTGGTAGTTGAAAAGGGTGTTAACCAACACTGTCATTGGATTGGCTGGCCGATGTAGCCTATATTAGGGACATCACAAGGTTAATAGAGATAAAGTGGGTGAATTCCTTTTGGGAAGTGTTTTTCCCTTTGGATGCCTCTGCACTTTTTGTTAGACCAAAATATAGGTGGAAGTCTCACCTAATTATGACCTTATTGTATCTAAGATATGAGATGACAATGAAGATCTCCCAACAATATCGTTAAACTTTAAAGTAACGGTGAATTTGGCTTATAACCATGGATGAAATATGCACTTAACTCAGTTATAATGATGTGATATGTTGGTATCACAAAGGGACTCACGCTGTTCATTCAATGGATATCAACTTGAATTTAACTTCTTCAATCACTTCCAACCAAATGACTTACAAAGGAAAGGGTTTAGAAAGCTCATCTACTCCTAGAATGCAAGAAACTATGGATGCCTTTGTGACTCTACTAGACTTAGTTTAGCCATTGACATCAACCAAGCTAGTGCAATCTCCTAAGGTAAATGTGAGATGTTCAAACTACCACCATTCCATTAACACCATCCATCGATGCACATCAATTGGCAAACAATAATCGAAGTTAAGTTCATATAAATGCCATTTGACCACACAAGGCAAACTTACAATCAGCGAGTAGAGAGTGGTTTGGTCTAAGCGAGTTCACCAAAGAAACATCCAAAATCACTTCCATTCATGTAAGCACTACTTCTAATCTACTCTAAGTGAGGAATTGAAGAAACCATGCATTACTCCAAAGCAACACAAGTAATCCACCATGAAGACCAACAATGAATCAACAATTACTTTGATAGCATTATGGCAACAATTTCAACAAATCTAACTCTAAAGCTTATCGCTTCTCTAATGAATCTAAAATCTAACTCCCTACAAATGAGAAGGCCGTGGCCTTTTATAATTGTTCAATTATAATGAAGGGCCAAGATCAATTTAAGATCAAGGGCCAAGATTTACCCATTACAAACCCTAATTAGGGTTGACACACTATCATCCAATTACATGAAGGAACCACCCTGTGGGCCAATGAGAAAATTACAATTCTTTTGAGAGCCAATGAGAAAATGGTACACTTGACATAATATGATTGAATGTGCTTGAACACGTGTGACTCAATTTTTTTGATTGGTTGAAGACAAGTGGGCGCCACCTCAACATCCTTATCTTGTAGACTTGATCAATTTTTGGTGATGAGAAAATATCTCTTGATACTCAACATTATTAAACCTTTGATTGTGATGGCATATTCCCAAATTGCTTCTTCTCAAAATTTCTCCATCTTCGTTCTTGGAAATTTTCTCATTGCCATGATTTGAACTTGTTTGTACTTGCAAACTTGATGTCTCTTTTGATGCCTTGACCTTGATCTTCTTGAAGTGATGAAATTTTTATGTAGCTGGATCTTTCAAAATGAGTTGTTTGATAATTTCTTTCACTTGTATCTTTGCTTTCTAGAACTCCATCTTGATCTTGATTCTTGAATTTGTATTTAGATAATCCGATTTTGAACCTCCTCCTCATTTGAAGTCCTCGAGCTTGATCTTACAGCCTCCACTCATTCTTTGAACATCTCCTTGCTCCATATTTACCTTGCAAAAGAAAAAGAGAAAAATGCATTAAGCTCATGAAATGATGAAATGAAGGAATTCTGAAAGTTTTCATGAAATAAAATTGCATCAGCCCCTTCTTCTACATCAAAACAAGGAGAAAATAGGCATTTGATCACGAATTTTCTTTGGTTCAAGACCAAATTTCTCCTTTTCAATTCTGATTTTCTCGAAGTTTTGGGTTTGATAAGGCTTGGTATTTGCCCAGATCTTATCTTTTTTTCCAGCACTTTATCTCTGATTTCCTTGGAAAATCAGTGATGTTTCTTCTCCAACTCCCCAAGATTGTTCTCTAAGTCAATTTTTGTCAAGGGTGAAATCGCTGCCTTGAGAAGGAAGTAGCTGCTTTTTTTGTAGAGGTAGATCTGCTTTGTTGTGATGAGAGAATGATTTAACTCCACCCTTCTTGTATAGCCAATCCATAGCATAAAGAGGCATTCCTACAATTAGGGCCAGACTTGCATCCTTCTTGGCCAATAAAAATCCTTTTAATTCTGTCCCTTTGTTCTCTCATACTGGCCAACTTGAACAAGGAGGTGAAAGGCATGTTTTGATCATTAACTTATCATGTAATTGCACCCCCCACCTCTTCATTGATTTAGTTCAAGTCTGGGCAGAATTTAGGGGGGCACTAGGATTATGAATCCTAGCTAGGGGGCAGATTCCGCCCCTTAGTTGGGATTGGATCAATGCCTTATCAATGTATCCAACTCACCTTTCCTCTCTCCACTTCGTTTCCCCATATCTCCTCTTCGTTTATTGATCGAAATCAAATGAATTTGAGGTGCTTGAGTTCTTATTTTCATCTCTTTTCTCCAAAATATCATCACTTATGTTCTTATCCTTCGTTTTTCTTCCTTCATCATGCAAATTTGGAGCCTAGAACATGTGTTAAATACCTCCAATTCATGGAGGAAATCAGGGTGGTGTTGGGATTTTGCCTTTGATTATGGGCAGAACTTTCACCTTTCTTAGGATCGAGAATCCCAAGAGGTAGGCGGATTCCGCCTCTGGTGCAGGAGCACCTATGCAAACACCTAAGTCCACCTTGGAACCAAATGGAGTCAGTGGAACTAAAGAATTCCTAAAGGTTAATTGGGAGCTTTTGAAGCCTATAATGGCAATTTGTAACCATCAATTTGATTTAAATGTTAAAAGTCCTTAAAGTCCTGGTAAGGACTTAGGACCAAAATAATGTAAGGGTGGCCAATAGTGCCAAGTGGGATCTAAAGTTGATTAGGATAAGTCAATTAGTTCCTAGGAGTGATTTGAGATTAAATCCATGAAGTTAGAAGATTTAATTTGATGAAATAAGCAATAAAATGAAAGTTAGATATTCAAACTTTTGAATTCTAACTGCTAGGACAGTTTTAGAGGGAAAATTGATTTAGTTTGTTTTAGGCTTAATTAGCCCATCCAACCGATCAAATATGGTTGGGGAAGTTATTAGGAGTCCATTTAATGTTAGGAAAAGCCATTGTACGGAGAGACAAGGAGTGTGTGTACGGACTGTTTCAGAAATGCTTTGAAAACGCACAATTTTTTATCATTTTCTATATGTATTTGCATGATTTGAATTCCAATAGGACAGATTAGTGTTTCAGTGACTTAGGAATATTATTATAATCATTACAAACCTTGTTGAATGCTCTGAAGGTTCATTTATCTCAGTTTTAATTCCTTTATACTGACTGATTGCATTTGGGTCACTGTTTTTTCCATAACAGTTGACAAATCCCAATGTAAGGGCATCATTCCATGAATGTTTTCTCTGATTCTCATGGAATGATGTGTATTTAACTTGTACATTAATGTCCTAACATGATACATTGCAGAGGAATTGACTTGACAGGGTGATCACTAAGTTTGAGGAAGAAATCTTGAAGGAAATGCTTGGTTGTGAGCAACAGCCATTAATCTAGTTGAAGGAGATACATTTTTTATGACTTGGATAGTCTTAATATGGTATATGTATGGTGAATCAATCATTGGCTAAGCCTAGAAGTGCTTGGAGAGGGTACATTGAGAAAGCCCTAGCCTTGAGGGCTTGTTGGAGACCAAATTGGGGATTTCTTATTTGCAGGGGTCTGAGGACCAAATTAACTTCATTTTCCTTGGTTTTGAGTCATTAGTAGAGACTGCTGAAAGTCTAGGTGGTTGGTAGTAAGTTTAACCCACACTTGCTTTGTAAATTGACCATATTTTGTGCTAGGAACAGGGGCACAGTCTGAAGATCCATAATATTGTCCAAAACAACTAGTGTCTGGCTTTTGATATGTTGAAGTTTGCTGAAAAGGGTATCTGGAAATGTAATAAGTTTGTCTAGTGCTTTGGAGAGTTTCCAAGTTATTTGCATTTTACTGTCGCTGGTGACCTACTAGGAGGGCAATTAGGCCTAGTAGACTGTTTAAAGAAATTGGGTTTTGAGTGTTGTGTAAGAACCCAAAACTGATTGAATCCTACTAAATCCATCTTGTTTAGACCTTAGATGAAATGTTCTGAAGCAAATTTCTGAGATGAATTTTCTGATTGTCTGGCTTATGGGAGTTAATACTTAATCTTTACGGTGCTACTTGTCTATTGATACCATTAAGACTGTCTCTTCTCACACGGTGCTAAACAAAATGTGCAGTCACTACTTTCATGCCAAGAACATTCACTGTGATTTGAGAATTGATATGTTTGCAATATGTATTCTCTCCAATGTTTTTATTAGCATAAACACATAATAAAGAGTCACAGATAGCAATCAATAATCAATAGCAATCAAGTTGGATGTGGAAGATTTATTTATTTCAGTACTTCTAATAAGAGATTTCACTGGTGAAAGAAACTAAGATGTCAACCAAATACTCCAACCTATAATACAATGCGGGAGGGGCGAATTTCCTTGTTGACCCTAGCTGTGGTGCAGGCTGATTAGCATGTCTGGAGTTGCGCAAATGGGTGGGTGCCGTGACTAGCAAAGACCGGCTGCTGTGTTGCCGTCCCTGTCATATACTGTCCCCTGTATGAATGTTGGTGAGCTCCCCGGGCTTGACACAGGAATGGCGCGTGAGGACTCACGCATGTGCTGTAGACTTACCGTGAGACACCTTGCCCTCGACTGGTATCTGGCTCGTTTTCCTGACCCTTGTCTTGGCGTATACAGTCACCTTAACTGAACGCGACTATTAGTATCTTCTACCCAGGTTCTTTGGTAGTTCTTTCCTTTGTCACGTAAGGCTCTGCTTGTTCAAATACCGTGGTAGTGGCTAGATGGATACCACGATGGTGATCAACCATGCCCAGCAACTGCTGACTCTCGTGTGCTTACTGAAATCGAGGATGAGCTGCCAGGCTTGACATGACTGGGATTCACTTACAGCAACCGACGAGTAGGTATTATTTACTTAGAGATTGATTCCATAGCTTCAGGAGCATGGTTAATGCCTGTTTCTTACTGGAGATATGATGTGACAATGCTGAGATTCAAACAATCCTTTTACTACTGAAAATGATGGAGATGAACTGCTTTCTTACCAATCCAAATGAAGTCCAATGTGGGAGCTGAATACTTCCACCTTAAAGAGAGCTGGGGCTATGTCCAAACTCTTCTTATATTCCTAAGGTTTTGCGTCCTTGGAATAACCAGTCACAAAAAGCAACCAGATTTTCTTTTCTTTGTTTATATTTTCTCATGGTGCTTTTTCCGAGATGTATTTTTCCTTTTTATAACCTCGAAGTGAGTGCAAGTACAAAAAGCTAAGCCATGTGGGATAAAAACTCACTTAAGTCACTTTTATAACTTAAAGTAACTTTATAAAATAAAGTGACTTTATAATAAGACATAAAGTGACTTTATAACACACTTTATTAAATAAAGTGATTATGACTATAGAAACTTAGCCCCGAATATAAATATTCGCCCGTGCAACCTTGTGACTGGCTGGCATCCTTCGAAAAACGGCCATTAGTCCATCCGGATGGATAGATAGACTAATCAGGCATCTAAATAGCCTATTGCCGAGAAGGGGACATTACATTAGATAACAACCTTGGTCATTTGGGGTGTGTTGGAGTTATTTGTGACATATTGGCTATTTGGGAGTCTTGGAGGCTAGTAGGCTAGGAGTGCCTAAACCTCTCAAACCATAACTATTCTTGAGAACTTTACCACCACACTGCTACACACTCTGCATCAGCCTCCCTCTTAGGATTACTACTTTACCTTTATTTTCTTGCCAATCTTGAGGTTTTGATCAAGTGTCTTATCCTTGTCTTTCTTTTGGTCTTGGACTTGACTAAGGTTGGGAGAGTTTCTTGTTTCATAGAGGTGGAATTTTGGCCTCTCTTAGGATTGAGAATCCCAAGTAGAGGGCGGAATCCGCTCTCTCCTTGGGACTGCTTCACCACTTTTTCATCATTTGATTCCATCAAGTTTAGGCTTGAAACTCACCTTTTCTCCTCACATTTGGTTTCGGTTGACCATGCATTTGCAACTTATGTTCTTTTCCTTTATTCCAATCTTCATGCATTTGTATTTAACTCTTCCATATCCCCATGGCTTCCTCATTAATATTGGGTGGAAATTTCAGGGGTCTTGGGATTGAGAATCTCAAGAGGGCAGCGGATTCCACCATCTCCTTGAGATTACATCTTGTTATATTTCTAAGTTCCCAATCTTCTTGTTTTCTTGGCTTGGATTTGTTCTTCTTGTGGGCTGAAAACTATCGCTCTCAACTTGAAATTTCCCCTTTCACCTCATGCTCTGGATTCATCTTTGATTGCTTGAAAAAGGGGGGGGGGGCAGAAATCTCACCTTGGTTGGGATTAGGAATCCTAGTAAGGCAGCAGATTCTGCCCCTTCTCTAGGATTTTCCATTTCACTTTCACCCTTGTCTATTTGGTTCAGTTGTGCTTGCTTTGGACTTCAAACTTCTCATATCACGCCTTGTTGATCTGATCATGCCTTGGTTGAGGGGTCATTGTATTTGTTTTGCATCATGATCTCAAACTATGCCTTGAATTGTTCATGTTTGAGGGGCGAAAATTTCGTGTTTCTTAGGATTGGGAATCCCAACTAGGAAGTGGATTCCGCCCCTACCTTAGGATTTTCTCCCTTTCAACTTAGCTTTGTCTTATGCCATTTCACACTCTCTCAACTACATTTAACACTTAGATCAAGTTTCAAGGCAAGTTTCGTACTCATTTCAATCTGAGTTGTGCATGTTGAAGTCTGATTTCATGTCTTGTTTACATTTTCTCAATCTGGTTTTTCAGTTTTCTCACAAGGATTTGACCTTCATATACTAAGGACAATTGATCCTCTACCTTGTAGGGCCTCCATGCCCAGGTGGATTGTGAAGAAGGGCTAGGATTGAGACCCATGAGAGAAGGTGGAAACCAAGGTGGTGTTGGGATTATGAATCCCAAAGGGCCCTTAAGACTTTCATTTGCACTCTTTGTCCCAAACTTAGTCATTCTTAGGCCCTCCTCAAGCCTTCTTCATGCTTTGTGATCTTCAATGAAATGGAGTTGTGAAAGGATGTAGTTTTATCTCCAATCTCACATCACCTAATCCTTGATCCGAATGTTCATATTACACTTGTACATCTTTTCCCACTCATGCCTTATTCAAAATCCACTGACCCTATGCCAACTCACCTAAGGAAGACTATACCTTTTAGCCCAAAGATCCAACCGACTTCATTCTCTCTTTCTAATTGACTTGGAAACTTGAAAATGCTATCAACTAAAACCACCTAAGACCACTAACCTATTGCTAAAGCAAAAAGAGGGGGTCCCCATTTGCAATGGGGCGATGGTGTGAAAACCTCACAACACTTCCTAGAAAGCTTCAACTGGTGTTCATCAGTCTTTGTTTGCTAGGGGCAGGTGGGAATGAAGTAGGAGCTAGCTGGGCAAGTCCCCGTATCCAGCGAGGCAAAGTCCCCTATATCATGATGAGATCATGGAAAGGGAATAGAGGTGGGGAACCGCGGGCGGGTAGGGATGACCAGATGTGGAAAAAGTGGCAACTATCACGTGGTGCCGCTATTAGTTCTATTGTTTGTTGGATAATGTGGGGATATAGGATAGCACCAGAAAAACCAAACATCAGGAGGCAACTATCTCTCACCCACCCAACTCCTCCAGGGGACCCCCTCTTCCTCCCACCCACCCCAATCGATAGTCGGGTGGGAGGGAACCATAGGGGCCCAGGCTCCGCGAAATAGCCTAAACGGGTGGAGGGAAGAAATCGGTCAGGAGGAGAGAACCAAAACTTTCATAAAAAAAGGAAGGATGCTTGCCCAAGTATGCCTTTTCACCCAAAGTTTGTGTTGGTGAACTAGGGTTCGTATGAGTGAGCTTGGAGGATAATCATTTGTTGGTCTTGCAAAGAGGCATAGTATCATCTCAATTATTACCCTCTAGAATTTTGCTTGGCTTCTTGAATGACTTTTGATGAAAAAGATGGTCATGGATGGCTTTGCCAATGCTATGTTGGCAAGTTACAATCATATTTTCTTGGCGTGAGAGATAAATGATACAAAAACAATTCTATGGAGTTCATCGTTCAACTCATCATTGAAAAAACAAAGTTAGATACTATTTTCATCCTAGTTGGGAACCATTACCATGTGGAATGGAAAAAATATACTTTTTATTTTCTTTGTGTTCAAAATCAGCACATATAAAAAAGGTTATTAGTACATCAGTTATAGATGTGATGCTAAATCTTTCTTGTTTGGGTGTATGTGTGTATCGTCGATGTCTTCAATATTTAGTGTTATTAGCATATTATATGCATTGGATAATTTTGTAATTCTATGTTGCCAATTCAAGTATGGGTTTGGGTAGGAGAATTGGAACTTGTTACGATGGTATGGTACATACATACATACATGCATGCATACATACATATATTTGCTATAACAAGACCAACAATTTATTGCTCAAAGGGTTTGACATAATTGCCTGCAAGGCAATTGTATTACTTTAGATTCTATTCCTTCTTTATTGGTAAACCCATCCCAAGGTTGTACCAGTGGATTGTACGAGGATCAATTATTGTGGATAATTTTATAATGGTACTTCAATTTCTTTTTTTTCAATGAGTATAAATCACTTAATATACCATCAAGGGTGAAGATGACTCTTTGGAAGCATAATCGGAAGACAAGGCAGCTTTGAGTCACCTTAACTTTTTGCTTATTTCTAGAACCTAATGCTTTTTTGGTGGCCTAGGCTCCGGGTACGTCCTTGAGTTAACCTAAGGTATTGCTCTAGCACTAGGGTCTTTTGTGGATCAACTCGGGCAATAGCCAAACTCACAGAGAACCCAGGTGCTTGGGTAGTACCCTGGGAGAACCTAGAGATGTACCAGGATTAGACTAGTACTTGGGGTGAACTAGGTTTGGAACCCATGCCTATAGGGAAGAACTCGACACACACACACACACACATATATATATATACATATATATATATTGGCTTCAACCTATAGTACAAAATGAGAAAGGAAAGAAACATCCTACTTACATAGACATCTGGGCTCAAAATCTAGGGGTAACCAAGAAAGGAAAAATTGCTACAGATGTCTTAAGAGTGATAAATACAATAGCAGAATATAAAACACCCTTCTAGAAGATTCAAATTTAAGTCATCCAGGAAAACAACTCAGTATTGGGTCAAAGCTTGCTTCTTCTCTAGGAGAGCTTCATTTGTTCATTGAGAGCCTAGACCAATGGATTTTAGATACTATTTAAATATGTTTGGTGGAGAAACTTGTCCATAGAAGCTTGATTACTAGAAATGTTTCATGCCATTGTTTTTCTTAGTCAGTTTTCACCCTCGCTCACCTCCTGAGCCACAACTTGCATTTGTTTTGAGATTCGTTGGCTGAATAATAGAAAGGAAAGCCCCATCACGAATGCATCTACAAAGTCATTGTAGTCTATAGAATCTGTTTGTATCCTCCTCTTCTTCCCCACTTGAGGGAAGATTCTCAATGACTTCACATTGATTTGAGGAATCCCATTGCCTTTACCACTGAATCATGCTTTGAGGAAGAAAGCCCAACATCCTTAGATACACTCAACAAAAATTGGCCATGATTTTTCCAAATGAAATATGGGTGTCGCTTACCCAATTTCGGAATCCACTTTTGAAGTTTTAAAGGTGTATGCTGATCTTAAGCACATGGAGTTTGGAAGGCACTTGGAAAGATCATCCACCACACACACTGACAAAATGACTTTCCAGATCTACTGAGGATGGATCAATCCTTATGAAAACCCCTCTTCCACAAGAAGTGTTAAAAGATCCATATTTCATGTAACCAGGGGAAGATTGTAAAATCTGATCCAAATGGGGACCTGAGAAAAACCGCCTTTGAAGGATTTAAAAAGGGATGCCATGGGTGCAAAAAGACCTTGCACTTCCTAGAAACCATGATTTGTTGGACGAAACAAACTCTTGGTTAGTAAGAGACAGAATTGTGATTGCAAAGAGACCAATGGGGGTGCAAATACTGAAGGAACAAAAATGAAGGCCAAATTTCCTCAACCATTGTAAAATTCCAACAAGGACAGCCTTCTGCCCATAACTCTGCAAATGATTCAATAGCTGTCTGAATTTTTTAACCATCGGATTGATTTGGTTCTCTGAAAGGTAGAGAGTTCTTTGGAGGAGCGATAGAGTGAAATTGGGATATCACCCATGGTGACAAAGTCCACGGACTCCTAGGTCAATTCCAAACTCTTACGAGCATTTGTAAATATGTGATCCTGTGAAAAGGGATCACTCTTTTACCTTGTGCATCCTGAACTAGGATGAGACAGCTTGATAGCTAGAATGTGGCAAGGGTATGAACACAAGAAGCATCCTCCTATAATAGAGTGGATTTACAAAGGCTCTGCAGATATGAAACGGTTTGGTGGCATTCTTGCATCCCTATTAAATTTCTTAAGACTTCAGCTCTTCTTCCTTTAGGGCGGCAGGTTAGACGTGGCATTATTGGATGACAACTATGTTTAACATTTATCTCATCACTTTGCCCTAAATTTGTCTTTGAAAGATCAAGTGATGGGAGCCAAAAAACCCCTATATTGGGTAGGTTTTCCATGCATTGCAGCTTTAAAAGTATCCTTTCCATCAAATTCTGGGTTTTTCATGCTCTCATTATTGCCTTTACCTTTATTTTCCTTAGCTTTTGCCATCTAGAAGTAATTATTTATTTTTAATCTAATATACAAATAATACTATGGTATTTGTCCAACATATAATATAATATAATATATAAAATGAAACCGATAAATTATATGTATTAAATATGTATATTTATTATTATTTATAAAATTATAAACTATTCATTTTATATTAATGTATTTAATTTATTGTCAGTAGATTTAATAATCTATTTATATTAATAGACTTATATTTATTTATTTATGATGCATTTTCATGAATCTGACTTATAAGGCGTAAATTAATCTTTCAAAGTGTTTAATCCTTTAAACAAATCAGAATTACATGAATATATGGTAAATATACAATTTCCAGATTTCTACTTAATATACTAAATCACTATGATTGGTAACAGAACTTATAATTGATATAGTAAATCACGAACATTCGAAATGGACTTTGGGAGGTTCGAAAATGGTTCCTGAAAATTTTGAGGCAAATTTGATGGGCGTTGTTGTTCTTTGCTTCAACTTATCAGCATTTCTCAAGAGTTGCTTCCCTATTTTTTTGAGCTCCATGTGCCTTTAGAATGGTACTGTGACCTTTGTGCATTGAGAAAAAATACGACTAAATCTGATGGGTGAGAAAAAAATGTTTAGGTTTTGGGAGACAAATTTAGTCTCCTATTCGACATTTTTCAGACTCTGCAGTAGCACATCAAAATTGGGATATTTGTGATCCCAAACTGTTGGTGTTTGTGGTGTGTGCAAGGATTTGCAGCTACCAAATAACCTTATTAGGATGTTTAGTGAAAGTGATGTGTGCCTATACAATGGAGTGCCAAGGGGCTGATTAAGGGAATGTTATAAAACTGCAACAACGGTGGATTTTTGTGGAAGGAAATCTTACAACAATGGAGGAATTGTAAGGTAGATCTTGGAATGGAAAATCCTAGTGAGTATTAGGGAAGATTTAGAATGACCTATGAATTTTAGGGTGAATTAGAGAGGGAGATCAAATACATGTTTCTGCAATGGGGAATTTTCAGATTTTCGACATTCAGAATTGATACCTTAGAGAGGAAACTTAGTAAGGAAGGAAGAAATAGATGAGCCAAAGAGTATGGGCTGTCAAATTAATATTTACAAGTGTCCAAATGAAGTTTTCTAGGTCAAGTGTTTGTTGGTGAACTTACCAGGGCCATAATTGATGATTTGGCAGGTTTGGTAGGGAAAATATAAATTTTGAACTTGGACAAAAGTGTGCAGGGGCTCCAGTTTCTAGATGTTCTTGAGGAATGGGGATACTAGCTTTTGGGAGTGGGTTGGTTACAGGTTTGGGTAGGTTGGTTTGGTTTCTATGGCACTCTACATATGGGTTTTTACTTTTTAGGCTTAAAAATTGGCAAAACGAGACATAAAACATGTTGAAGGAATGGACACCAAAATGAGTGTAGAAACGTAAGATGAAAATTGTAAATTAGGCAATTTTGGATTTGACAATATTATAAGATTGAACCTAGCTATACCAAAAGTACAGAAAGAAATTGCCATAGCAGTGAAACTAAACTAAAATTCAAACTTGAACTGGCAACTTAGCTCAATCTTTGTTTGACCTCTCAGACCTGTAGTTCTTTGGGCTTCACCTTGTAATCTTTGCATGTCAGATTTCTCACCCTTGAACTTTCTGCTTGGGATATTGTGTATTGGGCAGACTTAAGGATATGCTTTTCAACCTACCCTTCTAAGGATAGTTGTTTTTCTTTCATTGGGTCACTCTCTTGCCCTGCGAATGAAAAATCCCTCCTAGGTTTAAGGTATTTTTTCGGATTCCTTTATTAATCTTTTCTACGAGAGCTTGAGCATTCTGAACTCAATTAAGTGTATAGGCTCTTTTGGTTCAAGAGTCTTTACAATCTGTCCTCTCTAAGCTCTTTGAGATTAATTGATTTATATGTTGGCTACAATACAATGCTTGTAGGCGGTTATTATGCCATAATAATCTTTTATTAATTAAGGGGTAGAATAATAAAAGAGTTGGTTCCAAGCGGTGTTAGTTAGCGATGGTTAGAGGACTTAACCAACCGTCGGGTCTATTTGTATCCATGCTCGAACAAAGCAAATTGTTGTTGTGTACTGGAGATTATTATGCTATGAAAAGTTATATCATTCTATCATATCTCGCATTATACGTTTTGTATTACTTGATTATTTCTGTGATACTATACGTGATTCATGTCTGGTATTATTGTTGAATGGTTATAATTTCATTGTACTGGTTAATACATTTTGAATTAGCCATCCAACATTTTGGCGCCGTTGCCTAAGTTCGAACCTAGCGGTTGAGGGAACTAGGATTGGCGGGATGGCGGCATAGTGGGTCGTCCCTTCGACCAACAAGCTTTGGTAACTGGCAGTGTTGTTGAGGAAAATAATGAAGTGACCCGAGAGGACCAGTTGACATAGGATTTGGTTCATGTGTGGGATGTGTTCGTTGACGAGTACGTGCAGTGGGAGGCTCGAGAGAGAGTAGTCTCCTCTGGTATTGTATGCGCCGAATTCACTGTGAACGGTCTTGTATACGATCTTCTAGGTAGCCTTCCGAGTTTGTTGGCTTAAACACTAGTAGAAGTTCAGGAGCAACGGGAGGCAAGGGAAAGGGAAAATCGCAAGCAACAAATACTTCAATGATACGAGGAGAGGAACCTGAGGGAGGAAGAGCCACGCGACTGTAATGTCCCCGTTTTTAGACTTATGGGATTAGCTTGGTTTGGTGACCTTCACAGGCTAATCAGGCGATCAGAGGGGGTCAGATGGTGGAGCCAGCGTTGGGATTCCATTCTAGAGGTTCGACTTATCAAGTCTGCTCTTCGTTCGAATCATTTTGGTCAACTTACTATTTTTAGTAAGCGGTATTTTGGGTATGGCCAGGATTAGCAGGGTGTCTGCACGAAGCGTCAGATATCTCAGGATCGAGTTTCAGAGAATCTCCAGTTTGAGAGACTTACTATTTATAGTAAGTCTATTTTTAGCAGTGGCTATTTCTAGCAGGACAGTGCCTATTCCTAGCTGGGCAGTTGGACTTGGTGCTCTGTCAGAAGTTCGTTGATTGCAGTTAGACAGTTCAGTGGCTTATATTTTAAATGTGTTATTAAATTAAATTATTTTGATTTAATTTAATAACTTATGACTTTATAACTTTATGTAATAAAGTGAGATTATTTTTTAAAGCGAATTAAGTGAAAATATTAAAAAGTGCTTTTTCAAAAAAGCCTATATATTCTACTCGAAAAAACACTTTTCTGATCTTTATGCAATCATTATTTTTCTTGGAATTTGGTAAGAAGACAAAACTTGGCTAGGGTTTCGAGGACTGATTCCTCTTTCTCGTGATTTGAGCCATTCCCTGTTAATGGTGAATTTCACAGCTGATTATTACTGAGTTTGCAATTCGATGCTGTTGTATATCGGAATTGTGGAAGTCTGAAATCTGGAGATTGAAGTTTGTTGTTGAATGTGTGCCTGAGCATTCAACAAATTGTAATTCTGGAATAATTATTGAGAGGTGGATTATCAAAATTTACAGACTGCTGCATATTCATCTCTGCTGCGATTTATATTGGTGGGAGGCGTATTGACTGCCAGCAAACAATTCTTCATGCTACTGCGTCAACTCACCCCAGGCGCGTGAGTCTAAGGAGGAGCTGTGGCATATACTACTGGTCACGTGATGCTACAACCAAGGCCGTGTTGTAATTTCCTGCACCCACGTTCAGTTCTGGAAACAGTTACTTTGCGTGAGGGATCTCAGGGTGGCCGCATTCATTCTTTGGAATTGTGACAGTCCCATTAAGTGGTGGTTCAATTGTATGGAAAACCTGTCATTGCAAGGTGGATTTTTGGTGGTACAGGTGCATTAATAAATTTTCAGAATTAGTTTATTATGTAATATTGTTTGAAAATTAAGATTCTAATGATGATAGTTAAGATGAAACTATTTGTCAGAATATTTGGTAATTCAAGTTGATGAATATATTCTTAGAATTGTTCTTGCATGAGTATTATTAAAATATAGTTGCAGAGATTTTAAATTATTATCAAATATTCAGGAAGAGCCAAATACGTTCTTTACAGCGACACTAGTAGGCGCCATACCTCCGACAACCAAAATTAATGCCTTTCTGCCAAATAAAGACAAAAGGCAGACGAGGGAAGGACCACAGTCAGAGGAGGAAGTAGAAACTTCCCTGAGGAAATCTTTGCGGATTCAGCAACAGGCCGAGAGATGACAACGATTGCAATAACTTGCAGAAAGATCTATTAGTCCACCTAACCGCAGTAACACTCGTATGACTACCGAGGCATCTCCTACACAACAAGAGTGGGAAGATACGACAAGAGGGTCACCACTCCCTAACATCTCGTGGGCACAAGAAGAGTTGGAAGCAGACGATTGGGAGAGTAACTCCATTCATGCAGAACCATTTGAGCACTCTGAGGAAGTCAGTAGTGAAGAGAGGGACCTTGTAGGTGAGGTTGTGGACATATTTGAAAGTACCATATGAGGCATCGGGAACCTTGCCATATCAGAACAACCCATAATAGGGTGGAGAAGACCAGAAACTCCAGGGAGGAGGGATTATCGGTACTGCGAAGGCGTGTACGACAGAGGTGAAGGGGAATGGGACCCATGTGTGCTTGAAGGTGCCAGAGAAGTGCAAGGATGCGGCGGAGGCACTGACCCACCAAAGCCGAACGACGCAAAGTGTACTAAAAGAATGGTGAACACCTTGGAGAAGCAGAAGCTTCCAAAATTCAGCAGAGATAGATTGGAAGATCCCGCCTACCACTACAAGACATGTGTAACCAAATGGGAAGCAAGTGGTCAAGAGGACGAAGATTACTGGTTGAAAGCCTTTCCAACCACCTTAAGAGGTATAATATTTGATTGGTATACGGACCTTCCAGTGACCAACATAACAACTTGGAAGGACTTGAAGCAAGCCTTTTAGGCAAAATTCAGGTTACTTCGTAATGACGACGAGGTGGTAGCGGAAATATATAACACTTGCCAAGGGAAGAATGAGATAGTTCGGGCCTACCATCGTAGGCTAAAGAAATTGATTGGTAAGTTAGAAAATCAGCCAACAGACGAGTTGAAGAAGGGATGGTTTATACAAGGATTGACCCCCTTCCTTCGATAAAAAATGAAGGAAGTACCTCCATCATACTACAAGGAGGCGTACAATAGAGCCATGGACATTGAAAGTGAAAATAAGACATCCAGAGGAAAAAAGGTGAGTGATGACAACAACACGGATGATGACAGTGAATGAGAGTCCAAGAAAATATAGGCCCTTCGGAAGGACATGATGAGAATGATGAAAGAGATGAGGGTAGACAAAGAGACTGAGGAGAGCAAGGAAGTGTGGTGTAGGGAGTGCAAAAGTGAAGGGCACGCGAGAGTCAATTGTCCCAAGAAATCCTTTTGTGACATCTACTAAGTACTGGGACACTCCATTAAGGAGTGCCCGTACAACCTGAAGGTGAGGAGCACTCAAGTTCTCTTCACACAAGGAGAACAAGCAACTCCCTCGACCACACCACCAAGACCCATAAATTCCAATGCTTTGTCGGGAGGTTACTGCAACAACCGACAGGGCAATAACAATAATAGCAACAATAACACCCCACGAAGCCACATTTAGTACAATGTGAAGGGACGACCAATGATACAATGCCGTAGGTGCAGCAAATGGGGTCACTTCGCATGGGACTGCCAGAGCGAACAAGGTGGCGAAAGTATGCTATGTAAATGGTGTGGTCTAGGGAATCACAAGGATGTTGACTGCCCTAAGAGAAAGGTAGTAAACATGATTGAAATAACACACCTTGAAGAGGAAGTCCTAGCAATCACGTGACTCTAGGCCAAGAAAGCTACATACCCTGATCCATGTACGGAGAAGGAAAGATTGAAGGAAGCTAGAAAGGAGACGGAGTTGGCAATGGAGGAAGAACGAAGGCGGGCACATGACATGCCCAGTATTGTTGTACGGTCAGCATCGGAAGCCAACATCATACAACAGATGTTATAGGCAAGGGTCCCAGTACTAGTGGTAGACCTACTAGAGACACTGCCACAACTAAAGGTGGCAATCACCAACATTGGAGGACAAAGGAGGCAAAAAAAAGAGGCTATGGGAAAACCACTTCCACAAGTAGTGCCAAAGACCCTATGCTGCTGGTAGTAGGTGTTGTACAAAACCTGATAGTGGTAGAAATGGAAATCATGGGCTGTACCCTCACCAACACCATTGTGGATGGAGGGTTTGGAGTAAACGTGCTTCTAGAAGAGACATGGAAGGCCCTTAGTAAGACGACACTTTGGCCGCCAATCTTTCACTCGGTAGGCGCCGACCAGCACGGTCTAAAACCATTTGGGACACTCATGGCCCAAAAAGTAACTATTGGGACTCAACAATTCTTCCTTGACTTTGTGGTCATCTCCTTGGAGAAGAAGGGGTACGACGCTCTCCTTGGCAGAGGATGGCTCATAATGGTGAAGGCCAACCATAATTGGAAGAACACCCTTTCCATCGAGAGCGAAGGGAAGAAATATGTCATCGACCTCCAAAACCAAACAATGAGCCATGAATTAGCATCAGCTTCCGAATTTGAGGAAGGAGGGTATGCTAAGGAAGGAAGGATGGAACCCGATGATGGAGTATTGAGACTTGGAAATTGCTCAGAAGACGAAACTAGTTCCCTCAATGGGCTATTCCATTGGTAGATGGAGGACTATGAAGTGTTTCACCCCAACTGCAACATACTAGAGATTTTGGAGATAGAAATAGAAGAGAAGGATACTTTCCCTCCCCATAACGCAGAGTTCAAGGAAGGTGAGGCAAGGGTGGATGACACCTCGGTCTGTCAGTTTGAATGGGACAACGCATTCAAGTATGAAGAACCGAGCATTCAAAAAGTGAACCTCGAGAAGGAAGAGGATTCCAAGGTGATCCTTGTGGGGGACGATTGGAACCCTGTACTAAGGACGACAACATTCTGGATATTCTTGGAGTATAAGGACGTATTTGCTTGGACGTACAAGGATCTGAAGGGTGTACTACCAAAATTGTGCATCCATCGAATCCCCCTTATGCCAGGAGCACGCCTCGCACAGAAGAGATCGTACCACATGAACAAGAATTATGCGGCGAAGGTACAAAAGGAAATTGAGAAGATGCTCGATGCGGGGATCATTTTCAAAGTTCAGACAAGTGACTGGGTGTCGCTAATTGTCATCTCCTTGAAGAAGGAAGCCAATCAAATTCGAATTTGTGTCGACTTCAGAAGCCTTAATGCGGTCACAATCAAGAATCCGTTTCCCATTCCCTTCACCAACAACATATTGGAAGAAGTGGCAGGACATGAGATGTACTCATTCATGGATGAGTTTTCTGGCTACAACCAAATCAACATTGCGGAGGAAGACAAACTGAAGACTACATTTGTGGTGGAAGATGGGGTGTACACATACAACATGATGCCTTTTGGTTTGTGCAATGCTCCTGCCACCTTCGAGAGGATCATACTTCACATTTTTGACAAGATGTCCGTGGGGAACTTCAAGGCATTTTTAGATGACTGGTCCATCTACAGCGGAAAGGAAACCCATGTGACAGCTCTGCACAAGTGCATGGAATGGTGTCGAAGGGCACGACTAGCACTAAACCCCAAAAAATGTTGTTTCATGGTACCATAGGGCAAGGTGCTCAAGCATATAGTCTGTAAGGAGGGGTTGAAAACAGAACCTGACAAAGTGAGAGTGATCATCGAGATGGAGAGCCTCTAGGACATGACAAGAGTAAAGTCCTTCCTCGGCCGTGTTGGTTACTATCGACGGTTCATCAAAGGATTTGCTGAAATTTCATTGCCATTGGAGAAACTCACAACAAAAGGTGAATTGTTCATGTGGGGTACAAAACAAGAAACAAAATTCAAAGAACTGAAGTTAAGATTGGTGAGTGCTGCAATTTTGGCTTATCCAGACTGGGACAAAGAATTCCATGTCCATGTAGATGCCTCCAACTATGCCATTGGGGCCACCATGGCACAAGCGGGCACAGGAGGGGTGGACCATCCAATATATTTTGCAAGCAAACTACTATCAAAGGTAGAAAGAAACTACAGTACAACAAAGAGGGCGGTCTTGGGCATGGTATATGCCATCCAAAGATTTCGGCACTATCTTTTGGCCACCCCCTTCACGTTCTATGTAGACCACCAAGCCCTAATGTAGTTGGTGAACAAACCCATTATACAAGGAAGGGTAAGCCGGTGGTTGTTGCTCCAGGAATTCATGTTCACCATAATTGTAAGACCAAGGAAGAGCCATGTCATTGCCGATCAACTGTCAAGGATAAAATATGGGGAACCTACTAAAGGGGTGGATGAGGACTTTCTAGATGCCCACCTATTCCAAATAGTAGTTTTACCTTCATGGTACGAACACATTGGCTAGTACCTTTCTACTTCCACCTTCCCTCACGAGATGCCGTCAAGCGAGCGGAGGAAGTTGGCACTCAAGAGAAAAACATTCCAACTTGTTAGTGGGTTACTATACAAGATGGGACCTGACCATGTACTCCCCTAGTGCGTCATGGAGGAAGAAGTACCAAGCGTACTATGAGAATCTCATGAAGGGCTCACAAGAGGACACATGGGGCCAGATACCACCGTACGAAAGGTACTATTGGCAAGACTATGGTGGCCAACACTGCACATGGATGTGCGGGAGTGGGTGCTCGGGTGTGATACTTGTCAGAGGGCCGACAAACCATTAAAATGAGATTTCATGCCATTATTTCCATCCTAGCCTCAGGAGCTGTTCGAAAGATGGGGCCTAGACTTTGTAGGGCCACGTAAGTTGAGCACCGCGCGACGATGTAGGTACATCGTGGTAGCTACCAAGTACTTGACAAAGTGCGTGGAAGCCAGAGCACTCCTTGATAACACTGCCATCAACATGACCCGATTCTTGTATGAGAAAATAGTCCCTCGATTCAGCATACCGATATCCATCACCAGTGATCGAGGTGTACACTTTGTCAACCAGGTGATTAGGAACATGACAGTTGAATTTCGAATATTCCACAATCTCTTGAGTCCGTATTACCCTTGAGCAAATGGACAAGCGAAATCCACAAATAAAGTGTTGGTCTCAGTTTCTATAAGATGTGTGGAGTGGAAGGAGACTGGGAAGAAAGACTTCCAGCCGTACTTTGGGCATACAAGACTACCTACAAAGCAACGACAGGACACCATTTCAGCTAATGTACGACTAGGAGGCGGTCGTACCCGCGGAGTACATAATGCCAAGTCTGAGGGTGGCAGTGGAAAGTAGATGGGGAGATGTAGAGAGCCTCAAGGAATGGCTATTCAATCTCATGAAGTTGGATGAGAGACGCATGACAACACAGTGGGCAACGGAGGTGGCTCAACGGAGGAGGAAATCCTGGCATGATAAACATCTCTAGCAAATGAACTTCTGACCGGGTCAGTTAGTTCTAAAGTATAACAGTTTTAACGAAATCAAGCCCGACAAGTTCAAAGTTCGATGGCTCGAGCCTTATAAAGTGAGAGTAGGGAACAATGGGGCTGTTAAACTTGCAATGTTGGAAGATAGATCTATCAAAGAGCCAGTGAATGGATCCAAATTGAAACTCTATAAGGAGAGGAGGATACACACCACAGAGATCAATATGCTGGGGTATGCAACTAAGGGGGACTGGACTATTGGCCGAGAAAAGGCAATTGAGGAAGACCCTGTAATAACTGAAGAGTCATACAGGCCGGATGTAGATTGGGCCAAGCCTATGATAACCTTGGAAGAGTAGCTAGCCAGGAAGCATGTAGAAGGTATTGTAGTACCAAGAATACACAACCACCTCACCAATGCACTATTTGGCCCCCCAACCCTCTGGATAAGAATAAATGGATATTGGATATGGCGAGCACCATACGAAGGAAGAAGAGAGGGATTTATTGCATATGACATCGATGAGGAAGTCGAAGAACAACGAAAGCAGCAAGCAGCCAAAGGGGATGTTCTCGAAGGAGACCTAGAAGAAGACATTGACTTGAAGGAGTATGGCGCCACTCTGTGAAATGACCCTAATTGGCCATTTACTAATTTTCTCAACCAAATCACATGCAGATTCGAAAACCAATAAAACATGCAAATATCCAACAGATATATTCGAATAACCAGCACACATAACTTTATTAAATTTCTCAGAAATACGGTTTTGTATTATACATCAGCAATACATAAACCAAACATTACAATATCCAATCCAATCCGAAATACAACAAAGAACAGTAAGACTGGATGATAAAGAACCTGGTATAACAATGGCAAACTCTGAATGAATCCGCACCGGGATGAATTGGGTTTCCGTCCAATGCACTAAGAAATGCTGAAGGTTTCCGTCCTCAGATTTTTGATTCGATAGCTGAAGCTTCTTGAATTCTCAAAGAGAAGTAATATCCATCAATTGAAGCATGGTGAATGAGACTCCAAAATCTCCTCTTATGGTTGTGGCCGTGGTTCTTCAGTTTCCCCACCATGACTCTTCATATGCCCATTTTGTCTCTTTATAAATTTACTCTAAGTCACTTTTAAATAAAATGACCGTTGAGTAATAAAGTAAAATAATAAACAAGTGAGGAAATCTTCCGGCATTAAAACAGGAGCCCAAACGAGCTCGGATGCTGCCGTGTGATAGCTCGCCAGAAAGCTCTCGACGAGACGCTCCAAATCCACTACTGAAAAGCCGAGAATTTTGAACCCCTGCTGACTTACTATCAATAGTAAGTACCTTGGAAACCTGCGGAAACTGCTCCGATTGGCCTGGAATTGAAACCACCTAGGCCAATTATCTCCTGGTGCACTGCCACGCCACGGTTAGCCCTCCAGACCAAGGTGAAAAGGCTAACAACAGGACACAATATAATGTACCCCAAAAGGGGACATTACAATCATCCCTTCCGGAGATTGCTTGCCCTCAAGCAATCGGTATTTGCATCCTGAGATCAAATACCGGGATCCCAAACCAATCTCTGGGAGGCGGCTCCACCAACCGATTGTGTGAAACTGACCCAGTCATCATGCTCCAATCTAGGAAGCCACTCATACAATAACCAAACAACAACCCATATAATGTCAGGATGCGAAATCGCTACAGGATCTGATGAACCAATCTGCCCCGTGCTGCTAACATCTACAAGGAGGATCTCAACCCAACTGAGAACCTCACTCCAACTGGGATCTCCCGCGCCTCTACCGTCATATGTCGGAGAAAACCAAATCCCCTGCCGATCGGCTCCAAAAATGAGAACCAACCGTGAGTATGCCCCTACTGGATCCCACAAGCAAAAGAGCCATACATCTCCCCAGCTGACTGAAATATCTCGATGCTCACTGTCCATACCGAGTGACATATTGGAAGTATCCATCTGCCATAAAATTGCCCCTCCGGTATGTAACTTGAACCAGTAATTGTGTCGAAGAGGCAAACTGTCAAGATTGCTGGATAATGCTCCCATCTGCGATGCACTTAATAGCTTTGTTGAAAATCCCAACTCAGCATAAGGACTCCATGACTGTCTCTCAATACCCGGAGCCATACACTGCATACCATTAATCATACCAAGCTCAACCATCCCATACTGAATAGTCTCCTCTCGATCATCAGCAGCGAGAGGTAATGCAAGGAAAGGTATATCACCCATCATGCCACATGACATAACTGCCCCTCCTGGACTGCTGCTATAAGAACCAACTGCTCAACAACTGAGCTTACTTTGCTACTCCAAACTGGTGTTGAAGACTCCTCTCTAGTAACTGACCTTGGGTCCCAAATCTTGGAGCCAATCTCACCCTCATCATGGGAGTAGGAAACATTTTCCTTAGCTAGCTCGAAGAGGGGATTATCAAAAGTAAATTCAGCTCCCATTTCGAACAAGGCATTATCGATTACTTGAGCCAAACCATAGCTGAACATCATCGAGCGCTTCGTGTGCGGGTCAAAATAAAATTGATGAGCACTCCATGTTAAGGTCTTAACCTCAAGGCTGCAATTTATATCATTATGTGAGTTCTTCTCATTCCTAGCTGACTTACAATCGACATCATGCCCATTTGCTGTAACCTCTAGATTTGCTGCCTCCTCTTTAGTCTCTCCATCATGTATGGACTCCATATTTGTTTTACACTTGCTTGCTTCGATGGAAACCTCATTAGGCTTTTCTTCAATAGCTGGTTTAGTTTTTTGCTCACTTGCGGGCTGATCAATGATAGCTGGAAACTCGGCATATAAATTTCTGCACCTATCTTGTGCAAGTAGGTCTCGAGCCAGTTCATGGTACTGCCACTTTGTTGTTACAGTCTTGTGTCGTAGCTTTGGATGAAAGTCCATGAAACTTAAGAAAGTTAAATCTCTCTGAACCTGTGGAGGAAGTGAGTTTTACTCATCATACATGTTGAGTATTTCTATCCTTTTATCATGTTGTGAAATTTGGGTTAACTGTTGTTGTACCTTAGCAAGTTCCTTTTGGGCCTTTTCCAAACCTTGCATCTTTCCTAACTAGAAATTACTTGTCTCTGCAGGTGAGCGTTCAGACTTACACTATTCAAAATCTTCAGATTACTTGTAGTTGCCAAAACATGTTTGTTTGTTGTTCGGTGCTTAACGACATAGATTTTTGAAATACTTTGGGAATTCCATCTCTTCTTCACTGTATATTCATAAGCTGCAGCTTAAAGACAATGCCAAAATTGCCCAGCTGGAACTAAGGATTGTAGACTTCCAGAAAACTATCAAGTACTAGTTGGACCTGCTGGTAGTTACATTTAAGTGTGCACCAATGCCACAGATATATGAAACTCTAGCTTAGTTCAATAGACACACCTTGGCTATAAGAAATCTTTGTGCAACATATAGTTTTGGAGAACTATAGCATGATCGCTGAATACGTTATTAGTTCCCGATATGCCACAACTGATGAGGACTTTTTGTCAAACTAGCACTAGAAATTTGATTCTTACCAAGTCCTCTATAGGAAAACTTTTTTTTTTCCAAATGCAAAGGCCGACGATTCCTTGCAGTCACCAAAATCTTGGCAGTGATTAGGTGGATTATCTTGCAGCCTCTCTGCACTTCAGAAAAGTCACACACCAAGATAGGAATGGTTGATAAGTGTCACGCTCCTCAACATAAATCTCTATGCACCTTCAACTTGCTCAGACGTTTAGCAATGGTCTCAAAGTTATCAAATGAATTACACATTCCTTAAGTGCTTGATGTTGAACCACTGAATCGACAATATGGAAGCCATGGCCTAAAAGTCTCTTATGCAGCTATGGACAAAGGTGTCTAATGAAGATATTTGGTAGCTGTGAATAGGGAACCTTCTCCTTTTACCAATCCTTATATTCTAGCCATAATTTCCATCGTAGCAAATTAAGAATACTCAAGAGGTCATTCACGACACACGATGAAAGCTACTGTAGTAGAATATAAACTCCTTTTCACTCTTTCAACAACCAAATTTCAAGGCATCCGCTAGGTATGAACTTGCAATGGAAAATTGAAACCGCACCCAGTGATGATGCCGTCGAATGATTCTGCCAGCAATCTTGAAGCCAGTGCTTGAGTGATATATGATCAACTCTCCGAAACCCACAATTCCAATCTTTGATCAAGCTCAATAGAAGAGTTCAGTTTGTCTTAGTTCGAGTGCCTGACTTAAGAAGAATCTGCTCCAGAGGAAAAACTTCAATGACTTTATCAAATATTTTATTAATCTTGCATTAATAGTTGAGTTGCCCGATTAGTAGGATATCCTATGCTCAATCTTCCGTATTGAATATTCCACCTTCAACATTAGCGTCGCCTTTCCTTATCCTGTATGGAGTGTCTTAGGCCAGTGCGGGGTCTTCCACTCGGACTATGCTGCTACAATAGCCTCCCTGCAACTGCCTTGTCCTAGGCCTACGCGGACTGGTATCTTCCTCAGCCCGAAACACATAACACGCTGGCTCTTAATCTAAGTGAGCTACAGCTCCTGAGTTGACTGGAGTGTGCTATGTCCATCCACTGTAGTCGCTCAACGACCTTTGGTGAATGCTTTCCTCAGCACTGGGACTCCCGTACTTTCCAAGAGTTGTTACCGAGGGTGCTCTTCTCAACCGAATACACCAGATAATCAATAATGCGTCTTCTCCAAATAATAAATCATGCGCCTTCACCAATATACTTGATTGCCGAACTTAATAAGACTCAACTTGCCAATACTTCATATACGGCTCCCAAATAATAAATAATGCTATCTCCAAAGTCGTTACTTCCACTTGTAACCGACTTAGTCAGTATCCTCGGATGTTGGAGTATGAAATGTCGCTCCACTTCTTTGTCAAACCTCCACACAAGGTTCCTGGTGACAGCTACGCTGACAGACTTCCACGGGGCTTTAAATTTGTTATGAAAAATGTTAACATCCCATTGTCATTGTATTTTAAATAGTTGGCCCCACAAATATGCCCGATTAAATAAACTTCAACATTATTATTTAGGCTTCATCGATATACTTCCGCATATATTAATATGTTGCAAGTGAAAATATTAAATTCAGATTGCCGACAACTTCAGAATTATTCATGCTATGCCTTTATTAATCCTCACACTTTCGAGACCTTCCAAGGCGGCACTATTGGATCGGCCCGACTCCTTCAACTGGTGAAGACTTCTCTGACGAAAGTCTTACAAAATAACGCCTTGGTATTATTGACTGATTAAATAATTTCAGTCTCTGAGCGTTTCAATTCTTCCCACAAATGACAATGAGCTCCTCTGCCAAATGTCTGATAAGCCTCAACTATTGTTCATGCCTTCCCTGTGCATTAACGGGGTATCAAATTGCATGTGCAGAGTCCCGCACGCTGGATTCAAGCACCTTTGCAACTTTGAAAATGTTAAACTTTTATCATTCCCTCCAATAGCAGTTGCCGGGAAATGTTATTTGGTTTATATTTAAATCCAAACCATTAACATTTCTTCCGAATGTTTTAATGACTTCATATATTTATAATAAGCGACTCCTCTCAACAGTTGTTTTCCAGAAGTACGAATAGGGCTCCACACAAAGTCTTCAAATATTATCGTTCGCCGCACGACACCATCAATGTTTTGATACAAATGTCTCCATAAACTTTAGAACTCTCCTTAGGCCCACAAGTTATCTGATTCAAATAAAGAGTGTTATACGGTTCGGTTAAGTCATGACAAAAGAAAGACACTGTTCTTCAACTATCACCACTATCGTGCTATCTCCCAGATTGATTCGAATATAAGATCATATGCAGAAAATCCTTATTTCTGCTTCCAATTTCTGGACTGATATTTGAAACGTTAAATGCTGAAGAGAAAATCTAAATACTGGAGTACCAAATTTGAATCTTTCAAGTTCTGGGGATGGAAGTCTGAAGAGAATCAACTTCTTGATATCTAAATATAAGGGATTTCCTCCTACCAATGATACTTCAGAAACAACTGGTTTGAAACCATGAAATTTTGCCAAAACTGAATTCCTGCAACAAGCTGTAACTAGAAGAAACCTGTATGATCTGATTCGGTAAATAATGCTGTAGAAGAAACTTCACAAAATCTCCGCGAATTCGTTATTGAAAAGGACTTCACAGGCTGGGAGGATTTTTGGCTCTGATACCATTGAAATGACCCTAACCGGCCATTTACTAATTTTCTCAACCAAATCACATGCAGATTCGAAAACCAATAAAACATGCAAATATCCAACAGATATATTCGAATAACCAGCAGATATAACTTTATTAAATTTCTCAGAAATACGGTTTTGTATTATACATCAGAAATACATAAACCAAACATTACAATATCCAATCCAATATGAAATACAGCAAAGAACAGTAAGACTGGATGATAAAGAACCTAGTATAACAATGGTGAACTCTGAATGAATCCGCACCGGGATGAATTGGGTTTCCGTCCAATCCACCAGGAAGTGCTGAAGGTTTCCGTCCTCAGATTTCTGATTCGATAGCTGAAGCTTCTCGAATTCTCAAAGAGAAGTAATATCCATCAACTGAAGCATGGTGAATGAGACTCCAAAACCTCCTCTTATGGTTGCGGCTGTGGCTCTTCAGTTTCCCCACTGTGACTCTTCATATGCCATTTCGTCTCTTTATAAATTTACTCTAAGTCACTTTTAAATAAAATGACCGTTGAGTAATAAGTAAAATAATAAACAAGTGAGGAAATCTTCCGACATTAAAACAGGAGCCCAAACAAGCTCGGATGCTGCCGTGTGATAGCTTACCGGAAAGCTCTCGAGGAGACGCTCCAAATCCACTACTAAAAAGCCGAGAATTCTGAACCCCTGCTGACTTACTATAAATAGTAAGTACCTTGGAAACCCGCGGAAACTGCTCCGATTGGCTTGGAACTGAAACCACCTAGGCCAATTATCTCCTGGTGCACTACCACGCCATGGTTAGCCCTCTGGACCAAGGTGAAAAGGCTAACAACATGGCACAATATAATGTACCCTAAAAGGGGACATTACACTCTAGGACCATGATTGAAAATGGTGGTAAAAACAAATGACTTGTTCATTACGAAAGGAGATAGCTATATAGATCAACTGATTGAGAAGTGCACCAAGGAGGGACAAGAAGCACCCTATAGACCCAACAAATGCTCTGTGGCGAGTGATTCCAAATCCAGAAGGACCTCCAATAGTAATTGGGGAAGAAGCAGTGTGGTATCAAAAGTACGGAGGTAGATATGTTGATGGAAGCTTTAAGGGGGTGGGGCCCACCCCTCTAGTCGACAAAATCTTTGACTTAGAGTACCTTGGGACATGTTGTGAAAATTAGTGTTATAAGACACCCCCAGGCACCTACATGTGGCAGTATGCCTCAGAGGTAAAGGTCTGATGCCATGAAGAAAAAGGGGTCAAGAGGAGGCAAAATGAAGATGAAAAGGGACCCACAAAGAAGCTCAAAACGGGAAGACCAAATAAGATGATGAAGAAAATAAAGAAAAAACACCTTAGACAATTTAAAGGGAAGTATACCAAAGCCACACAGGACTACCAAGGAGCACAAAAGCAAAGGAAGTCAAGAGGTACGACAACTTTGAAATTTTTTTTCTTAAGCAAAATTAAAAAAATCAAGGTTGGAAAAATAAGTAAGGATAAAGTTATAACTAAAGGACTTGTATTAGAAGAAATTATAAGAAAAATAAAAAGGAAAAATAAGAGCAAATTAAAAACATTAATATTTTTTAAAGTGGCATGTCTTGCCAACAACTTAACCCTAAAAAGAGACCATAAAAGAACATCTATGCGGGAGAATAGAGTTTAGTATGCAAAGCACAAACCAATGAGCAAGGGTTGGAAGGAGGTCATTCGTACATTGTACAGGCAAAAGAGGATTGCCGAAGTGATTCAATGCCAACATCCGTACGCCCCCAAAGCACATCCGTACAGTATTCAACAAGAAGTGTACAACATTCAAGAGGAATCCTAAACACCGTACGACGCTCGGGAGCTAGTGGAGCCGTACGAGGACAGAGGAAGAGCAGTGATTTGTACGACGTATGAACACATGTTACATTTGTATGAAGCTCGGGAGTTGGGGGGCTATACGAGCTGTATAGGAATAGGGAAGGAAAACGAACAAGGAGCCATACGACATACGAATACAATCAACATTTGCACAAACCGTATTGGCAGCACAAGGGAGACGAAAGGACAGGGAACCGTACATCGTATGGGCACGAGGAAGTATGTGGCATGACGATACCTGGAGCCGCACACCATCCTAGAAGGTGCCATCCGTACGAGTTCCATCATCAAAAGTGTCGTTCGTACAAGTACCATTTGTACGCTTGCATACAAGGAAAAACATCTTGACGGTGCCGCTCGAAGAGGGTCGTGGGTTATTTGTGTACGGAAAAGTATAAAAATAAAGAAAATGGTGAAGGCAAGCTATGGTAACCCTAAAAAGGGTAGTTATGAGATTATTTATAAAGCTACAGGCATAACTAAAAAATGGTTGCAAACACAAAGCATGATGGAGACTTCCAGTAAGAAGACGGGAAAGACACAAAAGGATAGGGAGGAGCATATCACAATAGAGAATATTATGTTTGAGAGTGTCATCGGAAGCGAATGCAGAGCCTGGTGGGAGAACATGGAGGATGATCATCAGTTGAAGGCTTCATTGCACAAAGCTGAGGTAGACAAGATTGTTTTCATGCCTATTTTTAATTTGAAAGAATTTAAACCAATTTTGTGCACCATGGTTCATGGGTACGACAAAAGCACACACAAGTCTTCAGTATAGTATTTGCATCAGAGTGTCATAATATCTTATTCAGTAAAAGAGTTCAATAGGGTGTTTGGGGTGTTGAATAAAGGGCACTCGACAACCAAACCCTCTTCCAAAATGACCACAGAGGATAAGAAAGAATTGCCTGAACTCATATGCAGTTCATACCTCACACAGGAGCAATGGGATAGTTTATGGAGTAGTAGCAATAGCAGGGTTTGAAGAAATCTTTCAAAACCTCCACGGAGTGGATGTGTATCATGGATTTACTAAAAAGCAAGCTCACAGGGGGAAGTAGGGCATCCGATATTTCCATCTGGATGTTACATCTAATGAATGGGTTGAATAATGATAGAGTATACAATTGGGGTCAGTACTTGTCTGATAGGATTAAGGACATCCTACAACTTAAGCATAAAACATTTTATATGCCACATCATGCTATCACGCTGAATCTAGAGGCGCTTCGCACACAGGTGGCACCTGAGCACTGGGGCACTTTTATTCTTGCAAGACAAGTGGAACCGTACAAGCTCGCAATGATTTATTGGTTACATTTAGATACATTTTCACCAGGAAGTGGTGAACCCTTGAGGAAGAAGGTTAGACATGAAATCACAGCTAGTACAGAGGAGGGAGAGGTTGACGATGGCAGCTCCGAAGAAGAAAAAAACAGTTGAATAGGATACCTAGGACACCTCTTCGAGTTCAGAAGACGAGGAGTTTAGGACAACACCTTGCCATACTAGACCGAAGGAGTACATGAAGACGTAGGAGAGACATCAGAAGAGGTTGAAATTGTGCTAGTAGGGAAATGTCCGCTGCTAGGAGCCATTCCAAAAAATGTAGTGGAGGCTGACACAAAAATTGTATGGAAGGAATTGGATGCACAGATGGAGGTGGCACGGAAAAAGGTAATGCAGAAGGAAGGCCGACATGAAGGCATGACAATTGACACTGGAAAGGTACTTGGCAGTGGAGTTGGTAGTGGAGGGATGACAGTTGGTAGTAGAGGGATGGCAATTGGTAGTAGAGGTATGGCAGTTGGCAGTGGAGAGATGGCAGTTGGCTTGGTTGGGAGTGGAGGGATGGCAGTTGGTAGTACGAGGAAATCACCGACGTTTCCAGATTGGGGGGCGAAGCGAATAGCGTTTACCCCATCCCAATTGTCAGTAGTAGCGCACTTAGTTCCATCGGAACAAATACCACAGGCCAAGGTAGTGGATCTTAGATTGACTAAACAGGGAGCCCATGTCGTCAAGATCACTACCTCGCACGGGGTTGAGACAGTGCAACCGGTTGGACTCCTGATCACACAAACACTAGCAGTGACATCCCCCAGCCCGATAGCCACCCCATCCATAGTAGTTACTACCACCTTGGCACCACCACCTGTGCCTACTGCACTTCCAGGAGGGGAGCACGTCACTACCATAGTGGCACCACCCCCTGTGCCTACCGCACTTCTAGGAGGGGAGAAGGAAGAGGATGGAATGGATACATAAGCAAACAACCTACAAGCGAAGTTTCAGATGGAGGTCCAAGATATCCCACTGCCCTCACCCACTCTCATGATGGAGCAACCCGAGGAAGAAGCTACCTAGGGCCACCCAGATACATGAATAGATGGGCGAAGTCAACACATAAGGGAACAAGAGGAAGGATTGGCCGAAGAGTCATACCCCTCGTTTTGGGGACTATGCTTAGTGATTCCTGATGGAACTCGAGATTATGGCTTCAGCCACGCTAGACATGGTGGACAAAGCTAAGGAGTTGGATATGGGATCCCCTACTCTAGTAGCTGAGACATTATTGAAATTCATGATTGAGGGTTGCTACATATAGTTCATTGAGCGCCTTTGAAGGCAAGAATGGCCTGACATGGAGCTGAAGGACAAGGAGTGGAACTGGAGTACTCCACAGGTCGTGGTTGGATATAGAGGACAAACTAGCATGAGGGACACTCATCCGGATGGAACAAAATTTTAGAGATACATTCCTAAATCTTCAGAGAGTCACATGGCAGGCCCACAAAGCAGAAGGTGAGTAGGATGCCCTGCAGATTAAAGTGTAGGAATTGGACACTGAGTTGAGCCGAGAAAGGACCGTGTGAGTAGAGAAGGAACAAAAGTTGGCGACAGCGGAGAAGGATCTCATGGATGCCTTGAGGTTGCTAAAAGCAGCAAGGGAGAAGCAGCTGATTGCAGAAAGAGACTTGAGGCTTCTTCAGCAACAGCTTCCCCGTGCCACTACCTCTGCTACTCCATGGACGTCCTCTTACCCGTCCGAGTAGTAATATAGTTGCTTTCATTTTTTTGATCCTGTCGTTTGAAAGATGACAAGTTTTGGGGGCGGGATGATGTAGGCGGCTATTATGCCATAATAATACTTTTGTTAATTAAGGGGTAGAATAATAAAAGAGTTGGTTCCAAGCGGTGTCAGTTAGCAATGGTTGGCAGACTTAATCAACCGTCGGGTCTATTTGTATCCACGTTGGAACAAAGCAAACTGTTGTTGTGTACTGGAGATTATTATGCTATGAAAAGTTATATCTTTCTGTCATATCTCGCATTATACGTTCTGTATTCCTTGATTATTTCTGTGCTACTATATGTGATTCATGTCTAGTATTATTGTTGAATGGTTATTATTGCATTGTACTGGTTAATACATTTTGAATTAGGCATCCAACAGTGCCTCTAGTTTTTAATATCTTGGGATTTTAGCGCAATCAAATCTGTCTTGTTTTTCTTTGTGATCTGCCTTAGTTCCTGAGTTTTTTCTTCAGAGAGCAATCTTTCCTAGTGATCTTAATTTTTTGACCTTTCTCACAATATAAATAAGATGTTTTTGATCTGTTAGTTCTCTATTCCAGAAGTTCTTATTGTGCTATTCTAATGGTGAAACTTGTCTATGTACTGTTTTTATTTGGAATGTGGTTGTCCTGTCTTCTATGACCGTCCATATATGCAATTTATTTACCATTTACTTATAAAGTTATATGTGCATGATTTGATTACCTTCTTTTTTTTTAAAAATATTTTAGAACTGAGATATGTTTATGCCTTGCTGGCTCTGATAGAGGCAAATTGGCATCCCTGTTATTTGGTGGTGTGGGATGGGAACAGAACTTCCCAGACTGGCCACAAAATGTTGGGCCTATGTGGCAGCAGACTCCTAGATGTCCTCAATCTACACCTCCTTTGGGAACCAAGACAAGGGGAGTCTATCTGTCCAAGGGAGAACATCAGTTTGAAAATTTTAATAAATCTAAACACTTGTACAGGCCTCGAATGTTTTCTTCGGATCCTCAAGAGCAATTCATAAATAGATGTGATTGGATAAATATGAGTGAAGTTGCCTCTAAAGGATATAAATTTCTCTACGAGCCTACAATATTTAGTTGCAGACAAATGTCTATAAATTTGCCTCGAAAGAAATAAGTTAAACTGTGAAGATGCCTTAAAAAGTGAAAAATTGTTGCCATTATTCAGCTAAGAGAACAGACATTTTGTTTTTTAACTGGGCTAGTTTTTGGTTTTACAAATCTGATATAATGACATGAAATTGCCTGGAGAAATTAGAATAAATATGACAGCAAAATGATTTTTACATTGCTTATAAATTATAAGAAATTGATACCGTCTGTGTGGTGCAGAAGACATGAAGCAGAGGGTGTACAGTCAGTTCACAAATCTGCATGCGATAAATAATTGTTGTCATTCTAATCAGGATCCAGCATAGATAAAATTTCTACCCGTGGACACGTTTCCGGCCCTAAGCCCCGGGTTTCAGAAACCATCCCCATTTCAGGGACTTGGGGACGGCCAGAAATGTTTCCAAGCTGCCCCCATCCAGGCAGGAAAATCGGAAACGTGTCCCCGAAACTTCAGAAACGGTCAACGCATTTCCAGTTGGCGTTGATCGTCCCGGACACTGCGTAGCCATTTCCCGTCCGTCTTGGGGATAGCTTGAAGTTTCCGATTTTAAAATAAAATTTAATTCACAAAAACATTAATAAATGGTGATTTTTTGCCCATTCGCGGGCCCCACGCATTGGAAGTCATTAAAATAATAAAATATGTTATGTTTAACATAACATATGTTGAAAGTTCATTTTTTTGGAAGCTATTACAAACTTAGCATCCAACTATGGCTGAAAACTTAAACTTCTGTTCAACAAACCAGACCTGATAATGATTGTAAACTCGACTTCTGTTTGATATTCATATTGCAGACCTGGAAATGACTGCCACTGGGTTGAGGAATAGTAATACTGAGATTGTTTCCAGCTTTGATAATACTCTGATAGCAGCAATAAGCGCCCAGAAATACACTGTTGTAGCTGATTACTGCCCAGACAAGATGCTTGCTACCTGTCTAGGAACGATTTGGCACAATAAATTCATTTCTTCTCCAAAAACCACAAGCAAGGGCTCTAAAGTCTAAACATATTGCCCAACTATGGCAGATTGGTTCGTTCAATACCTAGAAGTAGATTGATTCTCTCATTTGATTCATTTGATGTCATCCTATGTTCTTATTCTTAGACTATAGTATTCTTAGATGATGATTTGATTTGATGCTATGTTCTATGATGATTCGACTTGATGCTATGTTCTATGCTGATTTGATGAATGTGACAATGTTATGCATTTCTGAAATTCATGAATATCTATCTATCTATCTATATATATATAGCCGTCCCCTGCTCCGGCCAAAGTTTTTGAACAAGAAATATCATTCGTATAAAAAACGATCGTAAATGCCTGAATTATGGTCTTAGGAAAGTTGTGCAAGTTAGGCACTTTCCATGCAACTATCTGTTGTACATCTCTTTTTCTTTTAGATTTTTTTTTTTTTGAGTGTTAAAAAGATGACAGCTTTCCAGAATCTAGTTGAGAATTAAATATACAAAAAGTCATCAAGCTTACAGTTCTTGTTGTTTCACATTTTAATTATATTTTAAACTTTCTGTTCTTTCTGTTCCCTAAATGTAGCCCTCCTTCCCTACTGTCCCTGAAATCCCTGTTCCTGCTGTCCTCCCCATTCTTGAAACTTTGTGAAACATTATTTTTCTTGCAAGCTTTAAATGTCTAATGATTTCATGTATGCACATGGACTGATGTTTCTCAAAATATGCATGCAGAGCGGAGATAATGAAGACAATAGAGGGAGGAAGGGCCAATATGAAGGCCCGGATATAGAATTGGCAGCAATGCTGGAAAGGGATGTTGTAGAGACCAGCCCTGGAATACGATGGGAAGATGTGGCTGGCTTAAATGAAGCCAAGAAACTTTTAGATGAGGCTGTTGTTTATCCTTTATTGTTTCCCGACTTTTACCAAGTATGGTTTGGTTCATAATTTGATGTGGTTATATTTTGAAAGTATCTAATTTGATTTAAACTTGCATCTTTAGGAGTTAACTCTTCAATTGGAAAAATGAAGTGGTACCGTTAGAAATTGGGGTTGCCTAGCAGGATGGGAATATGCAGTTTTTTTATTGTTTACCCTGGGGGTGCAGTAGAGAATATGGGATCACATTCTAAATTACCTAGATGTTATTCATGATTATGTAATGATTTTATACTAAAGTTTCATCTTGTGGAGCTGTTATAGTGTAATATCTTCCAATAGGGATGCTAGGAAAAGATAACAAATACTACAAACTAGGGCACAAAAATTCTGAAAATTTATTTGCATGCAAAAACCTCAATTACAGTCCCGGATATTATGTCAGAATCAGATCTGAATTTACCAACTAAAGAAATAGTTTTTTAGATTATTTTCTGAGTTTAGAAACATATAACACCTATCTTAATATCTGCCCAGAATTTTTCATTACTAAAATACAACTTCCCTTACATTTTCTGAGATAAAATAGAGATAGATATGCAGATATTAATACCCGACTTGCCCAGAAGTCTGCTGTCCAAAAACATAAATAAATTATAGGGTTTATTGTGATGCCCCTTCTGTAGCATAAGATTTGATAATAAATAATAATAAAATAAATTAACGAATGAATAGATAATAATAAATTATAATATAATCTATTATTATATAACTATATTATTAACATAATATAAAAGAATATAACATATAAATTGATATAATATAATATATTCTCTTAATGAATGAATATCATATATATTTTTAATATAATATAATAATAAATTCTTAATATAATAATACAATAACAAAATAATAACCATAGTTCTATATATAATATATATCAAATATTATATGATAATATAGAAAGTGAAATATATTATAAAACATATAATATATTATATACAAACCATATATATAAAATAATACTAAACAAATCATATATAAATTAATACTTACAAAGCAATGGTCCAATAGGGAAAAGACACAGCCTTGGAAATGGTGGTATTCATGAGAACAGACATGACTTTTCATCCCAATTAAAAAGGCATATAAGGCAAGTTCATATGATTATCAAAAAGGCATTGAACAGAACAAGCAGACTTAAAACACGGTCAGCATTTGGTAATCCATTGGTCAGCATTGAATCCCAGTCAGCACTCAATGCACATTCAACAGTAATCAGCATCCAACATGCCTAATCAGCATATTTAATATTTACTCAGCCATTAATATTCAATACTGTTAGCAGCAACATACGGAAATGGAGTGAATAAGGAAGAAAAATAGAGAATCTGAAATGGAAACCGAATCACTAGCAAACACAGATATACGTGCAAGTGCAGACCATATACTGTGGTAGAAGATATTAAAAATATAAGTCGGAGCATTCTCAGGAAATCTAAGAATTCTGAAACACAGACAGATTCCAGAGATAAGTCACTATATATATATATATATATTCCTGTCATTCATATATTTATTTCTGCAGATTATTAATATAAATATCAGATAATTACTTAATCTTATTCAATATAGATGTATACTTGAAATATATATGTACTTACAGATATATGCTCTACATTACATGTTACCACCTTAAGTCTGTTATATGAATTGCACGTGATTTATATGCATACTCCCCAGTTTATAATAATTAAACATATGAAATGTAGAGTACTTATTAGATTAGTACCTCACAAAGTAAGGTAAGGCTTGCGGTGGAATGATCTATGCTTCGTCATACAAAGGCACTAGATAAGGCCTGTGGTGGAATGGGCATAGGTTACATCATACAAAGGCACTATTGTGAGGGATAATCTATATGGAAGAATTTTTGTGAGAATCCACAACCATAAGAGATAAGTAAGGTAGAGTGGTGGAGGAGAACAGTGCTAAGGTTCCACTAGGTTCACCAACCCCATGAAGCATTGGGGCCAGGGGGGACATATTTTCCGCTCTTGGCCTAGGGCAGTGACAATGAAGGGCACCTCCACATGTTTCCTTATCCCATTCCTCTCTATGGTTATGGTCATGAAAGTTAAATGCTATTAGTAGGATTCCTAAAATCCAAATATGCATCGATTATTGTTGTCCCACCCCTAGGTTAGAATTGGATCTCTTTGAATTATCAATTTGTAAAGCTTAAGACAGATTATATTACACTAACAATGTAATTAGTTTATATATGTAAATATGCACTTGTCCCTTATTTGATGATTGTAGGGCCTAAATCAGGATTTACCTTGTTAAAGGGCATTTTTATTGGTAGGTTTATATCTCTAACCGTCTTACAATTCTTATTTTAATAAAATTTGTGATTCTAGGGCAAAAATTAGGGCAATTCCAAAGAGGGGACATTACATTTATCCATATCAAACATGCAAAGTCGTCCTTGAAATGATGGCCAAGTTATAATGCCCAAAATGAGGGTTTCAAATTCTAGTGCAATTAATTACAAAGGCGCTAAAATGCAGCTCCAAATTGAGGCGCTCAAGTCTGCTATAAAATCGGCTATGTGAAAATGTCTTCCAACAACTCACAAATCTCTTTCAAATAATCACACTCCAATCTTAGAGCAAAGCTCTTATTAAATGATGATAACCCTACCTTGTTGGGTTTGTATCAAGTTCGGGTATGCACTTGGTACGGGTACGTTTGTGGGTACACGCTAGGCGCGCACCCAGTTGCACCTAGCACAGACCTGAGCGTACCGTTGGGCCTACCCAAGGAAAAGTGGACTGAAAAACATTAAAAAAATGTTTTTTTTAAAAACTTTTTGGTTCCTAACCCTAGAACGGTCCTATTTGTGTCCTTTAACACACTTCTATTTCATTTTTTCCTCTCATTTTGCTCTCACAATATTTTCTCTCCATCTTGGCATTTTGAAGGTGATTGTATTCGAAGGAGATTGATTGTGGAGTGCCAAATAGCTTCAACAAAGGAGATTTAAGTGTTTAAGGTATGCATTAAAACCCTATTCTTTAGTCTTTTGATGAATATTTTCAAGTTTTTGATGGATTTTTTCAAGTTTGTGAAGAAGTTTTTAAGTATGGTTTTTTTTTCATTTTTTTTATAGATTTCAACAATGGCTAGTAGTCAAAGTTTAGTGGGTGGGGAGGGAAGTCAAAAATTTAAAATTGATAAAGCATCTCCTTTATGGAGATATACTACAAGAATTTCACAAATTAGTGGAGGTGGGGGCTTTGTTTGGAAATGTAATTTTTGCAATGCACATTATAATAACTCTTATTACTGAGTGAAACTTCATTTTATGGGCCTTAGTGGTAAAGGGATTAATATGTGTGAGGACCCAAATAAGGCCTTGCTTGCTGGACAAATAGTAGGATTCATAAAAGAACAAGATGCTGACAAATTGATTGCAAAAGGTAAACAAGGTGGCTATAGTTCCAGAAAGAAAAAAACAAAGACATTACCCTCTCAAACAATTATGGCCTCCAGACATCCCTTCTTGCCTATGCCCTCTACTGAAGATGAAGATGAAGAACAACCAATCCCCACCCGCAAGAGAGGTCCATTGGAGAGGGCATTTAAAATGGAGGCAAGAGATATCACTATGAAAAAATTGCGCATTGCCTCTATGCCAATAGTCTTCCATTCAATTTGGTGAGATCACCATATTGGCGAGACATGGTGTCAGCAGTAAATAGTGCACCGTCTGGTTACACAGGTCCTTGGTATGAAAAGGCACCTTATTGCAAAAAGAAAAAAATTGTAGGGGCCCAACTAAAACCAACTAGAGATTCTTGGAGTGAAACAAGTGTATCCATTGTTTCCTATGGATAGAAAAATTGCAAAAACTGTCCATTGATCAATGTTATTGCAGTGTCCCCCAAGGGGGCAATGTTTTTGAGGGCGGTTGATTGTGAAGGGGAAGTGAAAGATGCAGAGTTCATTTCTAGGATTCTCATTGACTCCATAGAGATGGTGGGTAATGAAAACGTTGTCCAAGTAAATTATGGACAATGCAAAAGTTTGCAAGGTTGCAGGTGGTTTGGTTGAGGCAAGATATGTGCACATCTTTTGGACACCGTACACTGTCACTCTCTCAATTTGGCGATGCAAACAATTGGCACCCAAATAGAGTGGGTGAAAGAAATATACTAGGAGTCCAAGGAGATCCAGATGCTTGTGACAAACCACCATATTCATAAGCAATTTTCAATTTTTTTTCAAAATTGGAATTGTTGAAGGTAAATTTGATTTATTTAGTTTCATAATTTCATTTATATCATGCTTTACATAATTGAGTAAAATATTTTTTTTGTGTTATTTACATATTTTAAATGTGTTATTAACTTACTATTAACATTTTCTTAGGTTGTTGAGAGTTGAGACCTAGTTTGCATCTCATACAATTGTTTAGAGACAACTTGTGAATATGAAAGAGGCATTAAGTCAAATGGTTGTTAGCAACCAATGGGGTATATGGAAGTAATCAAATTCAGAGAGGGCCCAAAAGGTCAAGGCATTGATCTTGGATGACGATTGGTGGGTTCATGTGGATTATGTGTTGAAATTCACTGATCCTATCATGTCTATGCTTTGGTTTGTTGATACAGATGCACCATGCTTGGGGGATGTCTATGATAGCATGGACACAATGTTGGAGAAATTAAAAATGGGAAGTTATAATACAGTTCTTTGTCCTTGTTTATTGAGAGATATCTAAACCGACATATCTTACATCAAGATAACTTACATCATTTGATATTCCAGGTAATACAAAGGAGAGAGAATGATCTTGAAGACATCTTTTACAAAAGGGTGGAAGCAATTGTTCTTCATTGTTGGAACAAGATGACCACCCCATTGCACCTCCTTGCATATGCCCTATCTCTGAGGTACTAAAGAACTTCTATACTTTCTATCCTTGGGAGAGTACCACCATATAGAGATTCTAAAGTTGCTACTGGGTACAAGCAGACATTTAGTACTCTTCAAAGATCCAAAAGTGGAGTCAATTGGTAGGCAAGAATTTTGATTGTTTGTCTCAGGAAAAAATCAGACCCCTTGCTCTGTCACAGACTAAGACAAAATGGAAGCTACTAATGGTGGTATGTCCATGGTCAAGATTATATGAACCTCCAACCTCTTGCAATCAAGATCCTTTCACAAGTAATTTTTTTTGTTTTTTTTGCCGCATGTATTGTAGAATTTAACACTTTAACATTGTTGAATTTATCTTGCATTTTTTAATTTTAATTTTGTTGGTTTTTTGTCTAGGTTGCAAGCTCCTCTGCCGCTGAACGGAATTGGAGTACATACTCCTTTATCAACTCAGTGAAGTGTAATCGGTTGGCTGCAAAAAGAGCTGAAGACTTGGTGTCACGTAAGGATTCCCAATATAAAAAGGGGGCAACAAAGCTTTGGGATGTGGCACTTGAGTTTGCTGACTTGAATGCAACCATTCAAGATCTTGCTGGAGCCTCTATGGTTGATGTGGATGATGATGATGATGATGATGATGACGACGACATACCACATGGTGCATCTAGTGCAAGTGGACCGCTTTGGGTTCAAATGATGATGGTGATCTTGATCTTGCAGCCCATCAAAATCCAATAGACGATTTTTTTGATAATCCCTTCGATTATTGATGAACATTGAATCATATTTCATGAGCTCCATTTTGTAATTCAGTAATTGTAATGATTTTCATGGGAATTGTGAACATAGATGTATATGATATCGTTGATATGGCTTATTCGAATATTTTTCCACTATCAATTAGCATTTAATATTTACCTTTGGCATTTGGCATTGATCAATGATCAAGTATCATACTATTAAATGATTTAGTTTTAGAATTCTGTATATTTCTCTTATTTTTTTGTATATATAATGCACACACACACACACATGTACCCAAACCCCTAAATTTTTTTTTCATGTACCCATGTATGTTCTCGTATCTGCACTCGTCCCTAAACCCGAACGGTAACTTAGTGATAACCAGCATCAAAATCGCTGCTCCAAGGTTAGTGAACAGGTCTGCCGCAAATCTGAAAATGAAATCAAACCCTAGGCTCCAGAAAATCACCCAATTTGTTCTCTAGGGCAAGTCGCCCCTCATCCCCCCACATTATGATGCTCCATATCTAGGGTGAAACCCTAGGTAGCCCAACTCATCAAATGAAGAAGCCCTAATATCTGATCTTCAAATCTGATGTAGAAATTCTGCTCTTTTCACCAATCAATCAACAATGAAGCACAAATGTATCCCTGTTATGGAACCTCCAATGGATGAGCTAAGTTTCCATCCAACTTAACAAATTCCCAAGGGTTTTTTTTTCTTGGAATGAAGCTGAAACGAATTTGTAGCCAAAAGAAAATTTCTACAAGAAGAAATAACTCAATGATGCCTCTAAAATGAAGATAGAAGTCCTTATAAAGACCTTGTTGAAGTTTCTAGAGAAAAAGGAAACATTTACTATTTTAAATAATTTTTTACTGCCAAGCTGGCTTCTCCATATGAGGGAAATAAATTTAATTTTCATTCTTTTATTTATTTTACCCCTCTTTATTTCTAATAAAGTCACTTTTATAATATTTTACTTTTTAATAGAAAGCAATATTTCACTTTTTATAAATAAAGTGACTTGCTGGGTCATACACCTCTTTAGCCATTTTATTGAATTATTTATTAAATGGGGACATTTCATGTAAATTGAGAATTTGTGGTATAATTTAAATTTTAGACAGATTTATTTTATTTTAAAAATTTAATTTTCTGGGCTAAATAAATCTTCAAATTTGAAAGTTACATTCAATCATAAAGTTGGCCTGTTTGATTTAGTCAAAATGCCATCATTAGTGCTTGTAAGATAGTCATATCACTTAGGGGTTGCCATATACAGCATGATCGTGATATCACCCGTAAGCATGTCTGCTTGCTATTCTTAAAAGGAACAGAAGCAATTTTCAGAATCTCCACATCAGACAAATTCACTTAAGGGCCACTTCATGGTTCATTGTTCTAGCTTGAGTGAGCTGACTACTGACCATATGGGTGATTAGAAGATGTTCCAACTGCGTCAGTCATGCGATCATTCTTTTGGATCTGTCTTTTGACACATTTTTGTCTACATCATTATTAATACAAGTGTTTCATCTCATGGAGCTGTTATAGATTGAAAATTTGTGGTATAACTTAATTTTAGACAGAAGATTTATTTTCTTTTGAGAATTTAATTTTCTGGGCTAAAGAAATCTTCAAATTTGAAAGTTGTATTCAATCATAAAGCTGGCCTGTTTTATCCAGTCAAAATGCCATCCTTAGTGCCTGCAAGATAGTCATATCAGTTAGGGGTTGCTATAGATAGCATGATCATGATATTACCCATAAGCATGTCTGCTTGCTATTCTTAAAAGGAAGGGAAACAATTTTTATAATCTCCACATCAGACAAATTCACCTAATGGCCACTTCATGGATCATTGTTCTAGCCTTAAGTGAGCTGATGACTGACCATATGGGCGATTAGAACATGTTCCACCTGTGCCAGCCATGCAGTCATTTTTTTGAATATGTGGTTTCTTCTGTCTGTTTAATTGGATTTTTATTTTGAAGGAATGAAGCAGAGCTCTTCAACAAATAAGTCGGAATATTTTCCTGCCAGCAACTCTAATTTAGGAAAGATGGCAATCTAAATTAAGAAAGAATCTTGGTGATTTTCAACGCCTAATGCCTAGTTCCTGTAAAATATTATCTAATGCCTATATTTATCATATGGACATGCTCACATTTACACAATACTCCTGTGCACAAGTTTCTTATTTGTTTTTACATCATTTAAAATGATAAATATGTCCAGTATAAAGTGAAAATATGCATAAGCTATTAGTTGTGAACTTGTGCCTGACAATATCGGTATCAAACTGTGGCTTCAAATGCTTTGAATTTTCTGCAATTGTAGTGGTGAAGGTCTGCTGCTGGAGTTCCTTGAAGTTTTATGCAACTGGATGGAGAGACTGAGAGGGAAGAAAGCTCAGACGATCACAACTTGGAGTTCGCTGACATGAATCAGATGGAACAGTATCAAATTGTGGCTTCAAATACTTGGAATCTACTGCAATTGTAGCGCTGAAGGTCTGCTGCCGGAGTTCCTTGAAATATAATGCAACTGGATAGAGGGACTGAGAGGGAAGAAAGCTCAGACGATCACAACGTGGAGTTTGCTGACATGAATCAGATGGAACATAAGAAATTGTCAAGAATCCTTTTTGTTATATTGTTTTCCTTTTAATTTTAATTGGATTTTGAAGGATTCAGTGTTTATATTAGTTTCTTTTTTCAGAGGTCAGCATTGCATAGGAGAGGGGTTTGGGAAGCTGCAAGAAAAAGAGATAACATGAGGATAATATGATTTGAGTACCTTTGGTGCAGATGGATTGGCAAGCATAGTTTACTGCCAAGCCCGGTCATAAAGTCACAATCAAGGGGTCAAAATTTGAAATTGTATAAAGATGTGAAAGACTCTTCTTATTACCACAATGGGTCTCATATGCCCAGGAGGTGTACTGGCTAGGATATGACCTTAAATATCACCTTACCTTACCCATAGACAAAGATACACTAAGCAAACAAAATCAGATAAGAGGAAAGTTAAAGATGAAGTTGATTTGTGTCTTCATTATTTAAATATTGAACATATTGAACCAAATAATTTAATCAAATTAATTATTGAATTTGACTCAAGTAATGATGACTGCAACACTTGTTTTCTCCCCTCCTATAATTTTAACTGGTAATTATTGTTCAGCTTTGGCAACTTCCACATCTAGATGCCCACTAGGAGGAGCCAAGTGGAGTTCTTAATCCTTGAAAAGTTTTTTCACAAGCATCATCTGGTCGATTTTGTTCTCCTCTTCCATTCTTTCCTCCCATTGCTATTGAAAAACTTATTTAATTTTCATTTTTCATCAAAGAGTATCGGAAGTGGACTGTGGGTTCTTTGAAAATCCTTGAAATACAGTTATTCCCAGTCAAACCAAAGGAGTAGTTGAATACATGTATAAATCATGGTAGCAGTATAAGAATCTGAAATTAACAATTAATTAAAGTATGTTAAGTACTGTTGAAGCAAGCATAGGGATTATAAAAAAATTTCTGTGTATAAAAAAAACAAGGTTGCACGGGGATGGGGGTGCTTGGGTACTTTGGGTATGGGTACGGGTACGACTATTTTTCAAAATAGGGGACGGGGGTACTTGGGTTTTTAATATAATTTAATATTTTATAGAAAATCTGAAAATATGAGTCATGACAATGAGTTTTCAAAACAATAACAGTGATAAAGTTTGCAGATGTAATGTATTGTTTTCAGTTTCATATTTGCAATATGTTTGTATGCTAGGTTTAACTATCCAAAGTCTTTTTAATGCGTTGTTGGGAATAAAAAGTTGACTTTGCCAATCACTATGACTTGTTTTAATTTACCTAGGTTTGGAGCTGTTAGTACACATGTTTATCCAAATTGCTATGTGGAGTGTACAACATAATATTTCCTTAAAGTGAATCAATATTGGAAACATAGTGCTTTGTAATAATAGAAGTTAGTACTATGCCAACTAGCACCCACAGTTTCTTTCTAATAAGAGGCTCTATAGTTAATGCTTGTTGTTCAAGGGAGCATATATTAGTTATTGTAAATTGTAGGGTCGGTAAAAGGAGGTTGTTTGGTGTCATGGAAGTGATTGCACTATGGGAAATTCTAGACCATATGGTGTATGATTTTTTGAATAGCATATAGGTGACTACACAATAGTTGAAGGTGGAGTAGGTTCCAGGTTAGTGGAAGTGCAGCAAAATTAGTGATGTAATTCAATATGAGAATACTATTGTGTGGCAGAGCAACCTGGATATGATTGTATGGCTTAACAAGCTTGTGTAACTAAAGGTTTTTAAGAGTTAGTAGCATTTTGTAGGACAATGAGTGTGTAGGAGTTGATTGTATGATTGTAGATCATACAATACAGCTTGTTGACTATACGTTAAAAAACATATTAGACCATACAATCATGTAGGTGGGACATATGTTCTTGGGTACTAGTTGAATTAGTGGGAGACCCTTTGCTGTACCTCCATATGGTGATAGTGCATGGAACTATAGTATTTTCTTGGGCAGTCCTTCCCCTTCTTTTTCTTCACTAGCACCTTTTTGTTTTAATCTTGTGATGTGGTTATAGTACTTACCTATAAGACTATTGCCATAATGTTTTCCGAGTTCTTAGAAAATAGACCATTTGACAATGCTGAATGCATCCCTTCTTTTTCTTCTCATCAAATAGTCAATAACACAAAATTAATTAATCTGGTCCCAAATATAATGATTCCATCACATACCCTTTGTTTGACATGGAACATGATTAGGATCAAAGAATTGCTCCATTTGGCATAGCCAATTCACTAGATCCTTGCCATTTAACTTGCACATCTCCATCCTTGGTATGAAGTGCCTAGAGTTGGCAAGAGCATTATTTTTGTGATGGGCTTGCTTCAGATCTAAGTCAACACAAGAAATTTCATGTCGCTATAAAGACGCATATGCATGCCAGGCCTTGTGGGGTGAATCTGCATATTGGGAGTCTCTAGAACTTAGGATAGAAGCTAATTGTTTGAACATTGGATCAATCTTCATTTGTCATTTTTAACAAGACTTCCTCCTTAACTGTGGTAGTTCTCTTATATCTTCAATGGCTGTGGGATCCATTTTCTCAAATATTGGATCATTTTTGTTAGGAGTCTTCTTAGCTTTCTTTGCCTCTTGTTGAAGTCTCCCCTAGGATGACACAAACATACATTTTATAATAACTTAAAACAAACTGAAATACATTTAAATTTCTATTTTAACTTATCTCTGCTCATAACTCACCTTTCTAAAAATCTCCCGTAAATTTGCTGATTTTTAGTCTTGGGAGTCATTTTGGTGAAAATCCTAAACAATAACTACAGTTTTTTAAAAAAATAATCTCAAATTTGGAGTGTAGCAGCTTCAATATGTACTTGATCAATCTTTAAAATTTTAGAAAAAAAATTCCAAATCGAAAGAGATGTATGCTTCACAATTTGGCCTCCTAAATTGATATGTGTTGCAAATAATACAATATAAAATATGCTAAAATTAACTAATAATAATTAGCTGTTTTGAGGGGTGCCATAATTAATAGTCTTCAATAAGAACAATATGCACAATAATATGATAATAAGCTAATAAATGCCCCCTTTATATACTGTAATCATAGCATGGATGCCACTTGGGTGGACCTAAGTATGTATATAAGACTATATATATGATCATATGAATTAATTAAGGGTTATTATAGTTACTAGTTTGCTACGTATGTCTCCATGCATACTATAGGTTATTAATGAAATGTCCTTGTAGGATATTTGTTTCAGATTTGTTTTCCAAAGACTCCACAAAAATTTAAAGAAAACAATTTACATCAAATTGACGTATATTTATGCAACAAAATATACTGAAAAATCATAGATGTTTGATATTAATATGAAGATAAATCATTACAATCTTATTTGCAGAATGCATATGAAATACCTCAAACACTGTAAGTCTGTCTTCAAATCACTACTTCACAAATTTGCCCAGTTGTGAACTTCGTCGTGAATCCACTTCTAAAGATGAATTGGGTTTCCGTCCAATAAACTAAGAAATTCCTGAAGGTTTCTGTCCTCAGGTTTCAAATTTGAAAGCCAAAGCTTCCTGAATTCTCCAAGAGAAAACAATAGTCAAGCATAATAAAAATGAGCTTCTCCATGTTCTTTAATAGCACATCCCTGTGACCTTCATTATCCCTCTGCCTGTCTCTTGGAATTCCTTTTCTTTGTTTCTTTATTTTCCACCTCTTTTAAATTAAAATGACTATTAAATATTCATTAAGCTCCATTAAAGTCATTTTAATACTTTATTAAGTTGTCATTTAATTTGATATGATTTGACAACTTTTAAAACTTAATTATTTGATCGACTTGCGATGTCCCAAAAAGGGACATTCCAGTTAAGCACATAGTAGCATGGGATGTCTCCTAGTTGTTGCTTGTTCTCAAGGATTTACAGGATGTGTGCTTGAAACACTAATTGATGATTTTGCGTGTGTTTGGGACATCTAGGCATCCCTTTTTAATTATAGGGGGTCCACAAGCATTAAGCTCCTTATCAAACCTAAACACACCTTGTGAATTCTGCCATACACCTTACAAAGTCCTTGACTAATATGCAATTCATTCACCCCTTATCATTGCTAGCCACAATTACCACATTCACGTTTGCACTTGAACATGTGAAGAGGTTGGAAGGGTCAGCCATTACCAACATTTGTCATTGTTGAGTGGGTGATCATTCATTGTCCAGTAAGCTGCAATCATCATGGCCGAAATACATCAAGTTTTTTTCATTTGTTTTCAATTTTTTTTTCAAATATCCTAAGCAGTCTTTTTGGTGCTATGCCATTGGACATTAAATCTTAAATTTGATGCAATATATGAATGTCTTAACTTGAAACTTGATACATATTATTAAACTTGTAAAAATTGAGTTTCCTTACATATGTATCTATATTTATTATTGTCCCTATTCATCCGTCTCAAAAATGGCCCTTTGAACTACTATCATTGAAATGCATCCTTCCAACCCTTGTTGTCTGTGTCTTGGAAATGTCGTGAAACATAGCATTTTATCATTCTCTTCTTAAACTTTTGTTGCATAACTTTTGTTCAACTTAAATGGCAATTAGTTTTGTTCTTTTACTTATTGTCCCCTTTAAAGGAGAACATTTAATCATCCATCAAACATCATTTGGGAATCAAGTGAAAAGACCTGCAATCAGTTCTTCCATCAATTCAATCTGTCTATATCAAGGTTACTGTCATGTCCTCGTTTCCGGAGTGACTTCAATATTTTGTGTGGTTAGCCTATTAGCCATTCCCGTAGGCTAATCCAGTTGGATAGGGAATGTTTTGCTACTGTTGGATAAATTTTTATATTTTTGGCCTATGGAGAAATAAGGGAAAATAATATTTATTTTGTTGACCAAGGAGAAATAAATAATATTATTTTGAGCTCCTAAACTAATATTATTAAATAAAGTCACTTTTTGTTATAAAATGATATTATAAAAAATAAAGTGACCTGAAATATAAAATAATTAAATAAAGTCACGAGCCACTTGCGGAAGAGGAAAATTTATTAAAAATAATCTAATGGGATTTGAAGTCCATCTCTTGTGGAAAAGTTATTATAAAGCGGTCAACCATCATTTGGAAAGATCATCTCATGAGCATTTGAAAATTTTGATATTTCTCCATTGTTGCTGGACTAATAGTAGCAGCCTAACTTGAGGACAAAAGCCCTTGGATTTTAGAAGGTTGGACGGAACCCCAACACTTCTAGTGAGGTGGGTTCACTCAGGATTCACCATTGAGCAGATTGGCAAAATTTTTGATCAAGTTTGAAGGAGTTTCTACCATTTTCAAGCTAGGGTTTTAATGACTTCATTGCAGATTCAACTTCAGACGATTTTAGAAAATTATGCAGGCTGGGCGAATGGATTAAGGGCGTTTTTCTGAGCATTTCAGAGGTGGTTTCATAATTTTTGGATGACACTGATTTTTGGTGAATTTTCAAGGAAAGTGACGGCTAGGGTTTGAATGGCTTTGACTGAAAATCTGCATCTTCAGATTCAATCTGCTATTAACTATCTTTGGTATCCATTTTGGTGCTTAAAATACATATATGGAGGGTTGCTGGACCTGGGGCTCCATCTTGCATTTATAGCTTTGGGTGTCTATTGGAGGGAGTGTTTGGAGCAATTTAAAGGCTATATCTTGACCAGTTTGTTCTCAGATTTACAACAGTCATTGCTGGAGTTATTTGCAGCCCATTTATCACCCCTCTTAAGGTCTGGTTTGCCCATTGTTTCCATCAGCTTAATCCAGGTATGTCTTGTACATGATTTTGGCTATCATAAGAGCCATTCTGTGTTATTTTCTGAGTAATTTGTGAGTCTGAAAACTATATCAGACCTGATACAAGTTGTAATAAGAATTAATTCATGAGGAATAGAAGTTTCTTTCATTGGTTTATGTTCATTACTTTGCATAAGTGTTATTTCTTTTTTGTCTATGCATAAACAACCATGATTGGCATTAAACAAGCAAACTCAAACATCAAACAAACCTCAAACTAATCGACAGACACAAAAAAATCAGTTGCATGCAAAGTGTTTGAGGAAATGCCAAACATGCCAAATTGAAAAATTCAGGGCAGATTTGGGTCAGATCTAGCAAGGGTTAATACAGTGGTATCAAAGCCAAGATCTTGCCAGCCTATTGGGTTATGAAGCCTCATGAAATTGGGTCACATAGGTATTATACAAGGAGAAGAGCACAAGAGGAAGAAAATAGTCAGGAAACATGTATACATTCAGAAATGGGCAGTCCTAGGAGAGAGAACATTGAAGATTTCTTACAAACATTTGTACAACAACAACAAATGTTCCAGCAGCAGCTGCAAATGCTCCAACAATTTTAGGATAATATGATTGTAGCTATGGGAAGGTTGATGATGGATCATTCAAGATCAAGAAGAACACGAAGTGAAAGTAGTGGGAGACATAGTAATGCTGGAATACCTGTTGCAGCTACTTCAGATAGACCACTTCGTCCTACTTTTTATACCCCAAAAAGAACAATCATCTGAAGAGGAAGAGGAAGTCACAAAGGTCACAAATGATATTTTGGTTGCATATGATGAACACAGCACACTTCCAGAAGACGTAAGGACATCCATCAACTTGAACCAATTCATGAACTAACGAAAAGAAGAGAAAAAGAAACAAAAGGAAAGGAAATCCAAGAAGGACCACAAAGAATTTAAGGATGCACTGAACAAGGTTCCCTTACCAAACTCTATTGGCAGCGGTAAGATGAGTGCACATGCTTGGATACATAAGCTAGACACTTTCCTTACACTCAAGCCAATGAATGAGGAAAAGGCCATACAGTTTGCTACCGTGCACTCAAAGGGTGTAGCCTATGATTGGTGGCAACATGGACTTGTTTCACAATGCCATAACATGATCACTTCCTATGATGAGGTCACACAAAAGCTCATTACCAGATTTGACAAGTTGGACGTGGAAGTCTAGTATAGGGATTTGGCTTAACTTAAGCAAACAATGAGTGTGGATTCCCATGTGAATGACTTTCAAAGGATTGATGTTATGGTTCTAAAGATGCCTAAAAAGAGGGTTATTATGCTCTTTATAGAGGGTCTACATCATAGAATGAGAGGGTTGGTAAAGGCTCATAAGCCTAAGACTCTGGATGAGGCCACAGAGTTTGCACTTGACTTGGACACCACCCCTTCATCATTTCGGCCATCCAAGAAAACTTCTAAGGGTCTCAAATCAAATTAGAAATTTTCTAATCAGCTTAAGCATACAGCTCCTAGAATGGACATGGAGATATGCAATGAGCTAAGGAGGAAACTTTGCTTTTCATGCAATGAACTGTGGGAGCCTAGTCATAGATGCCTTGGAAAAGGCAAGGCACATCTTATTGAGGTCACTTTAGATGTGGATGATGAGGAGGTTCAGGACACTAGTTCAGATAGTGATGGAGATCATGAGGAGCAGCCTCATATTGAGGAAGAAACAACCCATACTAATGATTCACAGCATGTCACTATTGCTACACTTTCAGGTGTTCCATGGTATCATTCTTTTTTTGTGAAAGGAGTTCTTAATGGGCAGCGTGTGGTATGTTTGATTGATAGTGGAGCCACACATAACTTTATTGATGAGGGCTTGGTGGCAAAAAGATGACTTCTTGTTGAGGACTTCTTGGGGTTTAATGTGACAGTTGACGATGGATTTTCTATGAGTTGCACTAGGAAGGTCTCACAACTCAACATCTAGATGAATGGTTATACCTTGACAGATGATTTTAATGTGCTCGGCCTTGGTGAGATTGATGTGGTTTTAGGCATTCATTGGTTACACTTAGTTGGGAGGTATAGCTAGGACTTTTAATCGATGGAGTTAGAGTTCTTCTCAGATGGGAAGAAGGTTGTGCTTAAGGCTTTATCTAATGGTAAGTCTAGGTTTGTTTCAGCTAGGAGGATGGAGAATTTATTTAGGCATGATGATGTGGCATGGGAAGCTCACTGTTTCGTCTCATCTAAGACTCCTAATGGTGGTAAACCTCAGCATCACATGGACATTCAAAGGGTTCTAGATAGACATAGCTTGATCTTTGGGGACATTCCTCTAGGATTACCATCGGATTGTGGATTTGAGCATGTCATTGAGTTAGAGGAAGGTTCCAAGCCCGTTATTACTACTCCATATTGTCATCCTCGTCACTTTAAGGAAGAAATTAAAAGGATGATTAAGAAGCTCCTTGATATGGGACACATACGTCCTAGTTCGAGTCCCTTTGCTTCATCAGTGGTCTTGGTGAAAAAGAAGGATGAGACCATGCGTATGTGCATTGACTACAGAGCCTTGAATAAGAAGACATTCAAGAATAGGTATCCAATAACCCAGATTGATGAGCTACTTGATGAGTTACATGGAGTAGTCTACTTCTCGAAGATTGATTTTTGTTTAGGGCATCATTAGATTCGTGTCTGAGTAGAGGATGTTCATAAGACAACATTTAGACGTCACTTTGGACACTACGAGTTTCTAGTCATGCCATTTGGACTCACAAACACACTTTCTACCTTTCAGTCATGCATGAACCGCATATTCAACAAGCAGTTGCGTAAGTTTGTATTGGTCTTCTTCGATGATATATACAACAAAACTTGGGAGGATCATCTTAGACATCTTGATGAGGTGCTTGGTATCATGGAGGCACAATCCCTCTTTGCTGAAGCATCCAAATGTGAGTTCGGGTTATAGGAGATTTTATACTTGGCCCATGTGATTGGTGCTAAAGGAGTACAAGTTCATTAGGAGAAGATTAGAGCTATCTTGGACTGGCCACCACCAAGGAATGTTTCAGATTTGAGAAGTTTCTTGGGCTTATGCAACTACTATAGAAGGTTTGTTAAGGGGTTTTCACAACTTGCAGATCCTCTTACAGATCAGCAACATTAAATTTCCACATTCCATGATAATTGTATGTGTTGCTTCTGGCTTCAACTGTGTGAGATTTTTTTATCATCAACGTTTTGGATCACACTCTGTGATCCATCATCAGGATGAATAACAGATCTTACTAAGAAGGATGGATTCAAATGGTCACATGAGGCTCAAGTGGCGTTTGATCAACTTAAGAATGTGATGAGTTCTTGTCTTGTATTAGCATTGCTAGATTTGACACAACCATTTGTACTAGAGTGTGATGTGTCTGGCGAGGGAATAGGAGCCACACTGATGCAGAATAGACATCCCATAACATATGAGAGCAGGAAATTACAAGATGTTAAGAGACTTTACTCCACCTATGATAAGGAGATGTCGGCCATTATGCATGCATTGGCCAAGTTTAGACAGTCCTTGGTGGGTAAGAAGTTCATGGTTAGGACATATCATAATAGTTTGAAATACTTTCTTGAGGAAAAGGACCTTAATGAGAGACAACAGAAATGGGTCAGCAAGATTCAGGCATATGACATTGAAATTTCCTATGTGAAGGGTAAGAAAAATGTTGTTGCTGATGCCTTTGTTCCCAAACTTGGACTCAGAGAATACTCAGCAAGCCCAAAATTTTCAACTTGGCAAAAACTTGACTAATACTCAACAAAAACTCGACAACTTAGAAAGTACTAAAAGTTAAAATCTCTTAAAGAAACATATTGTTTTTGGTGAAATTCAATTACAAAATGTATTCAATTAAAATTTTGCATCTCAAAAGAGAAAATGCATGGTTTTATAGAAAAAACATGAAGGCATATTTTAACTAGTGTTTCACCAGTGTCATCATTTTTACCCACCTTTTTTTGTGCCTATAAAAACATGAGAGTTAAACTTGTGAAAACTCGGCTAGCAAAAAAAATAGAGATTACTCCACAACTTGGAGAGTACTCGCATAGTTTGCAAACTATTGTTGAGGCCTTATCTAAGAGGCCCACACTTTGCTCATTGTCTAAGCTTTCAGCTGATTGGAAATCTCAACTATTGGTTGAGTATTCCAAGAATGATTTTGCATGCAAGCTCATGGATAGGATGATTTAGGATGATCGTTATAGGGTAGTTGATGATGTGATCTATTACAAGGATATAATATATTTGGTTTCAGAATCCAAATTAAAGCGAAAAATCTTGATGTTTATTCATGACACACCATTAGTAGGGCATTCAGGATTCATCAAGACATCGACAAGTCAGGGTGAGATTCTCTTGGAAAGATCTCAAGGAAGATGTCCTTCACCATGTACGAGAGTGCTTGACTTGTTAGCAGAACAAGTCATAACATACTCTCCTAGCAGGTCTTTTGCAGCCATTACCAATTCCAGATCAGAAATAGGAGAGTATTTCCATGGACTTCATTACTGGTTTAACGGGGGTTTAGGGGAAGGATTGCATATTTGTTGTTGTGGCCCATTTGACAAAATATGCTCATTTTATCACCATTGCAATTGAGTATACATCTTAGGTGGCAAAATTATTCTTTCGAGAAGTGTTTCGGCTGCATGGTCTCTCCAAGGCCATCGTCAGTGATCGGGATACCAAGTTTCTTAGTTTGTTTTGGCAGGAGCTATTCCAGTAAGTAGGTATTGAGTTGACCCCAAGCACTAGCTACCACCCACAAATAGATGGCTAAACAAAAATAGTGAATAAATGTGTGGAAAGTTATCTTCACATTTATGTTTTGGGGTAGTAGAGGACGTGGATCAAGTGGTTATATTTGGGAGAGCATTGTTATAAGACCACTTACCATATGTCCATTGGGATGACACCATTGAGAGCTTTGTATGGTTATGATGGTTTATCATTTTTTGACTTGGCCCTTGATGACATTAGAGCTCCTAGAGCTAAGGAGTTATTCCAAGATAGTTAGGACATCCTTAAGGCACTTAAGGATAATATTCAGCAGGCACAAAATCAGCAAAAGATGTATGCTGATAGACACAGGGTTGAGAGATCTTTTGAGGTGGGTGATTTAGTGTTTCTTTGCCTTTAGCCTTACAAACTGTCCACACTAAAGAAGAGTGGTGCAGAGAAACTTAAGCCCAAGTTTTATGGCCCATACAAGATTTTGAGATGGATTGGTGAGGTAGCATATGAGTTGGAGTTACCTGAGGGATATAGGATTCATAATATTTTTCGTGTATCATGCCTCAAGAAGGCATTGGGACAACATGTTACTTCCTCACTTGAGCTTCCTCCATTGAATGAGGAGGGGCATTTGGTTTTGGTGCTTGACAATTGACACTATCTTGGATATGCGAGAGAGATGCTCGAGGAATAGGGTGTTCAGGGAATATTTGATCCGATGGCGTGATTTACCACTTGAGGATGCTACATGGGGAGGAGAGAAAATTTTACATCATCGTGTGTTGCAATTGCTTGAGGGCAAGCAATCCCCGGAAGGGAGGACTGTCATGTCCCTGTTTTTGGAGCAACTTCAGTATTTTGTGCGGTTAGCCTATCTGCCATTCTTGTAGGCTAATCCAGTTGGATAGGGGATGTTTTGTCACTGTTGGATATAATTTTATATTTTTGGCCTATGCAGAAATAAGGGAAAATAATGTTATTTTGTTGGACAAGGAAAAATAAATAATATTATTTTTGAGCTCCTAAAGTAATATTTTTAAATAAAGTCACTTTTTGTTATAAAATGATATTATAAAAAATAAAGTGACTTGAAATATAAAATAATTAAATGAAGTCTTTAAGTGACTTTATTGGGAGAAAATATTGTGAAAAAGTGATTTTATTCAAAATATTATTTTTTCCTAGACTTGGGCGCCCCCCTTGAGGAAGAGGAAAATTTATTGAAAATAATCTAATGGGATTTGAAGTCCATCTCTTGTGGAAATGTTATTATAAAGGGGTCAATCGTCATTTGGAAAGATCATCTCATGAGCATTTGAAAATATTGATATTTCTCCATTGTTGCTAGACTAACAATAGCAGCCTAATCTGAGGATGAAAACCCTTGGATTTAAGAAGGTTGGACAAAACCCCAACAGTTCGAGTGAGGTGGGTTCACTCAGGATTCACCATTGAGCAAATTGGCACCATTTTTAATCTAGTTTGAAGGAGTTTCTACCATTTTCAAGCTAGGGTTTTAATGACTTCATTGCAGATTCGATATCAGACAATGTTAGAAAATTATGCAGGCTGGGCAAATGGATTAAGGGCATTTTTCTGAGTATTTCAGAGGTGGTTTCATAATTTTTGGATGACACTATGATTTTTGGCAAATTTTCAAGGAATGTGACGGCTAGGGTTTGAATGGTTTTGACTGAAAATCTGCTTCTTCAGATTGAATCTGCTATTAACTATCTTTGGCATCCATTTTGGTGCTTAAATTACATATCTTTTGGAGGGTTGCTGGACCTGGGGATCCATCTTGCATTTCCAGCTTTTGACGTCGATTGGAGGGAGCATTTGGAGCAATTTGAAGGCTATATCTTGACCAGTTTGTTCTCAGGTTTACAACAGTCATTGCTAGAGTTATTTGCAGCCCATTTATCACCCCTCTTAAGGTCTGGTTTGCCCATTGCTTTCATCAGCTTAAGAAGCTCTTATCCGGGTATGTCTTGTACATGATTTTGGCTATCATAAGAGCCATTCTGTGTTATTTTCTGAGTAATTTGTGAGTCTGAAAACTTTTTCAGACCTGATGCAAGTTGTAATAAGAATTAATGCATGAGGAATAAAAGTTTTTTTCATTGGTTTATGTTCATTATTTTGCATAAGTGTTATTTCTCTGTTGTTTATGCATAAACATCCATCATTGGCATTAAACAAACAAACTCAAACATCAAACAAACCTCAAACTAATCAGCAGACACAAAATAATCAGTTGCATGGAAAGTGTTTGAGGAAATGCCAAACATGCCAAGTTGAAAAATTCAAGGGCAGATTTGGGGTAGGATTTAGCAAGGGTTATTAGAGTTACCCCAAGTTTTTGGGATGAGTAGAGAAGGGGACGAGGGGACGAGTTTCTTGGACGACAATTTTATTTTGCCAATTTTCGGGACAGCAAAGGGGATGGCTATCTAAAAATAGTGAAAATTAAAATATGTAGGGAAATTTAAAAGACTCGTATGAAAACATGTATAAAGGATGCACTTATACATTATAGAACCTTAAAATATATCAGAATTTCTATGCCAAATTTGTATTATTTTGAGAGTCAAAGTGTAATTGCCTCTAGATCTCAGAGATAAAGTCCCCTAGGCGTCTCCTGCCCCCAGGATGTTTCTTGACCAGGACGGCTGAAAGAAAACTTGGGGATGTGTCCCCAAGTAACATAGGTCTATATTAATCAATAAAGCAAATTCGTATTCATAAACAGGAGATCAGTTTATAAGTCAGCAACAATCAAGCATATAGATTGATCAGATCAAAAACTACTATATATTTCAGACCGTAGCAATCTTATTTATTTGTGGTATGCAAGATAATGATTAATAGATAATCTATCAATATTTTGTAACTGCATATATATATCCTTTATTTTAGGAATTAATCGTTTAAATTTTATTTATTGAAATTTTCTATAAATCGCCATGTAAGTATTAGGGAGGACCTCAATAAGGTCAGCAGGTGCGTCTTCCCCTTCGAAGTAGCCCACCTCATGGTGGATGGACGGGTTCCTACCACTTGGGGCCAAGAGGTCAAGTTTGGATACTCTATGCCCTTGGGCTTAGTCGTTGTGAAGTTAGGGCATCTTATTGAGGAGTCCTGATTAGGGGAGCAGGTGTGTCTTACCCTTCTAAGTAGCCCAGCTCATACTTTATGGACAAGAGTTCCTGCCACTTGGGGCCAAGAGGTTGAGTTTGGATACTTTGCACTCTTGGGCTTAGTCATGGTGAAGTTAAGGCACCTTAACATGCTTCTTCTCCAACCCCTATTATGGTTGATTATCAGAATGGAACTATTGATTCTTGTGTTCTGAAATGATTTATTTAAATAGATTGAAATGATTAGTAATATATATGTATGAAACATGGGGATGCGTCCCCTGCCCAAAATTTGGCATGCTTGTCCCCTAGCCGTTTCGAGGATTGTGAGATGTTGAGAGGGCGTCTCCCTCCATCCCCGATACCTGCTCAACCCTTCGAAATGCAAGGAAACGTCCACTGCCATTTGGAGACAGCCAAGGGACATTTTGGGGATGTCTGGCTGTCGTTGAGGATGGGAATACCACCAATTGTTAAAAAACAAAAAAATAAAGTTTTTTTTAAAAAAAAATTTGTTTTCTTTTATACCTCTGTATGAGAATCAAAACAATATATTCAAATTTCAAATGCATGATAATCAAAATATCTATTCTAGTTTCAAATGTATGAGAATCAAATATACTCAATGAAATACATATTAAAAGTTATAGTTTTTTAAATTTTTTGTGTCATGTTATGTCTTAGTCTCAAAACTATGCTTGGAAAATTTAATTCTCGAGTTTCAAAATTAAAAAATGCACTATTTCATTTCTTTGTATGATTATACTTTATTTGCTCTAAAAATATTTACTATTTGGCTCTGATCACAGTGGCTACTATGAAGGATCCACTTCTGCTAAAGGTTGATAGTGACTCAGATGCTTCCTAATCTTTCGATGTTATACCCCAAATGAGGCTTAGCTTCATAGAGTGTTGTATTTTGATGTTTGAGACTTTTGTATATTGATAGACCATGGTTTTGGATGTTTGAGACTGCTGTTATAATGCTTTATTGAAATTTATTATTCTGTTATGTTATTGCTCTCGTGATTTATTTACATATTAATAATGTTGTTATCAGTTATTGGCATCTCTCTCTGTGTCTCTCTGTCTCTATATATATTTAAAAATTTGTATTCTACCTTCCCCCTGTCCCTGTCTCGGAAATGCCCTGGAATGTAGTCTATATGTCACCCTAACCCTTATAGAAATATCTGGTAGAGTTATGTTACATATGTTATCTAACATGGTTGCAAGACATAATCCAAGGTTCATCTTGCTAAAGACATTTTATTGGCAAAGTTATAATTCCGACTATATTACACCCCTTGTTTAATTGAACTTGTGATTCTAGGGCAAAATTTAGGGCAATCCCAAAAGGGGACATTATACCAAATATTAGAAGACCTAGATTCCCCATTTACAATTCTATCATAGATGCCACTTTGGGGATTTGAATTTGGGTTTTCGCAATGAGAATCCAACACTTCAGCCATCTGATATCAAATGGGAGTTTTAATTCCTTGTTTGGTTCTTTGTAGGTACATGTATTATCCCTCTTCATATTGGATGGAAGAGCATTATTCCACTATATTATTGTCTTCGTGTATATGTTATGGTTTGTGCATTGTATTTTGTTGCATGTTCATTATAACATATTAATATACTAGTTAATTGTGTTATAATCTGTGCCAAAATCCTGGGTCCTGCAGTGCAGATCATTGTTCAACATGCTGAAAAATAATTTAATGTGTTTGCTTGGTAAAAGTTGATAATATAACAGATATATTGAATTGGCCTTGGATCTGAAGTAGCATATAATATTTGCATGCTTATGGAGCAATTCTAATTAGAATTTATTTCTGGTGTTTCCTTTTCCTCGTAGAATGTACGTTATGATCTTAAAATGGCCTTTGTTTGAGTGCAGGGACTTCGTCGACCATGGAAAGGAGTTCTCATGTTTGGTCCACCGGGAACTGGGAAGACACTTTTGGCTAAAGCAGTTGCCACAGAATGCGGAACAACCTTTTTTAATGTTTCATCTGCAACATTGGCTTCAAAATGGAGGGGTGAGAGTGAGCGCATGGTTCGCTGCTTGTTTGAGCTTGCAAGGGCTCATGCTCCAAGTACCATTTTTATTGATGAAATTGATTCACTTTGCAATGCACGTGGGTGCGTAAATTGAATTAAGTTATAAATTTATATTTATGAGACAGCTAGAACATTTTGTTGCTTAAGTGGATATTTTACCTTGAATCCGTCACACCTAGAATCTTTGGTTTGCTTTGATCTGTGATCATCAATTCATTATTGACCATCTAAAAAATATATGCCCTCTTTCAATTTGCATTTAGCAAATACAGTATGATTTACTGGTTTCAGTAAGTAACAGATAATTTCCTTGTGTAATTATGATCCGTATGATGTCCCGACCATTCCCCATTTGAAGACAAACCAGTATGTAGCTCTAAAGCCATGTAAGAAGGCCTACATAATGAATGAGAGTGTTTATTTTTAGCTTTTCTACCTAGAATGGAAACAAATAGTGGTAGAGTTAGGATACAATGATTAAAGGAAGCAGAAAATCAGTCTAACCAGATAGCTGCGAGAAGCTACGTTTTTCAAGAGAATTTCCTTAAATGTGATTTATACTAGCACCTAAAATTAAATGAGAAAAATTGGTGTTTATTTTGTTATTTGATTTTATACCGAGTTCTTGATTAGTGCTAATTTTTATTCTGACTTTTATTATTTCCAGGGCATCAGGAGAGCATGAATCATCAAGGCGAGTGAAATCAGAACTTCTTGTCCAAGTAGATGGAGTAAGTAATAGTGCTACCAGTGAAGATAGTCAGAAAAAAATGGTAATGGTGCTGGCAGCAACAAACTTTCCATGGGATATTGATGAGGCTCTGAGGTATGTGTGTGTATGTTTATCTATCACAGTAGGATACATACTCTATTGTAGTCCAAAAATGCATTAATTCTATGCTTAAGAGGATTTTTATTTTTGATTAGCTTGTTGATGTTGTTTAGGATCTTTTCTATTCATGAAAGCATTCTACCTAACAACTTCATGATTGGAAGCTAAACACAGATTGGATAATGAGGTTAGTTTTGAAGAAAATCTAGGACTTATTCTTTGTCAATGAGATTAAAGTCAGGCATTTGTTGCTATGCAGGAGAAGGCTAGAGAAAAGGATTTATATACCTCTTCCGGATTTTGATTCACGCAAGGAGCTTATCAAAATTAACTTGAGGAGTGTTGAGGTATGATGCCAAAAGTTGTGAAAATCCATTGGAAGTCACGTCTTTGTGCTGTCCATAAATCTGTACGGCACTTCTTTTATTCATTGACACAATTTCTCTTCATCAATTGTTTGTTCAACATTCACTTGCGTGTTTTCCAATTTTTTGTGTTTCTATTATGATAGATGCTCTATTGTGCATTTTACATTGGAAGCTACTGTAATTGTCATCATGATAACAATTCAAGCAGATCAAAACAATATAAAATCTTCTTACTTGAATGCCAAAACGTAGATTGAGAGCATTATGATACATGCACCTCAAGCATCAACGAAATATCCAGCCAAGATGTGGATTGCCATCTAAATTGGAATACCATGCTGCCTTTATGCTGGATATCCCGAGAAACGTCTCTAGTCAATTAAGTTCATTGACATAGCTGGCTTTTGTTGATAAGCCATGATAGCTGAATCTTGTTATGTGCATGGTACACACTCTCTCAAATATTCTTTCTATTTATTAGTTATTTCCTTTTGTTTATTTGATGTAAGATTTTTTCATTAGCCGTTAAACAGTTTTTATTATGGATAACACGGCTCATTCTCTTGATATTCTTCTTTATGATTTTATCTAGATCTGTCATAAGCATTAGGTTAATCTGTACTGCTCATTATCTAGGTACTTCTCTTATTTGTAACAGTTGTCAGGGTGAAGATTCTGGTAGTTGTATAAAGCTAGATCTACAAATCCTGAAAATGGATCTAACTACACAATAGTACAAAGAATGTACAGTATTCACAAAGAGGGATGGAGCTTAATGTACAATATTCACAAAGAGTGATGGAGCTTATGTACCTTGTTTAATGTAGTTTAATGCAGAACTTGTAGTTGAGTTCTTTGAGAGCCTGCAGAACAGTGAAAGAAAAATTTGGCCTTGATAAGTTAACCTTCGCTTAGATGGCCAACTAAACCAAGATCCAAGAAGACTGTTAGCAGAGAGTAGGAGAAATATAGAGAAATGTGTGAAATATGGTGACTTCCATCTGTACTATAAAGGAATCTTAGCAAGAAGAAATGGTAACATTGGAAGTCTAGTAGAAGACCTTTCCGTTTAGAAGTTTGCACCATAAGAGTGAGAGCAGAGCAGATAAAAACACTATTTTGAGGGGATGCATCCCCCCAAAAAACACCCCAAAAAACCCTGTTTTTAGGACGGGGATGTTTTTTGGGACATGGGGACTTGGGGGAAACATTCCCCTGTAGCATTGCCGCCCCCGCTACCTCCACTAGGGATGCTGCTGGGTCACTTACCATATGGAACACACCATTAAATTGTGATTGCATATAATGTCCCCAAATAATGAGTATCCAAATTGTGCCCTAGATCACAATTTTTGTCAAACAAGTAGGGTTTAAGAGATACCTTTCACTTTGATTGAAACCCTGCAACATAGGGTTTATTTATAATCATAATTCATAGTTAGATTTCTTCAATTAGAAATAAACAAATATGATCAAATCAATAGATTGCTAGAAATAACTTTAATGGGACCCAACCATAGAAGTGATAAGTTAGGGTGATTTGATGAGGTGCCCCTAAAACCTCCTACCCTAAGCTCAAGAGCGGATATACCATACCTCTTGGCCTAATGTGGTCTGTGCCATACATATGAGGTGGTATACCTAGTGTGGGGTCCTATCACCGTTCTCCATTTCGCCACTCCTAACTTGGCTTCAAATGATTGAACACCTATTTACCATGGTAAGGACTATTGGGATCATTCACAGTAGGGTGCCCCAAAAGTCTATCCTTCCTAAGCCCAAAGGCAGTCAACTTTGTCCCCCTTTGGCCCCACAGGAACTCCCTAGTCACAAGCATGAGGTGGTGTGCTTAGAAGGTGGCCTCATCATTGTTCTCCCAATGGTAACTACCTCACTCTCCTTACCATTACTGATTTCAGTAGTCAGGAACATCACATCTTTTACATACTTTTATATTAAGTCATTATACCATCAATATACCCATCACTGCTAAATCAGATATCTATAAAATGCATTTTAGATCATTGATATACGAATGCATATAAATCTGTAGGATTGTCTACATATAAAATCACTTATTACGATTTATATCCCTAAAATGTACACAAAGACTAGGCACGAATAATCATAAAGAACACTTGTAAAGTAATATATGTATCAACTGATACTCATACCCAGAACCCGGATAGTTTGAATTATTTGGTCTTCTTATCTTTTATGTTTCTTTCTCACTGTCGATGATGATTGGTGAAGTGTTTGAGACTTCCTTTATACCTCTATCTCTCAAAGGTCACACTTCTTTGACAAGTCATGTCTTCCCATTTTAGATGCACCTCTCCATAATGGCCTGATAAGTCTTTTATTATGATTGCTGTTTAATTAGTCATATGACTGGTTGCTAAAATCTTTAATAATGACAGATGGTGTTAATGTTACCACTTCTGTCATTTATCAGCAAACTCGTGTCTGTTTAGAAAGATCTTGGTTGATATTTCGATGTTATTATTATTGATGGCTACTGCTTATGGCCTCTTTGGGTCAATAGCAATAATCATTACCTATGAATAGCAATAGTTACCTATGAATAGCAATAATATTGTTACGCAGACTCTTAAACCGCTGTATTTGCATAATCCGATGGTTAGCCAAATCATTGATATTATTGTTAGTTACCATCGATATTAATCATACCCTTCTCATGGTAAGACATCTGATAGGTTACATGAAAACTTCCATCATTGTTGATATTTACTGTAATACTTCTTAGAATGAGGTCAATGTTTCCATAAACTGACTTAGTCCATTTTGGTATTGCTTCATCCAGTCATGATATCCACGCTTTATGGGTGATATCGTAGCCTCTTAATATTGTGGTGGCTATAATCAACAAGGTAAAGTTTGCAAATATAACATTTACTTCCGCAACAATGGCAACATTATTTTAGGAATCAATATTATACAATATAAGTTGCTGACTGTTGTTCTGCATACTCATTCGATATTCCTATATTATCTCTCCATATAGATGTCAATTAGTGAACTTTATGACCACTGAGTGATAATTGATCCTTAATCCTTCCAACACCATATATTGTTGACCTATCATCATTAGTCCTTTGCTCGATAGCCATCAGCCTTCGATCGTCAATGTATGTGTGCCAATTTATATCTCTTGGTTTCAACATTGAAGTGGTCCTTCTATTATCTTTGGTGAATGCTAACTCCACATTCAAACATTGTAAAACATCAATCAATATTGTCTCTCCCATCTTCATCAAAATTGCAGATGAAGTCCTTTGCATTTTCACTCCTTTAGAATACACTCATTCTTTGATGTCATTTACTTCTTAGGGTTGATATTTGCAGGAAATTGTGAAGTCTTACTAGTAAGATAATTTCTTGATGTTCATATAGGTATTTTATATCAGGGACATGACATTGCAACCTTTAACTTCGTGAAAACTAGTTTGATTTTCTTGGGGCATTCGTAGAGATGTTATATTACAGAATTTGCCTTGAAGACTTGAATTCACTTCAATTTGAACATCAGCAATGACCCCCCACTGCAGCTCCGCCGCCATTCCCTCATCGTCCCCAAATTTAGGCCCTTGGTTGCCCCATCCCTAAAACTTGTCCTCACATCTCTGCATCCCCTTGTTAGTAAATTCTGTAGAACTATGGATAAAAGAGATATGTGAGTGTTGTAGTTGCTTCATTTGGAATTACTAAATGGTTTCCCTTTCATATCATTTGATGCTTGGATAGGATAAGTTGTATGTGGTTGAAACTGTTCCAACACCAATAAGATGAGATCATAAGTTTTCTTTACATTGAACAAGTCCTAGGTTCTCATTGATGGCATTTTTTGTGTTATAATTTATTCCTTGTTTATTAAGTTACCAAGTTCTTCCCTGTAGGCTTGGGTTCTTGTCTTGGTTTGGCCCGGGTATTGGTCCGGTCTTGCTATGTACTTGGATTGACGCAGGTTATTGCCTAGGCTCCCAGGCAGTACCCTAGTTGAACCTAGGAATGTACCAGGAGAACAGACACAAACTAAGACCAACATTTGTTCCCAATCTGATTTGCCACATGCCAATCTTATCTGTTACATGTTTTGAGAAATGTTACATCTTTCATAACGTACATGTTAAGAACCATAGTAATTTTCTCACACTTAAATGTTTGTTTTGTAAATTCATTTAGGCATAGGATTGTGTTTTTAACATATGAACATTACATCATAACACAAAATTCACAGTAGATTGAAAAGCAAGCAGTAATCATCATTAATGAAAGTAAATAGCCGCTATTTGTGGCTGTAGATGAATGATTTTGTTAGTTTAGATTTGTTCATATATCTGGTCTTGGTATAATAAATTTATAATTCACATTGATCAGCCTTTATTAGAGCAGATAAACATACTATTCACATCATTAGTACAAATAAATAATGGCTATTTATGGCTGTAGATGAACGATTTGGTTAGTTTAGATTTGTACTGAAGCTGGTGTTGGTTTCTCGGGTTGGTGCTAGTAGGATCAAATGGGTATTTTGATGTCGCTAGTTTGTTCAGATGGGTATAATGAGTGTAATGCCCCTTTTTGGGAGCTTTTTCGAACACTTTCTCCCATCCTATTTATAGTAAGTCAATGATAAGCACCGACTGAGTCAATTACTATTTTTAGTAATATCAATAGAGTTGGTTTTGATGTTTATTTTGAGGTTTGATATAGTTTGGAGTTATTAAATTAAATAATGATAATTTGTTGCTTAATAAAGTTAAACTAAATATTTAACTTTCGTTATTTTAATTTATTTAATAGGAGACTATGGAAAGGCCAAATATTTAAAATAAAATGTTAAGTTCAAAGTGGTCTTTATTTAAAAGTGACATGGGGGAAAATATCAGTGTAACATGGGGACGCGCACCCCCCTCAAAACCTCGGAGTACCGGGTGCGGGGACATCCCTGGGATGGGTACGCCACGCACCCGAGCACCCCCGCCAGCGGCCGGGAGCCACTGCACCCGTCCCTGCACTTGTCGGGTGCTCGAGTGTGGTGCTTGGGTGCAGGGGTGCGGTGTTTGGGTGCGGGGGTGCGGTGCTTGGGTGCGGGGGTGCACAGATTGATGAGGACGAGATTGCAGTAGAAGCCCATGTAGGGCTAGTTGGTGTTCCTTTGGCAGACCTTGACCATGAGGACTTCGAGTCCAGTAGTTCTAGTGATGAGGACTTTGGCTTGGGGGAGATGATTAGAGGCCTCCCATTCTTACATTTTGACATGATTCCAGATTGACATTTTGATTTTGTACTCATTTTGATATTGATGATTGATCATGATTCATTATATCATATCATGCTACTTTGCTCATTGTAATCATGATCATCTTTATGATATATGACATATTGATATTTCATATTTGAACAATGAATTTTCAATTTTGAATTTTTGTCATTTGATAGTAGAACATGATAGTTGTATGTTTATAAGTATAACTTTAAAGTTTATAATATGTATTACTATGTTTAAATGATTATGTTAGTATATTGAATGTTCCATAGTTCAAGTTCGTGTATTTCAATTTGGTATGTAACTTAGTAGTTCAATTTGGTATGTTAAATTGAAACATCTTTTCATAATTAACATTTCAAGTTATATATGTATAGTATGCAATCCCCCCCCCACCCGCCGTCCCGAAATTGAGGCCCTTTTTTCCTGCACCCGAAACTCGTCCCAGCGTCCCCCCATCCCGACGTACCCCTGCACCCGTGTTTCACTGGAAAATATTAAATGAAAGCATTTGCGAAAAAATAGTAGAAAAACATTCCTCGAAAAATAGCAAAACAATAGCGGAAAAACATTTGCAAAAAAATACGAAAAAACATTCCTAAAAAAATAGGAGAAAAAAGAGAAGTCCCAAAAAAATAGGGAAAGGAAAAAGGATGCTTTTTTGAAATGGTGAAGAGGGTCGAACTTCTTGGGAATGATATAAAAACAATTGTGGAGCTTATTTCTTATGTTAAGTTTGGATTTTGATATTGCTTCTGTTTGGAGGAGATTGCTTCTTTGTCTTTGGTTTGTGAGGAGGGAAACCCTTGCAGGCAACATTGTCCACGTTGTGGGGAGATACAATCTGGAGAATACTTGGTGATTTCATTTAGGGATCACATTTGGACATAATGGAGATTATATATCATTTTTTAGAGTTTATTAAATATCAAATTTGAAGGGAACAATTTTAGAGAAGATTGTGGAGGCTATGTTTTCTATTTTGTTGTTTGTATCTTCTCTCTTGCTGGCCATACAATCTTTGATGAGCGTCTAGGGTTTTGAGGAGGTTGCATTTGTTGTTTGGAGGTGTTTTGGACCTGCACTTCCTTGCATACCTTCAACATAGCCATTAGAGCGGATTGTGGGGGTTGGCACTCATTTTGGAGTGGTATTTTGGTGGTTTTTGCGAGCAGCTCAAGAAAAACCATTGCTGCATTTTTTGGGTATGTTGGATTTATATAAGGTATTTTTATGAACCGGGTTGCTGTTATTTTTGAGAAAAAATGTATTTCCGGATCAGAAATTTAATTTGGAATTTTCAGCTGTGTTATGTTTGAATATTAGTCATTTTCTTAACTGAAAAAGTGTTGTATTATTGTAAGTTTTCTGCAAATTCTGATAATTAGAGTGCTGATGAAGTACTTATGATTTACTGCAACTAACCTTCAGATATTATGGACTGAATATATTCAATCCTTGAGGCTGAAAATAAATTCTGAAACTGTTATTAATTCTGCAAGTAGATCGCCTAGGGCTGAATGCTAGAAGGAGCAGACTTGTGTGATTTGTGTGCCTTCTATCTACAAACACACCCCTACCTTATACATAACCCAAGGGTCTTGACCTTTCAACAAGGACACCCTTTCCTAGGTCGGCCTTTTCCAAATCATGTCCCTTCCTCAAGAAATCGGCGCTCATTCTGTTTGACTAACGGTTAGTGGTTAACTAACCACACTAGTCAATAATAGGTGTAACAAGACCCATAGAAAATTGCCGATTATTTCTGGAAGAAGTATAATGATTCTAAGTCCATATTATAAGGTTATTCATGCACCCGGTTCAGACTGTTCTGATAAATCAGAATATTTATATTGTCAGGTTATCAGGAAATTAACACTCCCTCTTAACATGATAATATAAATGAGAGAAACATATCTAGCAACATCAATTAAGATTTCCATGCATAGATATACACCCTGTAGCTGTTTGAAGTTTTCCAAGTATGAAGTATCATTATACAAATGATACTGGGAATCATATTACAAAACTTGTAATACGAATTTATCACTTGAGCTTGTGATAATTGTATTGCATAGAATGCAATACACAGGATAAACTTTGGAGAATTATTAAATTCTTCCTTTATCCAAGTTGTGACTCATGAATACTGACAAGTCCATATCACAACATGATTTTGAATTAAGATCTGCCAGTACACAGGATAAAATCTGGAGACTAATTAAATTCTTCCTTTATCCAAGTTGTGACTCATAGACATAGAAATGTCTACATCACAACGTGATCTTTAACTCATCCAGATCTTTTAGTAGTTCACTACTGTTTTAGAACATTATCTCAGAGATCGTCATCTCATATAATGTCTATTCATTATCGCAGAGATCATCACCTCTTTAGATAATAAACACAAATGGTGAAGCCCATAACAGTCAATACCCTGACAATAGTAATTTAACACAATTATTTTATTAATAATCAAAGAATACAAATGAGTTATAATTCAACCATACCAAGTCCTTTTCTGAAGTGATCTATCTTCACTCGAGAGAGAGGTTTGGTAAGAATATTTGCTATCTGATCTGCAATACAAATGTATCTTAACTTGACAGTATTCTTGTCTACCATATCTCTTACATAATGGTAAGGAATTTCAATATGCTTGGATCTGTCATGAAAAACTGGATTCACAGAAAGCTTGATGCAACTCTGATTATCACAATGAATGACAGTGGGATTCATGGGTTGACCAAATAATCCCACAAGTAACTTTCTAAGCCAAACTGCTTCCCGAGAAGCCATTGCAGCTTTCTGCATATCCATGATATCATCGCCGAGCCTAAACTGAAACAACATCCTGAAGTGCTTTTCCTATTAGTAACACTTCCAGCCCAATCTGAGTCTGTGAATCCATGTAAGTCCAAGTCAACTTTCTCATACTTGAGCCCAAGGTTAAGAATGCCTTGTAAGTATCTCATAATGTGTTTGAATGCAACCAGGTGAATCTCCTTTGGTTCACACATAAACTGACTTAAGGCATTAACTACATAGCAAATATCAGGTCTTGTATTTACCAAGAACATGAGAGACCCAATCATCTGTTTATAAAGAGTAGAATATATGGAGGGTGATTATGCTGCTGCTTCCTTAAGTTTGTGTAGGTTAGTCTCCATTGGAGAAGACATAGGTTTGCAGTTCCACATTCCAAATCTCTTCAAGATGTCTAATGTATACTTCACTTGATTAAGTATGATGCTGTCAGAGTTTTGCCATACTTCCAATCCTAGGAAGTAATGAAGGAGTCCTAAATCTTTCATATCAAATTCTTTGATTAGATCTTTCTTGCATTGATCTATAAGACGATCATCACCTGTTATTAGTAAATCATCAACATATAGTATCAAAATTATCATATCATCTTTATCCTTTTTATAATAGAGATTTGGATCAGCTTTATTCTTGGAGAATCCTAAACTGGTGAGATACTTATTGATTCTTTCGTACCATGCCCTTGGAGCCTGTTTAAGCCCATAAAGAGCTTTCTTGAGCCTGCAAACAAAGACTTTGGGGTTATGAGTTTCAAATCCTTCAGGTTGTTCCAAATATACCTCTTCAGTAATCTTTCCATTCAAAAATGCTGTTTTCACATCCATCTGATATACTTTCCATCCCTTCGATGCTGCAATAGCTAGGATTGCTCTTACAGAGGTGTATCTGGCAATTGGAGCAAAGGTTTCTTCATAATCAATTCCCTCCTTCTGATAGAATCCTCTGGCTACGAATTTGGCCTTATATTTTTCAATGCTACCGTCAGTAGCGTGCTTGATTTTAAATATCCACTTTAGAAGAAACAACAGATTTTCCCTTAGGCCTTGGAACAATTTCCCAAACATCATTCTTAATAATGGATTGGTATTCTTCTGTCATAGCATCCTTCCAAGTTGTATGTTTAATAGCATCTGAGACATTGGTTGGTTCTGATTTAGATAAATCACTCATGTTTGTAGTAGAGCTAGAGAATCTTTTGGGTCTTTTGCTTTCTCTGAAGGTTCCTTTTGGTGCAGAGAAGTCCTGTGCTTCTTCTATAGTCTTAGAGGCCCAAAGTGGTCTTTTCTTAGGATTCTGAGTTTCCTCAAGATTAAGATTTTGAATTTCACCTTCAATTTCTTCAATGTTCTCCCTCTGAAACTCAGGTTCATGATTTTCTTCAGAACTAGGTATATGTGAAGGATCTTCAAAACTTAGGGCTCTTTTGAATGCTAAATCTTCTTCAAATATTACATCCCTACTAAGTTCAATGTTTTTCTGACTAGGTATGTAAACTCTATATGCTTTGGATGTTTCACTGTATCCAACAAAAATACCTCTTCTGCCTGAAGGTTCAAGTTTAGTCCTTTTCTCTTTAGGAATATGAATGTAAACAAGACACCCAAATATTCTAAGATGACTAATATTTGGTTTAGAATTAGAGAAGACTTCCTCAAGAGTTTTATCTCCGAGGTGGGAGTGAGGGCATCTGTTTTGAATATAGACATCAGTACATGTAGCTTCTGCCCAAAGATAGGATCCTAAATTTTGGTCAAGTAGCATAGCTCTTGCAGCTTCCACAATTGTCCTATTCTTTCTTTCTGCTACCCCATTTTGTTAAGGATTGTAAGGAACAATACACTCCCTCTTAATCCCTACTTCTTTACAAAAATCCTTAAACAAATCTAAAGTATATTCCCCTCCATTATCAGTCCTAAGAGTTTTAATTTTGTGTCCTGATAGATTTTCAGTTAAGGATTTGAATTCTTTAAATCTTTTAAGGATTTCTTTTGATTCTTTATATTTCAAGAAGTAAATCCATGTCTTCCTAGAGAAGTCATCCATAAAGAGTACATAGTACAAAAATCCTCCAAGAGAAGGAACAGACATAGGTCCACATAAATCTGAGTGGACTAATTCTAAAACATTGTTAGTTTTTCTAGTGCTATTTTGAAATGGACTTTTGGTGTTCTTACCTAGTGCACATCCCTTGCATATGCTTGAATGATCATTGTTCAACTTAGGTAAACCAATAACCATCTTCTCCATAGTTGATAAGGCTTTGAAGTTTAGGTGCCCTAACCTTCTATGCCATACTTCGTTTATATCTGCAGCTTCATGAACTAAGGCTTGAATAGGTTCCGAACATAGTTCATATAGGTATCCCTTCCTTTGACCAATCAATTTTGATTTCTTAATAAATGAGTTTTTAGGCCAGGTCATTACCTTTCCATCCATAAATGCTACCTTATATCCATCATCCTCAAGTGCTGTGATAGAAATTAGGTTCCTCTTGATTCCGAGTACATATAGTACTCTTTTGAGGTGTAAGGAGATGCCTGATTTTAGTTTTAAGGTGCAGCTTCCGACTCCTTTGACTGGATGTGCAGAACCGTCACCTATAATAACTTCTTCATCGGTTTCCTCCGTCATTGAATCCAATGCTTCTTTATACCCCGTAATGTGTCTGGATGATCCACTATCAATTACCCAAGAGTTGAGTTTGCTAGATACATCATTTGATAGTGCTGAGTACAATACATAATTTTCAAGATCATAGTCTTCTTTTGTCTTAGTTACCTCTGTGAAATTTACTTGCGGTTTCGTATTCTCAGGGCAGTCTGACTTATAATGTCCAAGTTACTCACATTTGAAGCATTTGACTTTAGATATGTCCCTCTTGAATTTGTTATTGCCTTGAGGGGCCTTCTTCTTCTTAAAGTGTTTCTTCTTTCCTTTGTAAGAATTTGTGTTGAGAACATGAAGTTCTTCATCTCCAGTTTTCGATTTCAGTCCTTTCTTAAGTTGCCTAGATTCTTCTTGAAGGCAGTCTCCTTTAAGTCTGTTGAAGTTTGGGAGTTTGTCTCTAGCACTTACTCCTTGTGAGAATGTTTCCCATGAATGCGGTAACCCATCTATAGCCATAAGTGACAGCTCTTTGTCTTCAATTATGGTCCCTATACTTGCAAGTTCATCTCTTAGACTAGCCACCCTTAGGAAGTATGAATTCATAGATTCTCCCTTCCTTATTTTTATATGATTTAGTTGCCTTTTTAGTGCAAGGGTTCTAGTTGCATTGTTAACTTCATATGCATTTATTAATGCACTCATCATATTAAATGCTGTCTGATGTTTCATTAGCATAGGTACTATTTCATTTTTAACTCCATCTAATATGATTTTCATGGCTTTCCTATTTCCTTTAATCCAGTTAGTTTTATGAGGATCAGCATCAGGTTGCTTGGATTCCTTATCAACAAACTGTATTACATCATTGTCTTCAAGAGCCATCATAATTCTGAATTTCCATGCAACAAAGTGTTCTTTTCCATCAAACCTGTCTTCGGGTCTGATTGCGTTGGCCATTGAAGGTAGAAGGATGTTGCTTAGATATGATTCAAATCTGATTGTCAATTTGCAGAGCCTAGGTTCGACTACCAGAGCTTTGATACCATGTAAGTTTTGTGCAAATTCTGATAATTAGAGTGCTGATGAAGTACTTATGATTTACTGCAACTAACCTTCAGATATTATGGACTGAATATATTCGATCCTTGAGGCTGAAAATAAATTCTGAAACTGTTATTAATTCTGCAAGTAGATCGCCTACAGCTGAATGCTAAAAGGAGCAGACTTGTGTGCCTTCTATCTACAAACACACCCCTACCTTATACATAACCCAAGGGTCTTGACCTTTCAACAAGGACACCCTTTCGTAAGTCGGCCTTTTCCAAATCATGTTCCTTCCTCAAGAAATCGGCACCCATTCTGTTTGACTAATGGTTAGTGGTTAACTAACCACATTAGTCAATAATAGGTGTAACAAGACCCATAGAAATTTGCCGATTATTTCTAGAAGAAGTGTAATGATTCTAAGTCCATATTATAAGGTTATTCATGCACCCGGTTCAGACTGTTCTGATAAATCAGAATATTTATATTGTCAGGTTATCAGGAATTAACAATTATTGCCATTGATTTTATTGCAAAAAAATTAAAATCACATTTAAAAAAAAAGAAAAAAAAGCAAAACACAAACAGGTGTGGTTATTACATGTTGGGCTACTTTAGAATATCTGAAACTGGCATATTTGTAAATGCATAATAATTAAAAAAGAAATTTTACAATTGAACAAATTAATTTTAAGTTGACTTTTTAAAAAATAAGCGGAAAAAATAATATTCATCGGGTTACCCGCCCCAAAAAACGCTCCTTAAAATGTTGAGTAGTAGTTGCTAGCCAAAATAAGCTTAGGAGCCATATGGGACCCACCCTTACAATTCATGGGTAATGACTTTGATGATTGTTTGTTTTCCCTTCAGTTGCATTTAATTCTTTCCCTCTTAAAATCACTGATTTTTTTTATAAAATCATGGGTAATGACTTTGATGACTGTTTGTTTTGCCTTCCGTTGCATTTAAATTGTGATAATATCATGTAAAAGCTCACGCAATGCATTTTTCTTTTGTTAAAATCATGGGTAATGACTTTGATGATTGTTTGTTTTGCCTTCCATTGCATTTAAATTGTGATAATATCATGTAAAAACTCACACAATGCATTTTTCTTTTGTTAGTGTTTTTTTGTGCAAAAATGTAAAAGGTAGGCACAAATTGTTTTCAAGCTTCTAGTGATTCCAATTCTCTTTGACCAATGCTCAAGTGGTGGTGACTGTAGTGTATACAATGACCCATCTTTCACTTTTTCTGTTTTTCTTCCCGCGATTTCCTTTGTCTGCACTCTCGAACAAACTCTGCCTGCTCGAAGGTTTCTAAAACCGTTGGAACAAATTTATTTTGTGCATTTCTTGCAATCGCTTCCATTTATTGAAGTCACGTTCAATATTCAGGTTCATCGCTCAGACAACAGCAATCATGCCTTCCTATGCCCTTTTCTTCCTTTTCTATGCAAGTTGCAGACTTTTGGTTTTCCAGACATGGATGCCATGCCTTCTGACCACTCCCCCATACTTGCACCATTCCTCATTAATATTTTGTAGTATCATTTGGTCAAATCATTAATATATGTGATGACTTGAAAATGTTTCTTTTGTTGTATTATTTTGATTTTATATTGTTGAATTGACTGTATACATGCAGATGATGGTCCTGTACAAGGATGTGACATTCTCCTCTTCTGATTTACGGACTCTTTTGAATTGTTTAAAACAATCTTGAATTTGTGTGTATTTACACTGCTCAGTTGTTACTTCAGCTAAGCAATGTTAACATGGTAGTATTGTATGGTTTACTATAATACTAAGTACTTTGAGTTAAAAAACCTCTTGCCTTGAGTAGAAGTGTGTATCAGCCTTCTGCCCTGAACAAAAAGATAGTTTTTTACTTTTTATTTTAAGATTTCCTGATCTTTCCTGATCTTTTACACCCAATTATATGGAATGGCAGTTAAACCCTCAAACCTATGTCCTATGTATTTATGCATCCCTTTATAATGTTAAAGTGTGAAAGGCTACATTATGTAGTCTCATTAGCACGATCTTGTGACCACACACACATAACTCTATGGAATGGCAACTCAGGCAATATTCATGCCCTTCATATTTCTTTTTATCCAAGTTCCAAAGACTACATTGCAAAACTTGACTAACAATTAGTTGTTATTTAATTGTTGCTTTTTGTTTTGGAAAACAGACACTTATAATAACATAATAAAAGCCAAAAATTCTTATTATGTGCAAGTCAATATCTATCAATAATAGTGAAGAACTTATCTATAAACATACAAGTGGTTATTACTCAACAATTTCTGAAAACATCTACTTGGGAAATGTTCCTGGGGACTTGGACACTTTAGGGTGTGTCCACTTTCCTCAGTACTGGACGGCTGTTCTGTTTGGTGCATACAAGTAAAAAGGGTAATATTTTGAGAGAAAAAATGCTAACCAACCTTAAAAAGCTACAGAGGGGACGATTCTCATTGCAAATTCATCACATTGCATTTATTTATTAAAATTTCAGCTGTGTTTAATTTGTTAAGAAGTTTTAATAGCCAACATCTGCCATCCCCAATACTAAGGAATTTTTTTGCCATCCCTGCCCCCACATCCTCTTGGACCTGCCGATCCTGATCCCTGAAACTCAGAGAAACACCGGAAAAAAGTCAAAATAGACCCATGTTTTTCCAGTTCAGATTTGTATAATTGAAATGATTAGCACCCTGGTAAGAGATCAGGTACTTGTGATATCCCGACCCTGAAAATGTAGCCAGGACTGAAAAGCCCAATGCCATCTAACATGCATGATATTAAAGTTTAAACTAATAAAATGCCAGCTTGTAGAATACAAAGATAAACATAATAGACCTTACACCAACTGGTAACAGCATTTGAAATTTAATGATTGTCAATGCCAGGAAGAGCTATTTGTGATGCTGTATATAGCACATCAATATTCCATGTGTTAGATCCATTTCTCCATGACCATGATCATGAATGCAAATTTACTGCATCAGAAATTCAAATAACTCTAATCACATTATCTGTCTGTTTTTCCTTTAAAATATCATACTGGTTTTGTGATATATTTATTGATGAGAGGAATGTGTTCTGTGCACTTGTTTTTATGAAATTAAAACATGCCTAGAAACTTGGTTACTGTTGGGGACATTGTTTAAGCTTCTGTAAAAGTGAGTTACTTTTTGTCTAGTTGATGATGTCCTTTGATTTGAACTTGGAATTGAGGTAGATATTTCGGGCATATTTACTAAGTTTGAATAGGGGCTGAAAAGTTGGATGTGATTTTTTGATGTATAGGTATCCAAAGATGTCAACATTGATGAAGTTGCACGACGTACAGATGGTTACAGTGGAGATGATTTGACGAATGTTTGTCGAGATGCGTCCATGAATGGGATGAGGCGGAAACTTGCAGGAAAGACTCGCGATGAAATTAAAAATATGTCAAAGGAGGACATTGCAAAAGACCCCATCACCATGTCTGATTTTGAAGAAGCACTCAACAAAGTTCAACGCAGTGTTTCCCCTGCCGATATAGAGCGCCACGAGAAATGGTTTCAAGAGTTTGGTTCCTTCTAGAATAGGATATAGAGTGAATCCTTATGTGTTTTTGTAATTTGCTATATATTTTCTTTATGACCATTGATTTTTTTGCCATGCTCAAAGCCATTGTCAGAAGCAAAAGATTTTGATGCTTCTTTTCTGCTTGAGGTACAACAACTCAGAAATAGATTAAAAACTTTGGAGAAGAAATAGTACCATCAAATCCTCAATGATGACCCTGCAAACATGCATGTGGTTTTCTGATATCTGATGACACAGAATATGGCTAACACAGAGCAATGACTGAAAGTTTTAAGTGAGACATTTGGAGGACCATGAAGACCTGTAGCAATTGAAGGACTGTTTCCACAGATGATCACCGGTGGCATATGTATAATTGTAATTAATGACAATATATGGGAGTAGTCGGGTGCCTTCTGACTGGGTTTCAAATTCTTTAGAAAAATGCCCTTTTCTTTTTAATATGATTTTTTATTTCTTTTTATTTAGAAGCTGGTTCATCATTATGCTCTATAAATGTTATATATCTTGCACTATGATGTACTTGTAGTCCATATATTTTGGGCCCTACAAGCCATACTAACATCTATCTGCATTTCTTGTAGTCAAGAGCCATGAGTTGTATTTTAACACTAGACTTCAGCTGTATTTAGTCATATTTAAGAGCTATAAGTTTGCAGCAGTACAATACTGTCAGCATCTGATGGCTCTTTTTCTAAAAATGAAAATGGGAATGGAAATGGATTTTTTTAGGATTTGAAATCATGACCTCTCATTCAGGAGTACAAGTTGTCCACCATTAGACCAACTCAGGAGTATATTGACACTGTACAACAATTATAGAGACATATCATGAGGTATGAACAATAATGACACCAAATGGATGTACTAGCCTAAAACACTTTAGTGATGTAATGATTCCTGAATTGAAGTTGCTAACATCTCGAGTAGACTTATTTTTAACTTAATATTTTCTGTTAGTCATTAAATTTCTTATCTAAGATACTGGAATCTGAGTTTCTTGTTTGTATATATATACTGGTAGCCAACCATCCAAATGTACAGTACCCTTGCAATTAGGGATCAAACTCGAAGCTAATTTTGCAACTGTAGATTTTACTCTTTTTTGACACAAATGACCTTTGATTGCAAAAACCTTTTGTCAAAGCACTCCCCTAAAGAGGCCATTTGTCATCTTAGACCAAGCAATCCAGCAAGTGTGTCCATTGTTGTCAACCCTACTCTTCAAAAATGCACCAAGCTAGAGACACTAGTCAATCTTTCGAAGTTGTGATGTCGAAAAGGGAAACTCCAACCTTAAATATCAAACTTTCCTAAGGTAATCATTATACTGTCAGCTCCACTTCCGAGGCACCTTCCTACTAAATGTTATCATTTACTTCATTAGCTATGAGGCCACCTAAATTATCGTCCCTTTGTCCTTGCAACATACAACACTAGGTGGCAGAACCAAGCTTGAACAAGGATATCACAATGCCATGTGGTCCATGAATTTGGATCTATCCCATTAGAATGACTACCAATCTCCCTGCAAGAGGACACTCTCCAAAAGGGAGAGAGCACAATTTCCCACTCTGACAATAATTGCCTTGCCTCTCACGTACCTGCAATGAATGCTATATGATCTCCATCATCCATCAATATTGGTCGCTTACATCATATTCGCATGCATACAACTATGGGAAAGATTCGCTCGCAACCTTGGCTAGCTCATCAGCCACTTTATTACCCTCACTAGAGATGTGGGTTATTTTGAAATTTGAGAAATTTCTAATTCACTTCCAAATCACATCAATCCATTTAAAAAGTTTTTAAAAGTTTTTAATTAGGGGTTGGTCTTTGTCTAATTACATTAATTATCAGAAGATAATCTCCTTCCAAATGCAATTTTTTCACTTTTAGTTCGATTCCATATTTGACATCAATCGAAGTTAATTTGAATTTTGCATCATTTTTTTGTCACTCCTAAAGAGATCAACTTCATTCCCATGACCTCTCCTATGTAGTCCCGCGCAAGAAGAAATACAACCAACTTTAATCATTCACGGGTTTCCTTTCGAGGCACCATCAAAATTTATTTTGACCCAACTCAATTCCCAACAAGTCAACTCCCCACAAACCATAATCAATATTGTGCCACTATCACTGCAAAATAACAAAACATCCTTGCCATTCATGGGACACTTGTTCCTTGATGATAACCTACATGATTCCCTACCAATACACTTCATATTTCCTCTATAATACTAGTAGTCCACTTTTATCTAATCAATGTGAATTATAAATATGCCCATAATTGATAAGTGATGCACAATAGCGATTTGTTAGATTCGGAAAACACATGTTTTGTTGAGCTCAAAATGAAGAACAAATCCTTTTGGGACAAGTTCTCTCAATTTTATTTTCATTCCATCTCACTTACCTTATCCTTTCCTTTATCTATTTATTTCACGGTTTCTATGGTATCCTCAAACATGTTAGGCTAGACAAGAATTCAAAAGGGAAATATTTTCTAATCAGCTAGTTACTCCTACTTTTGAGTGCTATATTCCCTCCAATCCTCTAATTATAGTGAACAAATATGATTACAATGAGATTGACTTCGATGGTGCTCATATGTTGTCCCCTTTTTAAAAATTTCTAAAAACAGCCAATAACCAAAAATAGTAAGTTGGTAGTTCTAGAATAGCAAATCAAAACCAGATGACAGTTTTGAAAGTATTAATAAATTTGGTGATTTGGTTAATATTAGAATACTATTGAAATACTAAATATATTTAATATCAATTATTTTTCCAACATTGACATGGGTTCTATTTTAGCGTGTTTCATTTAATGACCATGCCAAGCCATAACAAGTGGCACAATGCATTTGGAGTAAAAGAAATTAATGGACACTTGGCGCGAGGAGTTACACACTCCATTCAAATGAATATCTTCTCTTGGTCATGGCTTTTGGTCATGGCTTTTGGTTCTCGAATTGATTTTTAGTCAATTTTTGGCACTCGGTGATTTATGACAATTTGGGACAAGTGACAATTTTCATTGGGAGTGGAAGATCAGTGACACATGGACATGGAGGTCACATTCATTTAATGAAGTGTGAATCTCTCCTTGGTGTGTGTTTGGTGAAGATACTTTTTAGTTGTTGGATGCATGTTTGAAGTAGAAGAAAAAGTTGGACGAGTAAAAGTTTTAAAGAAGAATGTAAGAAAATGGTGGACAAATGACAAAGGGAGTCACAAACTTGACTTTTTATGTGCCCACTTTAGTGTTTAATACCTTTGTTATTTATTTGGATGTTAACTTGAATTTGGGATTTTGTTCCATCTTGTCATTTAAACATGCTAATGTTGTTTTCTTTAGTGGCTGGAATGTTAGATATTCCATCATTCGTACCTGAATGTTTGATTGTTTTATTTGTTTTTGATACGTGTGATAATTTGTTATTTGTTGTGAACCGTGTGAGTGCCATTTTAAGCAGTTTGTTCACCGCCATCACATGTAAATTTGAGTGTGGAGCATAGGTGCTGTTGCATTTGCCTCGCAGATCCATAATCCTTGCAGACAATAAAGCCGCCAGATTTATTTATGATAAAAGATTGTAAATGCTAGCCGTGCTTTAGCTCCCCAACTTCAAGATTCTGCACAAAATGTGCTGTGTTGTCCACGATGGGTAGAGTTTCTCTATTTGATCGGGTAGCACATTAATGCTTTTTTATGGAGTGGTATTTTCAGATTTCATTGGCTGATGAGGACTTGTAGCTTTCCTCAACAGATCGGGAGGGTGAGGGGGATTTATGAACATCATCTTGGGCAATCTGATCGCTACATCTTTAGCTAGGCGTCTATGCAGTCCACATGGATGAGATGAGAGCAAAAATGTTCTGTGCATGATTAAAGGGATTACATCGACAACGTGGGCCTAAAGGTTGAGTGCTTCTCATTTCACAAGCCTAGATTGTGAAAGCCATTTTGACTCATGATGGTTTATAATTCAGATGTCTTACGTCGGAAAAAGTTTAGGGCACATTTCTTGGTGGTGATTGAGTTTGATTCCTCTTTCTGTTGGTAATAGAATTTATTTAAATATTTCTAAATCTATATGAGAAAATTCTGTTTTGTGTAAACCTACAATAATGACATAAAATGGGATTGGATGTTTTTGAAGTAATTTTTCCGATCATTAATTGGTTGTCAATAAGAAATAAAATTTATTATCCTTCTTATTACAAAGTGAACTAACTTGGAAACTTGCCTTGTTCGTCAAAATGCCACCAGAAATGTTCTAAAAACTCTATGTACCATCTTTGATGGAAATAAAAAATGGAATTATTTTTCAGAGATTACAGCATGGTCATGGCTTCTCATATTTCATTTAAATTTTAACATGTCATGCTTGACATTTTTCACATTTTGGTAGCATCCATTAGAGTCTGGTTAACAATATAATTCTCTGCTAAGACAGCTAATGAGAACAACTTGTTGCACACTGAATCTGATTTCATCGGTGGAAGCAGGCTTGAAATTTGACAGTCACCCCACCTGTCATGATTTTTTTAATGACGGTTTGATTATTTTGATGTCTTTCATTTTATGTTTTAAGAAAAATTTTGATTGACAAAAATTTTAATATAGAAATAATTTAATATATCATTTTGAATTTAAATAATTAGTAATACATATATTAAATATAATACATATAGATATACAAAACCTAAAATTAGAAAATAAATCTGTGTTTTATTTGGGAAAGATTAATTAGAAAATAAATCTATATGTTCTATTTGGGAGAGATTTTAAAGATCAATAATATTATTCAGATAGAAACTTCTATTTGTGATAAAAAGTATGTAAAGTTAAAAAATAATTATAAGTGCAAAAATCTCAAATAGATTAAACAAGTTTCTAAATTCATTTATTTTATTTTAAAAGAATTCTAAATTAATATAAATATATAATAAATAATATACAAACATAAAACAAGTTTTTAAATCATATATTCTATTTTAAAAATATTCTAAATTAATATAAATTTATAATAATCAAAATAGAAACATATATATTATAAAATAACATAATTTATCATACACATATATCATACATATAAAATACTAAATTGTCTATAACAAATTTTGATGGTTTAAATTAATAAATTTAAGTGTCATATTTACGGTTTTATAAATATTTAGCCTGTCAACTTATATGGTCTAATTATTTTTTAGCCTGTCATATATGATCCAAAAGTGCAAAAACGGCCAATACGACCATCAAATTCCAGGCCTAGGTGGAAGGAATGGCTTCATCCATATAATTTCCACTTAGTCCCTGATCTTTTAGGTTTTGTTTAGGCAAATACATTTCATTATTTATTCTTTATTCACAATGCTTTATAAGGTAGTGAGTGGTGGCTTATTAAAGACATCAGATATGTGGAGTGCTCATTCGAGGTAGTTTTCCACAACTTCCACAAATCTCTTTTAGAGAATTTGGCTATCAATAAAGGAATGGTATATATTCCTTGGTTACATAACGTCTTGGTGGAAAGTGGTGCATTTTCAACATGGAACTGCCTCTAGGAGTTTATTATTATTCATGTGGTCGTGTTGTGGAAGATCTCTTAATGCGGGTTGAAGAACTCTTCATGGAAAGAGCTCAGAACACGCCCTTGTACATTGTAACCCCCCATTTCGGCAGCACCCAATGTGAACACCTGCCACCACCACCCATGGAGGATGACCCACTCGAGGATGACCATGGCTATGACTTTTTGTCGATATTTTCCCAAGCTTGAGCAGGTTTTGCTTGAGGAGCCGCACACAGCTTTTGCCTCGTATGCAGGTGTTAATAGTAGTATTAATTGTCTGGGGCAAGTGGGTGTTTTCTAATTTGTTTTTTTCCTTTAGTCTTGACATTGCCAGTATTATTACTCGTTTGTGACAGGTGGTGACATTTCAATTATTAATAAACTGTAAAAAAATATTAATATACGTATGTAACATATATGTTTCTATATTGTCTATTATATATTCATATTGTTTTTCTATTAAATATAAGTTGAGCACAATAGAAAGAGTATCTACAATTTTAGTAGTCTATCCTATAGAGTAATTTATTTGATTTCTTTTTTCATGGAGTAATTTATAAGAATTTTATAATTGCAGATTGATTATAACAATTTTTCAATAAATAATTTTAAAATTATTATACATATAGTTTTAGATAAACAAATTAATTATATAATAAAGATTTAAATTTTCTTTTTCTTTTAATTGAATATTTTATTTTGTTTTGAGTTGGGCGGTTGTGGAAGAAAGATCTCACCATTAAATGGAAGTGAGATGAATGCAAGTTGAGTGCAGGGTTTTGAAACTTGCTAGATCTTGGGCGAACCATATGATTCTTTCCTCTTTGTTGACATTTAGAGGGGATCCATCTAAGCTCATAATGGGATCTCTTAGTCCCTTATATTCAATCTCACTTCCATTCATATTCTAGTTGAGCTCCTTTGGGAATGAATCCCTTGTCTCCCCTGTTTCTTCTTCAATTTATTCTTGATGTTTTCTAGCTTATACAACTTACTCCTCAAAGGGTATGTAAATTTGTATAGTATGGAAACCCCTCTCTCTCTCCCTCACACACACACACACACACACACACACACACAATGCCAAAATGTAATGATTTTGTGCATATGGAAAAGTAAAGATGTAATTATTCCACTAGATATTTCCCTACATAGAAAAAATATCAGGGTAAATTTTTTCATATCAACACCACAATATCATCATTTTATATATATTTTACTATCGATGTAACCATTGCACCCCTCAAAGGTGCAAGTGTTAGCTTATTTTGGTGAGATAATCAATGTTTTACTTTGGTTAAAATTTGAGCCAATATTTTTTTTTGATGGGGTATTATAGTTCATTTATACTTCTGCCAAAATGTTTCATTTTAAGTCATTGTCTTGTCAAAATATAATATTATCATCCCATCAATTTGGTTCACATTTAAATATAGGACAAATCCATAATGAACTATTGTACGATTTGGGGTATTCTTTTTCAACTTACTAAGACATTAATTTTATTCCTATATTATCCTCTCCTCTGCAATGAATCATTGATTTGAGTAACGAGGCACATGATAAAATAGTGTCTATATCTAGATGACAAAATGACAGAAAGTTACCGAAATTTCTTCTTCCAAACTCTCAAATACTAAAGTGGGAATAATTATTTTGCATGGAAAACCACACTCAAAACTCAACTCAAGTTTGAAGAAGTTTGGGATGCTGATGAGTAGAAGAAGTTTAATCAAGCCAACTGAAAGGAAAAATTGATCATTTTTTATAGTGTGTTTGATGAAGTTTAGCCTTTATTTGCAATTCGTCCACAACCAAAGATGCATAGGACAAGCTCAAGAAAATGCATGAGGCAAAGAATTAGAATCAGATCCTAAATTTACAGAGTCATGTGCATGGCCTAAAGATGAAGAGTGGAGAACAATTAGAATCCTTTCTCAAAAGGATTCTGAGTTGAGGACTTCCCTACAAGCATTGAGAGAAATAGTTGATGATGTCTTATTGATGCCTATTTTTCTACAAGTACTACCTTCCAGCTATAGTCTTTGTGACAACTTTGAATGTCACTGAGACTACACCTAGTTTTGAAAAGCTAGCAAATCTCCTTCAAACAGAAGAGTCTTTAAGCCACAATCATGGTGAGGAGGATCATGCTATGACTATGCATCATAAAGGGAAGAAGTCTATGAAGCCTATGATTGGTCACATCTATGTCTATCCCCATATCTATTACTTGTAATTTCTTCATGGAAGTTTTATGAGAAATAATTTCCATCTTTTCCATCTCCACCATGGCTTTTAAATTATCTTTGTCCAATTTGGTTTTCTCTATGCTATCTCTAATCCTATTGGCAGAGACTTGCCAATTATGTAAATTTGTTTCGAAGCTAGGGAACCCCATATCAATACAAGTGACATTAAAATCTTTAGGGGTAGCTTTCCTGGGATCCTTTTGGGTGTGCAATCTCAAGGAACAAGTGATTTGAACCATTGTCTTCTATAAGAGGAGAAGTGGTCTTTAACCTTTTACTTTTAGGAGTGGGGGCAGTATGTAGTACTTTAGAAATGACATCTTTGGGTGGACACCTCTGAATTGCTCTTTGCCTCTTATTAGATAAAGTAGTTTTAAGCCATGAGGGGGATGGAAATACTTGGGATGCAAATTGCATAGCATTGGGGATTAGAAACAATGACCTCTTAACTGGAGGCATTGTGCTTAACTTTTGTGTAGAAAAAGGGAACATAGGTTTAGCCTTACTAGTGCTTGGGCTTGCATGTTGGGAGTCTAAGATACCTTCCCTTTCTCATCCTTTTCTTCCTTAGATGCTCCTTTTTCTTTTCTTGATTGTCACCTCCATACTTCTCATCATTTGTTGTAGTCGTGACATTGGGTAAGGAACATGTTTCACATGTAGGTTTTAATCTTGACTCCTCTTGTGGTTTCCCATCTCCTCCATTGGTTTGGCCTAGTGGTACTGCTACTTGTGTAGTTGGAGAAAAAGGGGATTGAGTTATTGGGGCTATTTGGCTTTGACTTGGCATCTTGCCGACTACAGAAGTAGTGCTTCCCTTTCCATCCCCTTTCTTCTTAGCAAGCCACATTTTTGTCCTTTTGATCATGGGTGCTATTATCACATCTAAATTATTCTCCTCAGGGCCGTCCCAGTAAATCCAAAGGCATACGTTGTAACTGTGCCAAATAAAAGGGGTCTACCATGTCAAATTTATCATCTAGAATACCAGCAATATCAAAAGAAAGGAAAAATTATTGGATTTACTTCATGGTTAACCTTGACCATATCCTTTGTCGTACTTAAAACTCATCAATGTAGTCTATCTAGAAATCCCTTAAGAAATCTCTTTGGGTCAAACTTCCCCCTCAATACATCACAGGTATCCATTGTATATATTTCAACTACCTTGGTGATATTTACTGTATTAGAAGAAGATTGATAACTATATACTCCCAGGTGACTAGGGAAGTGAATACCATCTTTATGCCTTTTTGTACACCTCTTATTAACTTCAACTATTTATCTACATAACTCCACCATTATAATCTTATCATTTCCACCTAGGTAGTTTCCATGGGAAGTCGTCGAAAGCACTTACTCTGATGTAAGTGAAAATGGAGAATCACAAGAAGTAGTAGCCATAAGTCTGGATCAATACTGCAACTTCCAAAGAAATTTTGTTTTCTAAACATCCTTCTAGTTCTTTAACAAGTTTCAATGCAAACGTGTCATTCACCCTCCTAAAATCAACAAAACTATTCTGCAATCATAGACTGGGGTAAAAATCATATATCTTTTATACCCATTCAAATGATTATACCTCAAATATTTGAACTTCATTGTTTGAAAATTATTATTTATAGCTTTAGACTTTGACTCTTTTTGAAAGATGGTAGATAAAAGAATAACTTTTGAACTTACTAGTTTAATGTACTTCCAATTGCAGAAGAAATATGATGCCCTAGTCCATCTTCATGCACTTTCCATAATTTTAGCAGACCACAAATGTTGCTTTTTAGATCATTAGAGAATCTTAATCATGAATGTTACACACTTAGGCATTCAATATAGGTCATTTCAAAAATTTAATGCTCCAGTGGTAGCTGACACTATTTTGAAATTATGTGAGCATTCCAAATTCAAATTAGACTAGCTTCACTATCACCATTAGACTTAAACTTTGGAAATGGAACCCTTCTTGAGATGTCCTTAGTTCCCCTCTTTAAAAATAACCTTATTTAACATTTCCTTTTTCACTTTCTTTAAAGTTCCATTCTAGATGTAAAACTTCGACAAGCATCTCAAAACTATGCATCACAACCGACATGTTTTGTTAGTAAGGTTGGGGGAACCATTGCCATCTTGATGAACAAATTTATTTTCCCTTCTACTTTTGTAAATCCCATTTCAATCATCTTGTTTTGACAATAGATCCAGAACCATCTATCAAACTTTGATCTTTTCTTTTGAATGGGGAAATAAATTTCACATGAGTTAACAAGAGATCTTTCTCAAGTAAAGACTTACAAAGGTGACATCAAGAGCCAATAATATAAATGAAACATCCTAATGACAAACCATAAAGGAAAAGATGGATAAAATGAGTTGATATCTAGACATCAAATCCTGAAAGTTGTTCTAAAACATGATAAATCCCGATGGTTTACAAAAGACTTGACGTGAAGACTAGAAAAAAGAGGACTTAATGAAACCTTCAAATTTTAAAGGCGGGCATTAAAATTTCAAGAATAGTCTCAAAGTCTATTTTTTAAAATTATTTAAAGAAAAATATAGAGATCACTAAAAATTGAGTTTGTGGCAATACAAATTAAGTTTGTAGTTGTAGAATAGGTCTAGGACAATAAAGTTAGTCAAACAAATATTGTAGATTTTTTTTTGGTTATGTTCCATATGTAATTTAGAACAAGGTCGAGAATAAACCATTAACATCACACTAATAGAATAGCTAGTAACTTGCATCAAGAGTGGGTAGAAAACTCACTCACAATGTGGGAAAGAGAATGAGAAATTGAAGAATGATCTTTCCTATGCCAACAGATAATTGTTGAGAAAATATCAAGAGGTGGAATAGGATCCATAGGGTCTAAGGATGCCAAATCAACAACAAGAGAATCATCTCAAGGGGAGTCATCATTAGTCTGTGAAGAGTCATCTAAGGAAGATTCTAAAGATAGGATAGTCAAATGTCACCAGTAGTATCCTTCTACCAAGTGGAAACACCTTTACAATGTGAGAGAGAACAATCTGTTACTAAGTGACTAGTAGAGAAACACCAACAATAGTGAAAGGGGAGACATTCATAATCTAACAATTAAGTCCATGACCTATACACAACCATGGCAACCACATCCCCAAGAATAGGTATGGATATTTCAATGTCAACCTATATATGTGCAAAGGTAGAGAGACCCATGGAGGCCTTGATATAATCCACCTTTAAAAAAGAACGAATAGAGTTGTCAATGGATTCAAAATAATAATTCTGCCAAAAATAATGGAAAAGCTTAAGAATAAAAACCCATACTAGACGCACACTGAGTGATTTGGTAAGAGGTTTGATTGAGACTATCCAGGTTTTGGATGAAAGAAAATGAGTCCCCCATAATTTTCTCAACACTAGATCTTGGTCATTAAAAGAAATAAAAGATACAATAAAAAATCCCTTTGCACATGGGAAAAATTGATGTTACCAAAAACTAAGGGTCTCCAAGAATTCATCACTTAGTGACGAAGATTTGGTAGAGAAAGCCTAAAACTAAAAAAATATAAAAAACCAAACCGCAACATTGGTAGAAGTCCACCTTATCCACCATATAAATGGTGCAGGAATGCCTCCACCATAGCAGCATCATTTCAAAGTCATGGGATGTCTAAGGATGTCCTAATTTCATTTTGGGTCCACATGACCAATTGCATGTAATAATGATCCACTGTAAGACCAATTGACAAGGTAGCAAACACTATAAGCCCATTGGTCAAACTTGGTCAACATATCACAAAATAGCCTAGGATAGGTTCTTAGGTGTTTTTAGGTCTAATGGGTTCATTTGGGACCCCTAGGAAGCATTAGATATCATTTTGAGAATAAGTTGCAAAAAATGAAAAAAATGTTGCAAATGCAACTTTTGCAACAATTTGTCAAAACCACCCAACCAACTCCCACATCGGTTATGATGGTTTGAAAATAAGTTGGAGGGTTTTGGTCGAAGGCCATCTTCAAATACTTAGAAGAAAATCTAAGTAAAGGAGAGTAGAAGTTGTTGGCCAAAAAAAATTCGGAGTACATTAATAAAATAGTTTGTTCTGTTTTCTGCAAATCAACATTTTTATGGTGTTTTTGTCGACTCGTTGAATTGGAATCAATAAATGAAAGCTATGATTTGGTATCCCTATAAATGATCTTCAAAAAAAACTTGGTTTGAAGCCTTGATCGATCCATACAAGGGAGAAAGATCAAACCCCCTGCAAGGTGCCCAAAAATTGAAGAATAACAAGGGTTGCACAAAAGAATGGCCCTAACTTGAGATTCCACCATAAGATCACAACTAAATTTTGGGGAATACAAGTTAGGGAAATGTATTATTATATTTCAAAATTAGAGACTTTGAGGTGATGGAAACTACTTTTGATGTCAAGTCCTAGGCTAAACATCCCTATGTGTCTAGCCACTATTTTGAGGAATTAGGTGTGCAGGACAACCCCGGGAGTGGAGAAACTCCATATAGTTTAGGATTATGCATAGTATGACATCCCTTGTTGTGTCCCAATCATTTGGTTCAGTCCCAGTATCCTGGTAGCTCATTAGAGGTGCTTGGTTACCAGTTTTGTTATGCTCGGTAACTGCTTTGGAGTTCTCAATGGAATGTTCTTGTTTTGGTTCATCGAGTGGGCTTGGCCTCTTCGTCGATGTTCTTTCACCAAGTTGCATATGTAGTTCTTGATCTCTTTGTCAATGTTCTTTAATTGAGTTGGGGATATAAGGGTTGGTGAAACTCAATGTTCTGATTGTAATTAGGTGTTTCAAGACTATTAGTACCCTTTCCACTACCTGATGCCAAAGGTTCAATGTTTGCAAACTCCCTTTGGATTAAGTCTGAGAGAAAAAGTGTATCTTTGGAATGGTATGATTATTAGAAAGAGTGTAGTTTTCCTAACCTTTTGAATAGGAGTTGAAGAAACTTAATGTCTCTAGAGAAGTGACACGTTGTGATTTTTACCTCAATGTAAGACTTATGGGGGAGTTATCCTATTATTCTACCCATTTCTTGTGGGTTCATTGTATTTCCACTACCACCTTTGTATCAAGTGGTATCAGAGCTCTAGGAGAAATCCTATGACAGGATATTGTTAAGATGTTAGCCCATAATTTAGATGGAGATGAGATCCAAAGGATGCCTAGAATGACCAATGCAGAACTTGCCAAATTAGTGAAAGAATTAAGGGGAGAAATAAGAAGTTTGAGAAACCAAGTTGAGAGAGGGGAAGAAAGGACCTTAGAAGATAGGGGAGAAGAAGAGGACACCCCTTAGTAGGAGGAGGAAGAATTTCATGCGGATGAAAGGTACCTTGTGAATTCCCTTAAGTCTGTGGCCAGTAAAACCACATAAAGAAAACTTGATCTTCATGTATTCAGTGGGAAGATAGACCCTAATTCATTCATGGACTAGATAGATGCATTGGAGAACTTATTTGAATGTGAGGCTATTCCTGAAAACTAGAGAGTCAAGCTAGCAAAATCCAAATTAAAGGGTGCAATATTAACATGGTGGAATTTTATCCAAAGTGAAAGGGTGAAAGAAAGAATGAACATGATATCATCTTGGAAGATGATTCTTTCCAAAGTCAAAGAGTCCTACCTTCCCAAAGACTATAAAATTAAACTTCATAGGAGAAGACAACATCTGAGATGAAAAGAACTAGATGTGTGCAGTTACATTGAGGAGTTCCAAAAGCTCTGTTTGAGGTCTAAGACCACAGAGCTTGAAAGTTTGAAAGTGGCCAGATATTTCAATGGCCTAAGGATGAACATAGAAGAAAAATTGAACCTTTGCAGTCCTGATACCATTCAAAATGCTATCAATTAGCATTGAAGGTGGAAACCCAACAAAAGAGGAAGATAAAACAAGGTAAAGGAAGAGGAAAGAAAGAGTTTAATAACAAGGATAGAGGGATGCCTAATGGGAGATGAAAAAGTTCCAAACCTTATGGAGAGTCTAACCAAGAAAACTCACAAGGTGAAAACAATCCTAGAGGAGGATTTAGAGGCACAAGACCTTTTGGAAGAGGCAGATCAGGAGGAAGAAATGGGAGACAAATCAAATGTTACCACTGCAACCAATTTGGGCACTACCCCAAAATATGTCCAGAGAGCACATGACCTAGCAATCAAGGACAAAGGAGGAAACAATTGGTCCAAGAGGACACATCAAGCATCAAGGATCTTGACCCTGAAAAAGGAAGTTGTCTGATGATAAGGAAGACTTTGTTGCAAACCCCACCAAACCAGGAACCACTAGAGAGGAAGAACTTGTTTAGGACAAGTTGTAAGTGCCAAGGAAAGGAATGTAAAATTCTTATAGACTCTGGTTCCACTAAAAATTTGGCTTCTATAGAAATGGTCAAAAAATTAAAATTGAGTACAAACCCTCATCCTTATTCATATCATGTATCATGGCTAACAAAAGGGCAACATACCCTAGTTAAGGAACAAGTTTGGATAGAATTCTCTATAGGGGATTACAAGGACAAGGTCCTATGTGATGTAGTAGAAATGGATGCTTTCCACTTTCTACTAGGAAGAACATTGCAGTATGATGTGGATGCCACTCATATTGGAAGGAAAAATACATACAAATTGTCAAAGATGGAGTCACTTATAACATGAAGCCCCTACTAGATGATATGGCATAGAAGGAACCTACTGTCATAATCATGGAAGAAAAATAAATTCTTAAAACCATCAAGGAGTCAAATGATGTAGGATATACCTTGGTAATGAAACCAAAAGATGAAGTGGTTGCAGAGAAGAAAAAACAAGTCCCTAAATAAGTTCAAAAGTTACTAGATAACTACCATGAAATAGTTTCAGAAGAGTTACTCTCAACCCTCCCACCTTTAAGGGACATTAGTCATCAAATAGACTTTGTTCCTGGTGCATCTTTTCCAAACAAAGCACCTTACAAGATTACTCCTACTCAGAATGCAAAAATAGAGAGACAAGTCAGTGAATTGTTGAACAAAGGCCTCATACAAAAAAGCCTAAGTTCATGTGTAGTTCCTTCTATTTTGGCCCCAAAGAAGGATGGGAAATGGAGAATTTGCACTAATAGCAGGGCTATAAACAAAATAACAATAAGATACAAGTTTCCCATTCCAAGAATATAAGACCTACCAAATCAACTACGGAATGCTTGCTACTTTTCAAAAATTGACTTGAAGTCTGGTTATCACCAAATAAGAATCAAACCAAGGGATGAATGGGAAACGACATTAAAGACCACATAAGGGTTGTGTGAATTTCTTGCAATGCCATTTGTTCTTAGTAATTCCCCTAGCACATTCATGAGGCTAATGAATGAAATTTTTCAAGACTATAGTGAAAATTTTGTTGTCATTTACCTTGATGACATTTTGGTCTATAATAACAACATAGAAGAACACCTAAAGCATTTGGAGCTTCATGAACATAAGTTGCTAATAAACATGGATAAATATGTGTTTATGTAGGAAGAACTAACATTTTTGGGCTTTGTCATTTCAAAGGGTACAATGAAGATGGATACATCCAAGGTGAAAGCAATTTTGGACTGCCCACCCCCTAAAACACCAACATATGTGAAAACCTTCCATGGCTTAGCCACTTTTTATATAAAATTTATCAAAAACTTCAGTCACGTATGTGCATCTATCTTGGACACAATCAAAGGAGGAAAAAAGGTAAAGTTATGTTGGAATGATGAATCCAACAAGTCTTTTGAATACTTGAAACCTAGGGTAGCACAATATCCTATACTTATTCTTCTTGACTTCAATAGGTTTTTACTATGGAAACTGATGCTAGCAACATGGAAATTGGGGATGTACTAAGCCAAGAAGGTAGAGAAGTAGCATTCTTTTTTGAAAAATTGAATGATGCTAAAAAGAAGTACTCTACCTATGACCTAGAACTCTATGCAATGGTCCCAAGTATCAAAGAAATGGAGACATTATCTCCTTCCAAAATAATTTGATTTATTTATAGATAATCATGTTTGAAGTTATCTTAACTTAGAGAATAAACTTAGTTGAAGGCATATGAAGTGGATTGAGCAATTGTAGGCCTATTCCTTTACAATAAAGCACAAGAAAGGGAAAGAAAATAAGGTGGTTGATGCCTTAAGCAGGAGAGTTTCTTTGGTGCAATAAATTCAAATTAAGAGAATTGGAATTGATTCTCTTAAAGACCTATATGCAGGAGATGTAGACTTCAGTGAAGCCTATGAAGTTTGCACAAAACTTGTGGACAAGTATCATACTGAAGTTTTAGAATTCTTAATTCAAGATGGTCTATTGTTTAGAGGGGGGAAATTGTGTATTTCCAAATGTTCAATGAGGGATAATATCATTCAATAAAAGCATTGCGGAGCAATGAGTGGACATTTTGGATTGGACTTGTTAGAATTAACCTAGGATAGGAAAACAGGATTTGGTGAATTGGCATAAGTTAATTCTAATTTTGGTCCAAAATGAGCATTCAAGCAATTCCAAGTTCTAAGAGGAATTGGCTGAATTCTCATTTTGGACCAAAATTAGAATTAACTTATACCAATTAACCAATTCTCATTTTCCTATTCCAGGTTAATTCCAACAACCAAACGGTCCCTAGAGTTGGTTAAAAGGCATTATCACTCGCCAAAGTTGTAGAATGATGTGAGGAAGTTTGTATAAGCCTGTTTAATTTGTCAAAAGGCTAAGGGAACATCAAAAAATTAAGGTCTTTACCAACCTCTACCTATCCCAACAAGGCCTTGGGGAGAGTAAATTAATGGATTTTGTGATGGGTCTTCTTAGGAACAAACAAGGTTTTGATAACATTTTTGTGGTTGTATACCTATTCACCAAGATGAAACACTTTATACCTTGCAAACGTACTCACGATGCTTCTCACATTGCACATCTATTTTTCAAGGAGGTTGTAATAATACATGGTTTACCACTAACCATAATATCTGATAGGGATGCAAAGTTTCAAGGACACTTTTAGAGAACACTATGGAGAAAAGTAGGAACAATCTTGTCTTTCAATTCTACCTACTATCCACAAATAGATGGTCAGACAAAAGTGGTCCAATAGATCACTTGGGAACCTCCTTAGATGCTTGACAAAACAATATGGACAGAGTTGGGACACAATTTTATCTTAGGCATAATATGCTTTCATTGATTCCATAAATAAATCAAATGGAAAAACTCCTTTCCAATCCTATATGGAATGCATCCAAGAGGACCAATGGAGTTAAGGAACACACCTCAAGAAACATCATTATTGCACAAGGGGAAGAATTCAAAAACATGATCAAATAGGTACAAGAACAAGTTAAAGATCACTTGCAACATGCCACTTAAAATTACAAAGAAAGTGTAGCTAAGAAGAGAAGAGAAGTACATTTTAAGATAGGTGATCAAGTATGAGCTTTTCTCAGAAAGGAAACACTTCCTAATGTAAAGTATACAAAACTACAAATGAAGAAAGTAGGACGATGCTACATCTTCCATAAATTTGGTGAAAATGCTTATGAAATTTCCCTACCACTCACATTGAACATATCTCCTATTTTTAATAGTTCTGATCTCACCCCTTTCAAAGTCAATGCAAGTATTGCAAGTCAGGAACAAACAAAAGAGGAGTTTTAGGATCATTGGCTCAAAGACCTTCCACCAAGCCAACATGTTCAACTAGAAAGGATCCTTGATACCAAGGTGCTGAAGAAAACTAGGAAGAACACATATCTTATAGTATTTGGTCAAGTTGAAGGGCCTTCCTGATATTGATGCAACATGGATGGATGAAACCACTATCAATAACCATGGATTTCACTTTGAACCAATTATCCTCAAGTGGGAACTTGAGTTCAAATCGACAGGAGAAGTATGGTGTAGGAGCACCTCCACCCTAACAACATCATTTCAAAGTCTTGGGATGTCTAAGGATGTCCTAATTTCATTTTGGGTCCACATGACCAATTACATGTAATAATGATCCATTGTAAGACCGGTTGACAAGGTAGCAAACACTATAAGTCCCTTGGTCAAACTTGGTCAATGGATCACAAAATAGCCTAGGATAGGTTCTTAGGTATTTTTAGGTATAATAGGTTCATTTGGAACCCCTAGGACGCATTAGATCTCATTTTGAGGAAAAGTTACAAAAAATGCAAAAAATGTTGCAAATGCAACTTGCAACTTTTGCAAAAAGTTGCATTTTGCAACAGTATGTCAAAACCACCCAACCGACTCCCAAAATAGTTATGATGATTTGAAAACTAGTTGGGGCATTAGTTGAAGGACATCTTCAAATACTTGAAGAAAATATAAGTAAAGAAGAGTAGAAGTTGTTGACAAAAAAATATTTGAAGTACATTAATAAAATGCATTGTTTAGTTTTCAGCAAATTAACATTTTTATGGTGTTTTTGTGGACTCATTGAATTGGAATAAATAAATGAATTCTATGACTTGGTAGCCTTGTAAATTCTCTTAGAATAGAACTTTTTTTGATGCCCTCATCGATCCATACTTTGTATGATTTGAACTTTGTTTGAGAAAGATCAAACCCCCTACAAGGGTGCTCGAAAATTGAAGAATAGCGAGGGTTGCACAAAGGAATGGACCTAACTTGAGATTCCTCCATAAGATCAAAACAACCTTTTGGGGAATACAAGTTAGGGAAATGTATTATTATATTTAAAAAGAATAGACTTGGAGGAGATTGGAAACTACTTTTGATGTCAAGCCCTAGGCTAAACATCCTTATGTGTTTAGCCACTATTTTGAGGAATTAGGTGTGTAGAACAACCCTGGGAGTGGATAAACTCCATATAGTTGAGGATTATGCATAGTACGACATCTATTGTTGTGTTCCAATCATTTGGTTCAGTCCCCAGTATCTCAGTAGCTTATTATAGGTGCTCAATTACTAGTTCTGTTATGCTCGGTAATTGCTTTGGAGTTCTCGGTGGAATGTTCCTATTTTGGTTCACCAAGTGAGCTTGAACTCTTCGTTAGTGTTCTTTCATCAAGTTTCCTCATTATTTCTTGGTCTCTTAATTGGTGTTCTTTCACCGAGTTTCCTCAGTAGCTGTTATGAT